>JBBDGP010002364.1:962500-1390649 GCA_037952835.1 Lithobates septentrionalis | reverse complement strand
AAGAGGGGAAGAGAGAGAGAGAGAGAGAGAGAGAGAGAGAGAGAGAGAAGAGGGGAAGAGAGAGAGAGAGAGGGAAGAGGGGAAGAGAGAGAGGGAAGAGGGGAAGAGAGAGAGGGAAGAGGGGAAGAGAGAGAGAGAGGGAAGAGGGGAAGAGAGAGAGAGAGAGGGAAGAGGGGAAGAGAGAGAGGGAAGAGAGAGAAGGGGGGAAGAGAGAAGTGGGGGAGAGACAGTCCTTGCCGGTCTGAGTTGGGCAGATTTACCTTACTTCTCACAGTACAGAAGAGTACTACAGTACTATCATACTGGGATCACCTACAAAACAGCAGTCCCAACTCATACCACCATAAAGCCTTACTGAACAGTAAGGACCAGTCCAAGCCGTGTGGCCTGCAACAACTCAACACCTTGTCTATCCCAAACTCTCAAAAATGCGGCCCGACAAAATCTCAAATAAAAAACATAATCAATGACTCCAAAGAAAAACGTGTTGGAAAATGGAGAAATGAGCTAACAAATTCCAAAAAACTAACTGTTTACCAGTCATTGCAGAGAGACTACAAACTGGCCCCGTACCTGGAGGTGCTACAAGACCCCAAAGACAGACAGACCCTGAGCCTGTACAGACTCAGCGCCCACAGCCTGGAAATCGAATTAGGATGGCACAGGCAGACCTACAAGCCCAGGGAGAGTAGACTGTGCTAGCAATGTGACCAGGGGGTCCAGGAAGATGAGGACCACTTCCTGCTACATTGCCCAAAGTACTCATCAATGAGGGACACTCACTTCCAGAGACTCTCCACTCTCATCCCGGACTTCAATTCCATAGAAGAGAAGAGGAAACTCCAATTTCTACTGGGAGAAGAGGAGCCAATGGTAAAAATTGCTGCCCAATATGTGACAGTGTGTCACCGACTGAGAGGGACATGAAAGAGTGAGGACTTAGAAATCCTTCACATGGACTTATGCCAATTCCCTTCTATATTAACCCCCCCCCCCCCCTTCTTTTTCTTATAGAAACTCAACTGCTTTGGCAATGCTAACATGTATGTGGTCCTGCCAATAAACCTTAGAGAGAGGGGGAGAGAGAGCGAGAAGGGGGGAGAGAGAGCGAGAAGGGGGGAGAGAGAGCGAGAAGGGGGGGAGAGAGAGAGAGAGCAGGGGGAGAGAGAGAAGGGGAGAGAGAGAGAAGGGGAGAGAGAGAGAAGGGAGAGAGAGAGAGAGAGAAGGGGGAGAGAGAGAGAGAGAGAAGGGGAAGAGAGAGAGAGAAGGGGAGAGAGAGAGAGCAGGGGGGGAGAGAGAGCAGGGGGGAGAGCAGGGGGGAGAGAGAGCAGGGGGGAGAGAGAACAGGGGGAGGGAGAGAGAGCAGGGGGGAGAGAGAGAGCGAGGGGAGAGAGAGAGAGAGAGAGAAGAGGGGAGAGAGGAGGAGGGAGAGAGAGAAGGCGGCGGGGGAGAGAGAGAGAAGGCGGGGGGAGAGAGAGAAGGCGGGGGGGAGAGAGAAGGCGGGGGGAGAGAGAAGGCGGGGGAGGGAAAGAGAAGGCGGGGGATGGAAAGAGAAGGCGGGGGAGGGAAAGAGAAGGCGGGGGAGGGAAAGAGAGAGGAGGGGGGAGTGGAGGGGGAGAGAGATGGAGGGGGAGAGAGGTAGGAGAGAAGAGATTTAGTACAGTATCTCACAAAAGCATTTTTGTAAATATTTTATTATATCTTTTCATGTGACAACACTTGAAGAAATGACACTTTGCTACAATGTAAAGTAGTGAGTGTACAGCTTGTATAACAGTGTAAATTTGCTGTCCTCTCAAAATAACTCAGCAAACAGCCATTAATGTCTAAACCGCTGGCAACAAAAGTGAGTACACCCCTAAGTGAAAATGTCCAAATTGGGCCCAATTAGCCATTTCCCTCCCCGGTCATTTCCCTTCCAAGGTCTCAGGTGTGAATGGGGAGCAGGTGTGTTAAATTTGGTGTTATCACTCTCTCATACTGGTCACTGGAAGTTTAACATGGCACCTCATGGCAAAGAACTCTCTGAGGATCTGAAAAACAGAACTGTTGCTATACATAATGATGGCCTAGGCCAGGGATATGCAATTAGCAGACCTCCAGCTGTTGTAAAACTACAAGTCCCATCATGCCTCTGGGTTTCATGCTTCTGGCTGTCAGTCTTGCTATGCCTCATGGGACATGTAGTTCTGCAACAGCTGGAGGTCTGATAATTGCATACCTCTGGCCTAGGCTATAAGATTACCAAGACCCTGAAACTGAGCTGTAGCACATACAGCAGTTTAACAGGACAGGTTCCACTCAGAAAAGTCCTCACCATGGTCGACCAAAGAAGTTGAGTGCACGTGCTCAGCGTCATATCCAGAGGTTGTCTTTGGGAAATAGATGTATGAGTGCTGCCAGCATTGCTGCAGAGGTTGAAGGGGTGGGGGGGTCAGCCTGTCAGTGATCAGACCATACGCCGCACACTGCATCAAATAAGTCTGCATGGCTGTCATCCCAAAAGGAAGCCTCTTCTAAAGATGATCCACAAGAAAGCCTACAAACAGTTTGCTGAAGACAAGCAGACTAAAGACATGGATTACTGGAACCGTGTTCTGTGGTCTGATGAGACCAAGATAAACTTATTTGGTTCAGATGGTGTCAAGCGTATGTGGTGGCAACCAGATGAGGAGTACAAAGACAAGTGTGTCTTGCCTACAGTCAAGCATGGTGGTGGGAGTGTCATGGTCTGGGGCCGCATGAGTGCTGCCGGAGCTACAATTCATTGAGGGAACCATGAATGCCAACATGTACTGTGAAATACGGAAGCAGAGCATGATCCCCTCCCTTCAGAGACTGGGCCGCAGGGCAGTATTCCAAAATAACGACCCCAAACACACTTCCAAGATGACCACTGCCTTGCTAAAGAAGCTGAGAGTAAAGGTGATGGCCTGGCCAAGCATGTCTCCAGACCTAAACCCTATTGAGCATCTGTGGGGCATCCTCAAACGGAAGGTGGAGGAGCGCAAGGTCTCTAACATTCACCAGCTATGTGATGTGGCCATGGAGGATTGGAAGAGGACTCCAGTGGCAACCTGTGAAGCTCTGGTGAATTTCATGCCCAAGAGGGTTAAGGCAGTGCTGGAAAATAATGGTGGCCACACAAAATATTGACACTTTGGGCCCAATTTGGACATTTTCACTTAGGGGTGTACTCACTTTTGTTACCAGTGGTTTAGACATTGGCTGTGTGTTGAGTTATTTTGAGGGGACAGCACATTTACACTGTTATACAAGCTGTACACTCACTACTTTACATTGTAGCAAAGTGTAATTTCTTCAGTGTTGTCACATGAAAAGATATAATAAAATAGTTACAAGAAATGTGAGAATTACATATGTTCGGTTCACAGCAGAACAGGCAAAAAAATTTGTACACGCAAACACCTTTAAAGTCTATGGGACTCGAACGTGAAAAATCAAAAGTGCTAATTGTAAAGGCTTATATGCAAGTTATTGCCATAAAAAGTGTTTGGGGACCCAGGTCCTGCCCCAAGGGACATTTCAATGCAAAATAAAGTTTTAAAAACGTCTGTTTTTTTTTTAGGAGCAGTGATTTTAATAATGCTTAAAGTGAAACATTAAAAATGTAATATTCCTTTAAATATTGTGCTTGGGGATGTCTATAGTATGCCTGTAAAGTGGCGCAGTTTTTCTGTGTTTAGAACAATACCACAGCAAAATTACATTTCTTTTTTTTTTTTAACAAAAACAGTGGTGCTTTATTGTTGTAATAGATAATCAGAGTTACAGAATACCATTCAACAGAGTACAATACATTACATACGTAGATTACATATTTGAGGATAGGGACAATAATATGCAAAACCCGCAAGCAATACGTAAGGTTAGTAGTACCATTCTCAGCAAGTACCGTCCACCCTCCACCCTCCAAAAACCCTCCCCTATTGGGACAAATGATGCAAAATTACATTTCTAAAGGAAAAAGAGTTATTTAAAACCGATCACGGCTGTAATGTATTGTCGGGTCTCGGCCATATAGATGAAAATCATTGAAAAAAACAGCATGAGTCCCCCCCCCCTTCAGTCCATTACCAGGCTCTTTGGGTCTGGTATGGAGATTATGGGGAACCCTGCACCCAAATTTTTTTTGTAAATGGCGTGGGGCTCCCCCAGGCCATTTTTTTTTACTCTTAACAGCAGTATATATACTATACGGTATGCCCTATATACTCTGCAGAAAATTGGGCCTTAGGTGTTGCTGGTACCAGAATACTGTAAGCCCTCAGTTACTCTTGGTGAGCACAGGAACAGGCCCTGCTGTGAAATCCTATATCAAAAATTGTAATTACATGCCCTTGTTAAACAGGGGCAGAAAAAATGGGCCTGTGGTGGTGGTACCAAAACACTGTAATAGGGCGTACACACGGTCAGACTTTGTTCGGACATTCCGACAACAAAATCCTAGGATTTTTTCCGACGGATGTTGGCTCAAATTTGTCTTGCATACACACGGTCACACAAAGTTGTCGGAAAATCCGATCGTTCTAAACGCGGTGACGTAAAACACGTACGTCGGGACTATAAACGGGGCAGTGGCCAATAGCTTTCATCTCTTTATTTATTCTGAGCATGCGTGGCACTTTGTCCGTCGGATTTGTGTACACACGATCGGAATTTCCGACAACGGATTTTGTTGTCGGAAAATTTTATCTCCTGCTCTCCAACTTTGTGTGTCGGAAAATCCGATGGAAAATGTCCGATGGAGCCCACACACGGTTGGAATTTCCGACAACACACTCCGATCGGACATTTTCCATCGGAAAATCCGACCATGTGTACGGGGCATAAGTCCTCACAGTTAATCTTGTTGGGCACAGGAACAGGCCCTGCTGTGAGATATTATATCAAGATTTAGAATTACATGCCCCTGTTAAACAGGGGCAGAAAAATTGGGCGGTGGTGGTGCCACAACACTGTAAGCGCTCACAGTTATGCTTGTTGGGCGCAAGAACGGGCCCTGCTATGAAATATTATATCAAGAATTGTAATTACATGACCCTGTTAAACAGGGGCAGAAAAATTGGGCCTTGGGTGGTGGTGGATGTGCTACAACACTGTAATTCATCACAGATACTCTAGTTGGGCACAGGAACGGGCCCTGCGTTGAAATACTAGATCAACAATTTTAATTGGGGGCAAAAAAATTGAGCCTTAGGTGGTGGTGGTGCCACAACACTGTAACCCCACACAGATACTCTTGTTGGGCGCAGGAATGGGCCCTGCTGTGAAATATCATTTCAAAAATTGTAATTACATGCCCCTGTTAAACAGGGGCAGAAAAATTGGGCCTTGGGTGGTGGTGCCCTAAACCAAAAATATTGTTGGAAGCTAGCATCATCAAGATTGAGGAGGAATAGGATAGTCACTCAGCATAGGCTGTCTTCAAGGGATCCCACATCCATAGAAAATTCAATTTGTTACATCAGCATCAGGTGCTTGATAGCTGCTGATCCAAGACTGATTCATTTTTTATGAATTTGAGCCTATC
This sequence comes from Lithobates septentrionalis, assembly GCA_037952835.1. Taxonomy (NCBI): domain Eukaryota; kingdom Metazoa; phylum Chordata; class Amphibia; order Anura; family Ranidae; genus Lithobates; species Lithobates septentrionalis. The sequence continues at coordinate 1,385,095 of JBBDGP010002364.1, read as the reverse complement.
AATGGAGTCTGTGGACAGGCGCACTCTATGATCCATTACAAACCCTCCAGCAGCACTGAATGTTGGTTCAGAAAGAAAGCTGAATGCAGCACAGGCCAGTAGCTCAATTGCATTTGGAGTAAGTTCTGGCTAGTGGTCCATCCTCAAGACCCAGTAACCCAGTGGATGCTCTGTTGGAAAGGTCTCCAAGTCTGCTCTTGCCCCTAGATATTCCTGCACCATGTAATGCAGACGCTGGCGATGGTTGCTTGAACCTATCAGACCTTGGCACTGAGGACTGAATTTTTTTTAAAGGCATCAGTGAGCCGGCCACCTTCTCCACCGCTCTTCCTCTGACTGAACAAAGCCTCCGTAACACATTGTCCAGCACCAGGAAATTGGAATCTCCCAGGGTCTGGAAATGCATTGCACAGACTTTTCTTTAAGGCCTCCTGAAGATATTTCATCCTCTGCTCCCTCTGCGAAGGCAGGATGAGTTCTGCAACCTTTCCCTTGTAACGTGGATCAAGAAGGGTTGCCAGCCAGTAATGATCCCTCTCCTTGATACCACAAATCCTAGGGTCCTTTCGCAGGCTTTGCAGAATAAGTGAGGCCATGCAGCGTAAGTTTGCAGAGGCATTCGATTGTGAGTCCTCTGGGTCACTAAGGATCACATGATCCGTAAAAACCTCCTCCCAGCCACGTACAACTCCTTGTCGCATTCAACCATTCCGTCAACCACCTCTGAGCCTGCCCCTGCAGAGCTGACAATCTCTGCCCCAGTGTGGCTCCTGTCCTCTAAGCAGACCAATTTAAGCACTGCATGGCATCTTTTTGCCTGACTGCTTGCGCAGCCCCTTGAACACTTACGGAGCACCGCTGGTTCAGAGGACAAATCTGCAGAAGAGTCCTTAGAGGAAGAAGAGGAGGGGGTGGAGGAGAGCTGTGGCAAAATCACCACTAGCATTTTGGAGGCATGGTGGCGAAACAAGCTCCAATAATACTGATCCCTGTCCTGCATCCTTCCCAGCTGCCAGCAGAGTTACCCAGTGCACCGTGAAGGAAAGGTAACGTCTCTGCCCATGCCTGCTGGACCATGAGTCAGTGGTAATATGCACCTTACTGCTGACTGCCCTGTCCAACAAGGCCAAAACATTGCCTTCCACATGCCGGTAGAGAGCCGGAATGGACTTCCGTGAAAAGAAATCGTGTTTTGGAACCTGCCACTGAGGTACAGCATGTTCCACAAATTCACGAAAGAGGGCAGAGTCTACCAGCTGAAAAGGCAGCAGTTGCAGTGCTAGCAATTTGGCCAAGCTAGCATTCAGACACTGAGCATGTGGATGACTGGGACTGAATTTCTTTTTACGGTTCAGCAACTGGGGTATGGAAATTTGCCTGTTTAAAATCAGATGGTGTTGTACTGCTAGCAGATTGGCTGCAAGCACTTGGGACACCTATTGCTATAACTTCATTCCTCTCAGTGCTGGTTTTTGAGAGGACTGGAGGTATAGTGGGGTTGGAGACCACAGGTGAGGAGCAAGGAGAAGTCTGCCTTTTTCTTTGATGTGGGTCTTTCAAGTGCTGTTGCCAACGGACTGCATGGCAGATCGTCATATGTCTGGTCAAGCATTTGGTGCCCAAGCGGCTGCTGTTCTGGCCACGCTTTATCCGCTTCAGACATAGGTTGCAAACAGCAACGGTGTGATCTGCTGCACATATGTCGAAAAAGGCCCACACCAAGGAACTTTTAAAAGTCAGCAAGGAGTCAGCATCACCCTGCACCTTTGGAGCTCTGCGGTGTGATGCAATAGGGTGGTTGCCCTTAAGCTGCCCCCTAGAGGACACCCTGCCTCATTGAAATTGTGCCTCCTCCTCCTCTCAGGCACCCAAGGACAGTCAGTGACATCATCCCCTCCCTCCTCGTCACTGGAGCAAACTTGGCAGTATGCTGCAGCTGGGGGAACATAACTGTCAGTTTATTGTCCGTCTTGGGCATCCCCTCTCTCTAGGCTCACGTTACTCCCTTCCTCAACCTGGGAACCAACATGGGAGCCTTCAAATCGCTGCTCATCCTCCAGCAGCATGAACCCGACACTGTGGTCGAATAGTTCTGGGGACTCCTCCGTGAATGATGGTGGGGCTACGGAAGGAGTGACTGTGGACAAGGAGCCGGTGGAATAGGCCGCTTTGGCAGCTGCATTGGAAGGCAAACTACTCTGAGCCTGGGTGACAGAGGATGAGGACGGCTTAGTTATCCACTCTACCAACTATTCTGCATGTTCTGGCTCAATAACATGGCCAGCAGCAGAAAAAAAGCACAAGCATGCCCCAGGACCACCTGCACTGTTGACTGTAGACACAGAGGCTGCTTGCCCTCTTTTTTAGTGGCCTGTGAGCGTCTGCCTCTCCTTGGTGGCCTTCCGGACATGATGTATATTTTGTTTTGCAACACCACACTACACTGTATTAGGTACACCACCAAAAGTGTAGTAGAAACTCTACACACTGTGTTAGATACTGTGTACACCTCCACTGTTTTAACTGTACTACGGCTGCACTGTATTGTGTACTGTGTACACCACCAGAAGTGTAGTAGAAACTGTACACACTGTATTAGATACTGTGTACACCACCAGAAAAGTAGTAAACTGTACTACGGCTGCACTATTTTGTGTACACCACCAGAAGTGTAGTATAAACTGTACACACTGTATTGGATACTGTGTACCCCGCCTGCGCATTGGCGTCATGTTACGACCTGTTTGTGGCGTCTTTTGACGCCACAATACAGGGACATCCTTGGTCCATCTCACGTCGAAGATGGGGTTTGGTGTGGCTCCACTTTGGCGCCTGTGCCAGTGGAGGATTTTACTGCCAACTGCCCCACCCGCCCCACACCTGGATTACTTAAGCAGGTGAGCTTGATTGCCTACCATTTCACTGTGTGTTTGACACCAGAGAGGTAACACACACAGCCTATTCACTGGATACAGACACATGTAAGTTATGCACATTTTCTCCTTTTTTTAGCCCTTTCCCCTATTAGGTTTATGCCAATGTGCATGTATACATATGAAAATACTTTTTTACCATTGTTACAAATAAAAAATGAGATTACTATATACTCTACCTCCACAAGTCAATTGCCTTATTTAAAGTTCCACATTCCCCTTTTTTACAATATTTGTTCAAGAACATTCACCTAACATGTCCATGTGGCAATATTGGCTCAACGACATTCACCTAACATGTCCATGTGCCAATGTTAGACATATTAGGTGAATGCCATTGACCCAACATTGGCACATGGACATGTTAGGTGAATGTTGTGGACCCAATATTGACACATAGACATATTAGGTAAATGCCGTTGACCCATGTGTCAATATTGGGTCAACAACATTCACCTAACATGTTCATGTGCCAATGTTGGGTCAACGACATTCACCTAATATGTCCATGTGCCAATATTGGGTTCATGACATTGACTTAATATGGCCATGTGAAATTTGGTTCGGCCTGAACACAGACTCATCCCTAATTTTAAGTGAATACGCAGAGAGCCCACCCAAATCCTGGTGTGTCAAAAGGAAGAGGACACTGGCTGCAAAGGGAATGAGGGATACGGTAAGTAAAACTTGTTTTTTTTAAACTGGTACCCTAGATAAAAGTGAGCATTTAACCCAGCAGGATGGGATAGGGGATCTCCACTGCATGGGTAGTTTTGATTTTTCCCCAGAGTTCAGCATTAACAGACCAAAAGGGAGCAAATAAAAGAAGTTCAGTGTTAAGGAAGTATACAGAAATTCTGCACATCCTGTATCTCCTGAATAATTCCCACCACCCACTGGAACACAAGATGGGGATGTTAGACCTTGAATGTCCAACACCAAGGGATAAAAATATTCTTCATCCACGTCAAAACATTTCTTCCTGCAAAGGGAAAGCACTGTACATATAGTGTGTGTGTGCATACATAATTATATATACAGTATATACACAAACCAATCAGCTGTAACATTCTGACCACTGACAGGTAAAGTGAATAACATTGATTATCTCCTTACAATGGCATTTGAAAGTGGGTGGGATGTATTAGGCAGCAAGTAAACATGTGATCTCTGAAGTCAATGTGTTGAAAGCAGGAAAAATGAGCAAGCGTAAGGATTGGAGTGACTTTGACAAATTGTAATGGCGAAACTAGAGAAAAGAAGAAAAGAGGGTGCACTGGCCCAGTGCATTATGCAACATAGATTTATTTTATCAATAAAAATGGTTAAAATGTCTAATCACTGTTGAAAGAAGCAACAGCAAGTAGCTTTCTATATTGTGAACTATATACAGAATATGCATTATCCCTATCTATACCAGTAGATGGCATTGCAGTATTATAGTGTGTATTCTCTGTGGTAATGTAATTACAGACTTTACCTTCTGTGTCTAAGTGTGTACTTGTTTGATATTCACTTCCTCTTTCTGTCTACACGATTTAAAGCCATGATAAATATATCCTCCATGAAAGTAAAGTTGTTCTGCTGCATACAACAAGCTTCCAGCGCATAACGATTTCAATACTGAGGTAATAGGTTATGGGCGCAGTGCACCCAGGCACAGCCAGCAAACCCAGCAGCACCCAGGCACTGGAAAAAGAATTCTACAGTGAATCAGTGAGTACTGTATGCAAGCTACTGAAAGATGTCAAGTCGTTTAGATGTGAAGTTTGCATTTGCAAAGCTGAACAATGCCTATTACCAGCTGTGGAAGTTCAAGCTAGAAGTGCTTTTGAACAAGGATGACTTGTGGCAAGTGCTGAATACAGACAGACCCAGAGACTGAAGAATGGGACAGGAATAATAGGCAGCCAAAAGCAATCATAAGCTTACTAGTGGAAGATGATCAGCTTATCCACATAGGAACAGAGAAAAGGGCAAAGGTATGTGCACTTTATTACAAAAACAGCATTCAAGCCTCAACAGCAAGCTATTTTTTACTAAGCAAGTTGTACAAGGTGAGACTTGAAGGAAGCCAGCAAATGTGTGACCACATGAAAGCTATTCAAGAAATCATAAAGTAGCTGCGTTCCATCGGAGAGAACATCAAAGATAACCATACTGTTGCCCTGCTCCTCTGCAGCCTTCCAGAGATATATACTGCTCTCATTAACGCTTTAGACACCAGACCCAAACAGAAGCTGACACTGGAATATGTCAAAGGGAAATTAATCCATGAATATGACAGAAGGCAAGAAAATACGCACCCTGATGACAAAGCTCTTAAGATGTACAAAGGCAAAAAGCACAACAAAGAAAGCAGAGCCTGTTTTCACTGTAAGAGGACCGGTCACTTAAAAAAGGACTGTTCTATCTGGAAAGACAAGTGGTGAAAGCTAGAGCTATTCACAAAAGAAAGTCAAAGCAATCACAAAAAAAAACTGCAGACACGTCATGGAGTGGCACCTTTAACCGCTTGCTGACCGCCGGCTGTCTATTGACGGCCAGGCGGCGCAGCTCTCGTTGCGGGCGGGCGTCATATGACGGCCACGCATTCCTAGGCCACCAGGGGGCGCGCCCGCGCCGCCGCCGGCGATCGCGCGCGCCCGCCGTGTCACTAGGCACCCGGTGCGCGTGCCCGGCGGCCGCGATGTCCGCCGGGCACCCGCGATTACCGGTAACACAGCAGGACCGTGGATCTGTGTGTGTAAACACACAGATCCACGGTCCTGTCAGAGGAGAGGAGACCGATGGTGTGTTCCCAGCACAGAGGAACACCGATCGGTCTCCTCCCCTAGTGAGTCCCCTCCCCCTACAGTTAGAATCACTCCCTAGCAACACAGTTAACCCCTCGATCACCACCTAGTGTTAACCCCTTCCCTGCCTGTCGCATTTATACAGTAATCAATGCATTTTTATAGCACGGATCGCTGTATAAATGTGAATGGTCCCAAATATGTGTCAAAAGTGTCCGATGTGTCCGCCGCAATATCGCAGTCACAATAAAAATCGCAGATCGCCGCCATTACTAGTAAAAAAAAAATAAAAAAATAAAAATGTTATAAATCTATCCCCTATTTTGTAGACGCTATAACTTTTGCGCAAACCAATCTATATACGCTTATTGCGATTTTTTTTACCAAAAATATGTACAAGAATACATATCGGCCTAAACTGAGAAAAAATTTGTTTTAAAGAAAAAAAAATTGGATATTTATTATCACAAAAGATAAAAAATATTGTGTTTTTTTTTAAAACTTCTCACTCTTCTTTTGTTTATAGCGCAAAAAATAAAAACCACAGAGGTGATCAAATACCACTAAAAGAAAGCTCTATTTGTGGGAAAAAAATGATAACAATTTCATTTGGGTACAGTGTTGTATGACCGCGCAATTGTCATTCAAATTGCGACAGCGCTGAAAGCTGAAAAATGGCTTGGGCAGGAAGGGGGCGAAAATGCACTGTATTGAGGTGGTTAAAGTAGCACAAAGCGGGAAGCCACGCGGCTGGTGCATAGACTCAGGTGCGACAATCCACATGACTAGCGATGAGACTGTCTTCACAAACAATGATTACAGTGCAAAGGACAGTTTCCTAGCAAACTGAAAAAGCATCACTGCCGAAGGTAAAGGCCAGGGCTTCCTGAACTGCATTACACCACAAGGCAAGCAGAGTATCCTTGTAAAGAAAGTGCCGTATGTTCCAGAACTAGAAGGCAGCCTTCTATTAGTGAAAAGTCTTTGCAAACAACGGTCTCACAGTAGGGTTCCAGGGTGATGAATGCACAATTCACAATAAGCGATTCCTCGCAAAAGGAAAACTTGGATGATCACCTGTTCAGGCTCATTACCACAGACCAGCAAGCCAATATAGTCTCTAATGACCCACACAGCAAATATATTCACTTATGGCACAGGCGGCTGGGGCACAGAAGTGCAGAAGCTATACAGGACATTATAAAAAGAGGTTCTCCCAAGGCCGTGCGAGTGCAACCACTACGGAAATCGTATCCCACTTCGAACACTTTTACACAGAGTTATACAACTTACCTCAACTATCTGACTTACCTGAACCACACTAATCAAAAATTTTCTCAAAAAATACTGCCCTAAACACATTTCTAGGGAGGATGAACGACAATTGGAAAACTCTATTTCAGAAGATGAACTAAAACAAGTTGTGAAACAACTTAAAATTGGCAAAAGCCAATGATGGGATGGGATTACAGCTGTCTACTTTAAAACATTCCTAGACTCACTTGCTACCCCGTTTCTTTGAGTCTTTAATTCTCTCTTCACCTTCACTCCCATTTCATAGACTGCTAGATGCACAAATTACGGTCATCCCAAAAGAGGGTAGAGATCCCTTTTCTGTAGCAAATTACAGGCCAATCTCCCTGCTGAATTTGGACATCAAGCTGTTCGACAAAAATTTGGCAAACCGCCTACTGCCGTTTCTGCCCGCTCTGATCGCTAAGGACCAAGTGGGCTTTGTACCTGGCTGAGAGGCCAGAGACAATACCACCAAAGCCCTAAATATACACTCAGCAGCTTCTTCCTATCTCTGGATGTGGAGAAGGCATTTGACAGGTTGGCTTGGGAGTACATGGAAACTGTTCTCCATCAAAAAGGACTCCAAAACCGCATGTTTAACTTTATAACCACACCAACAGCAAGGGTCTGAGTCAATGGCCATCTGTCAAATGCCTTCTCCATCCATAATGGTACAAGACGAGACTGCCTGCTTTCCCCAATCCTGTTCATACGCACCTTAGAACCTTTCCTACGATGATTGCGAATGAACCCAGACATAAAGGGCATAACCTTCGCTGACCCTACATATACGTTAGCAGCGTTCGCTGATGACATACTAATGTTCCTCAAAGAACCACTTATCACTATCCCCTACCTCCTTAACGACTTCGAACTGTTTCAACGCATATCTAACCTGAAAATCAATTTCGCTAAATCACATGCACTCAATATATACCTCTCAAATAATATGGTTATGCAGTGTCAGAACAATTTTCTTTTCCAATGGCAACCTGCTGCAATCAAGTACTTGTACCTAGGTATCCAGCTGACAACTCGCCTATCAGACTTATACCCATTCTCTGCTCCCATTTCTGACAACTTATGCAAATGGGACAAACCGTTTTTTTTCCTGGTTTGGATGCTTTGTAATCTTAAAAATGAAAATCCCCCCCGTGTCTTATATATTTTACAAACGATCCCTATTAAACTTTGCTTGATCTTTTTCCAAACCTATAGACGTATGTGCGTACAATTCTTGTGGAAACAGAAACGTCCAAGGATAAGCTATGACCAACTAGTGAGACCCTAGGCGAAAGGCGAAATTAGATTGCCTGACCTTAGAAACTACTATCAGGCATGTCACCTGTCCAGAATTGTAGATTGGACGGTCCACAACCAAATAAAGGACTGGGTACACCTTGAACACTCATTCTCTACACCATGTCCCCCTAACCTTACAAGAACTAATTGGCCCGACTTTAAACAGTTTTAGAGAGGTTTGTACAAAACAACATCTCTCATCAAGCCTGGGCCCTCTAATATCAAGTTCAACCCAGCCTTTTCCCCTAGACTGTCCACTTCACTTTTGACAGACATCTGGCCACATCCTAAGATACTGGCTCACCAGTTCTTTCAAGACGGGACACTCTTAGATTTATCCACAGCTCTGAATGGAAACTCTCTCCCTTGCTGGACCTACTTTCAAATACGCCACTTCTTACGGGACATTGACAGTTCTTCATCAGTCTCAAGGTCGCTCACCCCTTTCAAATCCTTGTGTTCCCAAACATCACCCCAAAGGCATGTAATCTCTAGCATACACAATATGCTTTTTGCTTCAATACCTTCTAATTCAGGGAAAGCATGCCAGGCATGGGAAAGGGGACTTAAATGTGGAGCTTTCCAATGATCACTAGGAACGCATCTTCACCATCGCACACAAGGGGTCAAAGAATGTTACAATACAAGAAAACAATTATAAGCTATTGACTCGCTGGTACCGAGCACCAGTTTTACTGAACAAAATTAACCATGAGACATCTGACAGATGCTGGAGATGCGCCAAGGAGCCTGGAACACTTCTACATATCTGGACCTGTCCCATACTACAAGCATTCTGGGAGCAGGTTCACAAAATAACCACACAATTTTCCACCTACTCTTTGGAGCATACACCAGCACATCTCCTTTTTCATCACTCAACTACACCTGCACACGCATATCATAAATACCTAGCTATTCACATGATCAATGCTGCTACTCTGCATCCCATCACATTGGGACTCGCTTATACCCCGACTATATCTGAATGGCTTAAACGCATAAGCAAAATAGCAGAGGTGGAAGACCTGAGTTATATAGCACATGATAACCCTACAAAATTCTTGCATATGCGGGCATGCTGGACCCATTTCCAAACTACAGACAAATACAAAAGTTTAATGGGTCCAGACCCTGCCAACTCCCCAAATTGAACACAGACCTAGAAACATCCAATCCCCAAACCAACAGTGACTTCTGACTATAGACGTTGGGCCTCCCTCCCCTACCCAAGGGATGAGTCTGGGAGGACTTCACTTCATTTCACCTTACGCCTGTAATGTATCATTTACAGAGACCAAGGTGGTGGATCTGCTTCCCCCTTCATCACCCGAACCCCTTCCCTTTCTCCCCTTCTTTTCTACCTTTCCCTACAATCCTTATAACCTCCAGACAACCCTAAACCACCTAATGGCTTTTCATACCACTATTTTGCAACATCAGCCTGTAGCCAATGGAACTTTAAATATATAATATACGAGGTACAACTGTGTTTTCAGTCCGACTACTGTAAAATCATTCAATTACAGTCTCCTAATCCCAAATTCATTACCTTACAGAACAGACTCCATCTATACATGCAGTACCCCATACACTGAATTTGATTACGGTTGAACCTTTGCTAAAAATGTTTTCTACTAGTTTCATCTGGAAGAGCAGACCGATGATTGTTTAAGATGCTACTATATTGACGAATGTACTTTGTGTATGTTATTAAAATGTACTATGCTTTACTTACAATAAAATATTGTTGGAAAAAAAAAAAAGGTTTATCAGAAGATTAAACAAGAGCGCCTTGCAAAGTGCTCATGAAATTCAAGTGCTCTATTGAAGCAAAAGCCACTTGTTCTCCCCTTCCTCAGGCATCTCAAAGGAAAACTACCCACCCTCTACAGCTCATACACAGTGATGTATGCGGTCCAATGACAGGGGGGAACGTCAGGCGGGAACAGATATCTACGGACTTTCATTGATGATTATTCCAGGTACACAACTACTTATCTGATGAAACACAAGAGTGAAACCTCAGAGAACCTTCAATAGTTTGCCATGTCTAGTAACAAATTCCAATGCAAACCAGGAATAATATGCACCGATAATGGGGGAAAATACATAAGCAAAGAAGTAACCTCATACCTGAAAAAACAGGGAATAGTATACCAGACAACTGTGCCATACACTCCTAAACAAAACGGTGTAGCAGAGAGGAAAAATCACACTTTTATAGAAATGGCCAGGTGCATGTTGTCGGATGCCAACCTACCTCAAAAGTACTGGGGAGAAGCAGTCGTGACTGCAACCTACCTACATAACAGACTACCCTCAAGAGCCATTAAAGTACTCCATTCGAAATGTGGCATGGATCAAAGCCTAGCATAGGGCACATCAGAGTGTTTGGATGTAAAGCATACGCCTATATTCCAAGTGAAAAGCAATCCAAGCTGAAGAACAGCCATAGAGGGCATTCTTGTAGGCTACCGCAAGCAAACTAAGGGTTACAGAATCCTACACCCAAAGACTGACAAAGTGGCAATAAGCCATAGTATTTATTTTGATGAGAGCCCATCACTAGAAACAACGATCCCCAAAACTGTGACGTGAATGTCAAGCAAACCAGAAGAAAAGGTCGACCAAAGCGAATCTGTGCAGAAGTCAACAAGAGGTGGAACTCACAATACCTAAATCAAGTTCCCCACCAGATCCTGCTGAACTGCCCTGAAGTCAGAAGATCCACTCGGACTACAAAGGGGATACCACCCCGCAAGATGTCATACACTGTCAAAACATACAGCATGCTTAAACCAACATCCTGAGAAGACATAGAAAAACTGCCACAACATGAAGCCAATAAATGGAGAAAGGCAGCAGCAGAAGAAGTCACTTCAAGAAAATAAAACCTGGACACTCACAGAGGGGGTTTAAGTGCCCAGTGGTCAAGTGGTTAAGGTGTTAAAGCTTATAAGAGAACTAGTGATTGGGTTTACGCCTATTCTCATTTATTTCCAGAAGAGGGCAGCAGAGTTCCACAGTGCAGTGAGTTACGTTTGTGTCCACATTTAAATTCCTTTCTTAGTACATAATGCTGAGGCCATTGGTTCATCCTTCTGTAACTAGTTTGCTTAAATCAACATCGCCAAATTTCGTTGTTGTTCATAGTAAACTTGCATTTTGCCTAATGGAACATATTACCTTGGGAACAAAAAATGGACTTACATTTTATTTTCTATTTTTTAACAGTTCTTTCAAAATGTATGAGAAAAGGCAGATTGTCACTATTGAAATGAAATAGGTTAAAGTTCAAACTTTACTTTCAGCAAGTAGCAATCACAAAAAAGTTAGAAAGTTGAGATGTAAGTATAATGCATCTACTAGCAATTCCAAAAAAAAATAATAATAATGGCAATGCACATATGGCTTGTTCTAAAAAGCACATTAATCATAAAACTTTTAGGCCCCGTTCACACCTATGCGAATTAGATGCGGCTTACACCGCATCCAATTCGAAGGACATTTTAAAATACATTAATTTTAATGCATCTGGTTCACATATGTGCGTTGCATTTGCACTGCGCTTTGCCCATACACATTGCGTGTGCGTTTTCTGGGTATTGCGGTGCGAATTAGAAGCACATTATCTTCTATGGGAACGCATCTGATTCACAGATGCATTCCGTTCTGAACACAAATTCTCTCCTTCTCCTTACTACACCTCCCCCCTCTCCACCCTCTCCCGGAGAGGAACCACTGAACAGCTGTTTTTTCTCTTCGCAGAGAAAACGGAGCTGGAAATCGCACCACACATGTGTGAACCCAGCCCTAGATAAATGCAAACTATTTAAGCTAAACTCTGAGCAAACAGCTAAATACACTGATGTGATACATATGCGGGTGCTGTTTTACCTGCCAAAAGAATTTATATTTGTGTCCATCCAGTCCTGAGATTTACACAGCTCTGCCACACAGAACAGCCCCGCCTAGCCTAATTTTTCAATGCTGTAGTTCAATAACACATAGAGGACTTGTCCCTCTCCCAAGCCTATCTACGACAATGAAAAAAAATTCTAATTCAGCCAGCCATAAACAAAGGGGACTTTTCGTGTACCTCTGATAGTGAACACATAACTCACACTGCTATCTGAAGTCTGTATTCTGATCTACGCGTTTCGCTGCATAAACGGCTTCATCAGGACCTTTGGAGCCTCACAGGAATTTTACATGACGATTGCTCTATTGTCAAAACAAATGAGAAGAGTAAGCCATCCAAATTCTAAACTAAAACCTTGGATTGCGAGCATAATTCGTTTTGGTTGTTATCCAAAGCACTTGTATATCAAAGCTAATTTCCCCATAAGAAATAATGGAAACTCAAATGATTCATTCCACAACCATTTATTCATTAGTCCTTCAGTTCATAGGCCATATAAAAAGATTACAGCAATGTGACCAGGTTGTGTAACCATAAAATGTCCATCCACAAATGGAAACCTCCACAAGGGGATTAGTAGAGACGCATCTTCTATGAAAGTATGCGGGCAACCAAGGTAAAGCGGTCCACATAGACCATCCTCCTCACCTTTGGCTCTCACCGATTTCAGTCTGCAACCATGACTGGGAAGACTACACTGCTGTAGAGCAAACTGAAAGCGAGGCTTGAACAGCTCATGGGGCCCAGCGTGGAAGGGATGGCGGTGAGGAGGATGGTCTATGTGGACATCTTTACCCCAGATGCCTGCATACTTAGATGGACCTCTTTTAATCATCAACCATCTGAGTATCTAAATGTTGTACCTTCATTAAATGTGGCAGTATTATGAAGGCAGATGGCTGGGCGTTGTTGCTTGCTTCCGTCTCTGTGCCTGAGAAGCAACAATGCCGAGCTACCTGCCTTCTAATGCTCAGTTTCTGTTTATAGATTTATCTGCGTTTATGCTATGATGGTCGTCCTTTGGTGACCTTTGTAAGGGCTGCTCCGGGCTTAGATGGGGTTCATCAACTTGATGGACAGACAGTGACAAATTCTATGAATTACTTTTTCAAATAAAATTATTATATATATTTTTATTTATTTTTTTGTATCTTCCTACAACTCAATATTTGTTTAGAATACGTTTATACCCTCTCACAAAAATGCCTCTGAGGAAGGGATTCTTTCCTGAAACATGTCAAGCTTATAGAGAAAATTTATGTTCATGTTTGAATTTGTAATGTATTCATGTGTGTAATTTTTTCCTGTTTGGCACTATATGTGTTGTATCAATTGTGATCATGTCATTGATACATGGTTTTTATTAACTTTTCTTTCCTTTTTGTTTGCCCTTAAAGTCCCACTGTACCGGGGTGGGGGGGGGGGGTTACTTGTTTCCCTATATACATACAAGGTATGTCTATTAAAGAACGAGACTGGGATCCCACCTAGAAAACAAAGTAGTCAGAATCAGTTATAACTGCATGCGTGGTGACCTTGAACATGTTTGAACCTGAATGACAAGCAGCAACACTCTATGACATTCAGTTGATTGTGAGTAGCCATTCAGTTTGGTTGTGTTTTCTGAAGTGTGCTGAAAAAATGCTAAGTTTAAAAGTTGTCAATTTGAAATTTTTAGTAAAATTGCACAAAACACCAACAGATTGTTTTCAAATGCTTACTACAGCTTATGTGAATGACGGCCTGTCTTGTGTGCATGTGTTTGAATGGCACAAAAGATTCAGCGAGGGACGTGAGAATGAATTCCTAAAAGTTAAATCAGTGCCTAACCACTTCCCGCCCGGCCTATAGCAGAATGATGGCCGGGGGGTGGTTTCGTTATCCTGACTGGACATCATAGGACGTCTTTGAGGATGACATGCTGACGCGCGCCCGCGGGGGTGCACAGCATGGCAATTGGTGGTGCTGTGTGTCAGCCTGATACAACCGCATCTCCGATCCTGGTATGGAGCTTCCTTACCATATGACTAATCACAGCTGATCATCGCGTGATCAAGTGATGAAGTGCCTGTAAATGGCTTTCCTTGGGAGCGCGATCGGCAGCTCTTCCTGTCGGGAGGGGGTCTGTTCTGATAATCAGCACATTGATTATCAGCACAGCACCCATCAGATGTGCCCATCAGCTGCTAAAAAGTGCCCATCAACTGCCAGTCTTTGCCCCATCAAGAACACCAGTCAGTGCCCAAAGTGCCAATCAGTACCCATAAATGTGCCAATCAGTGCCTCATTAGCAATGCCTGTCAGTTCCCTTCAGATACCTATCAGTGCCGCCTATTAGTGCCCATCAGTGCCGCCTATTAGTGCCCATCAGTGCCACCTATCAGTGCCCATGAGTGCCACCTATCAGTGCCCATGAGTGCTGCATATCAGTGTAGCCTATCAGTGCCCATTAATTCTACATATCAGTGCCTCCTCATCAGTGCCCATTAGTGCAGCCTCATCAGTGCCTGCCAGTGAAGGCGAAAACTAAAGTGGTTAAAGGAACACGTTTTGAGTCAGTTGATGCTGTAAAGAAGAAAATGGCAGATGTGTTCAAACAGCTGACAGAAATAGATTTTCTCCATGCCTTCGACCAGTGGAAAACAAGACTGCAGCAATGTATTAGTGCAAATGGGTAATATATTGAAGGGGACAAGCATTAAATTTGTAATACATATACATAAAGGTGAGTTATTTAATCAGTCTGGTTATTTAATAGACACACCTCATATATATATATTTATTAATAAAAACAAATCAGATACCAGAATAAATGTAAAACAATCTGTCTACAATATGAAAACAAAAAAAAACGTATTTTTGATAGCCCTGGCTCTTGATGTATGCACCCAGCCAGTAAAAAAATAGACATGTGCACTGCCGACATTTTTTTTAGTTTTCGTTTCATTCATTTTTTTTTTTTTTTCCTTTTTCAGGTCATTCGTTATGATCGCAATTCATAAATTCGTATATTCGAAAAATAAGAAAGAAAATCCAAAAATTAGAAAGAATACCTAACTAATAATAACTACTTATTAAATTAGAGATATTGGAATGTCCTTTCAAATTTGGCTGTTAGTGAACACAACGAATACGAATTTATATAAAGTTACGAATTATCCGAAATAACGAATGCCCCATCTAAACAAAATGAACGGAATGAATAATAAATAATAATATTATTATTATTATTATTATTTTTATTTATTATTATTAATTAGTTAAGTTCCATTCGTTTAGATACCGCATTTGTTATTTCGGATAATTCGTAACTTTGGATAAATTCGTATTCGTTACGTTCACTAACAGCCAAATTTGAAAGGAAATTCCAATACCTATAATTTAATAGTTAGAAATAGTTAAGTTATTATTAGTTATTTCAGATTATCAAATTTTCAGGTTTTCGAATTTACAAGTTTATGAATTTATGAATATTCTGAAAAATTACGTAAACGTATTTCATTCATTTGGATATTTCCGAATTAACTAATTTGTTGAAATTCGTTAAAAAAACTAATTTGGAGCGAAGCAAATTGCACGTCTGTTAAAAACCTAGTGCCAGGCTGCCTACGCCTGAGCGCTATCATGTCCTAGACTTGAATGAGGTGCTGCTCCTTCTATAGGGGCAGTCCTATTCAAGCATATGTACTTATACTTTAACAACTCTACTTCAAACCACCAAGGGCCACAAAGGAGAAGCAAGAGGGCAACTTAATTATTCACACTGCCTGTGTGCAAAATGGCACTTAATAAATATTATGGTCTGGTGAAAATGGTTGCGATGAATACGCCTGGTTTGCTGGAGGCTTCTTCAGCTTGTGCTTGTAGTTAGTATTTTAGGTCAGCAGATGGTGAGAAGACACAACACTCGGGATTGTAGGAGCTGGGAAATAGCACTGTCAATTCTTTGGTTGTCTAGCATGAACTGCACATTTACGATCTCCCCAGTATGACTCAATGATGATGATGTCAGGGGATTGTGATGGCTACTCCAGAATCTCCACCTATTTTCTGCTTCAACCACAATTTTTTTTCCTGCAGTCACTGAAGGGTAAACTTCACTTTACGTTTTCAAGCCTGCACATCCTGTAAATTATTTGGTTCTCTAGCATGTTATGCCGCGAACACAAGATCGGAATTTTGGTCGGAAAAAGGTATGATGGCTTTTCCGACAGGATTCCGCTCAAGCTTGTCTTGCATACACACAGTCACACCAAATTCCGACCGTCAAGAACGCGGTGACGTACAACACGTTAGACGGGACTAGAAAAAGAAAGTTCAATAGCCAGTGCGCCACCCTTTGGGCTCCTTCTGCTAATCTCGTGTTAGTAGAAGTTTGGTGAGAGACGATTCGCGCTTTTCAACTTTCGTGCTTTTCAGTCCGTTACTGCTCTTTAGTTTGTGATTGTGTTTGTGCTTGTGGGTTTGTATATGGTTTTCAGTGCGTGTAGTCAGTTCGTATCTGTTTTTCAGTGCGTTCATGTCCGCTCGTTTCTGATTTTCTGATTTAGCCTGATATTAGTGTTTTTGTCTTGTGTTTTGTCTTGCAGCAAATATGAAACAATTCAAAGACCCTGAATTCATGGGCCAGTTCATAGACAAGCTAGTTCATAGACAAATACAGGGATATGAGAAATTTGTGGGAGGTTAAAAACCCCTTATATTGAAATAAACCAGCTAGGAAGGCATCGCTGGAGAAACTGTTGCAATTTGTGAAGACGCAGGTCCCCGACGCAGACATCAAGTTTGTGGAGAGGAAATTTTGGTAGCTTGAGAAGCACGTATAGGAAGGAACTTAATAAGGACCAGGCTTCCATGAGATCAGGAGCAGCAGCAGAGGATGTGTATGTACCCAGTCTGTGGTACTACAACGGGATGCGTTTTCTGGAAGACTAGAGGGAAGCCACTTTCTACACTTCCATCCAGCCTTCCCTCAACTCTAGCTGAGGCTTCCAAGGACCAACCTGGGACTTCCATCCAGGAAGAAGTGGAGGAGCCCAGCTGGAGCCAGGTATAGTATTTTTTAACATATTTATTGTCCGAAAATTATTGTTGTTAACTAGATGTTGTTATTGATAACAAATGAATGAATTAACAAAAAGTGTTTTACAAAAAGTGTTTTCTATTTGTTAACATTCAATTTGTAACAGTCATGAGCTGAAAACTGTGTGTGATTGATGAACCAAAAAGTAAAACTATGTCCCTTTTTCATACACAGGAAGACCTCAGTCAGGATGAGGCTCTGGAATGTGGCACACAGGAGAAGGCAGAGGTAAGTGTCAGCCAGGAGGTGGCAGGGCCCTGTATCCTCACCAAATCCCAGGTGCCTCCCCTCCGCCTTACATCAAAAAGGGCCAGGAAGGGGAGTAACGTGGAGGAGGCAGCACTAGGCCTCATTAAGGAGGCTAATGTGGCCCTAAACCCCCCCCCCCCCCGACACTGAAGAGGCCTATGGCTGCTATGTAGCTGCCAAATAGCAGCAAATGGAGGAGGGCCAACGCTTCATGTGTGAGAATCTAATTTTTCACGCCCTTCGGAAAGGTTTGAGGGGCCAAATTAGTGAGAACATGCACTTATGTGCGCTCGCCCATCCTCCTCCTCCTCCTGCCACAAGTCAACCTCCAGAGCCACAGCCTCCAAGGAAGGCTGCAGGGAAGCGTGGAGGGAAGGCTGCAGGGAAGACAAGAAAGTGATGGTTTGGGTTCAGTCTGTGTCTGACAGAAGACGCAGCCTGTTGTAGTACCACAGCCTGGGGACATATATGTCATCTGCTGCGGTTCCTGATCTCTGGGAGTCCTGGACCAGATTGTGCTCCCTTAAATATGGACTTCTCAGGCTACCAATTTTAATTTACAAAGAGTTGATGTGTGCCCTGGGGGCCAAAGGCTTTGCAAATTCAAGCAGTTTCTCCAGCGTTGCCTTCCTCTTTATTTTGTTATGAGCCAGAATAAATGGAGATCTTTTTATATGAAAATACTTGCCTATGTGTTTTCCTTCAAAAAGGACAGTTTTTGAGTAGGCCGGTACATTTCAAAATTACAATGTCAAATTAACAAGGGACACCAACACAAACCAACCACCTTGAGCTTTATAAAAATAAAAGATAATAATGTTGTTGTGGAAACCTGACACACAAAAAAAAAAAAATTATGGAGATGACTAGAAACTAATTTAAAAATAATCCAAAACACAGGAGATCTTGATTAAAAATAAAAAAAGATGACTATAAAAAATAATTCGAAACATTATTATGGAGATCTGGCTTTAAAAATAAAAAAGATTATTTATGAGATCACGAGAAATAATAAAGAAATCAGTTTGTCATAACTCTGTGTGAATATCAGCAGCAAAACAACTTCATTATTCTAGCATTATAAAGAACAAAAGAATGCGCTGCATTAAAAGATCCAATAATTTGCAGCGTGATGAATGTGCTATCTATATTATGAATGCTAGTTTTACCAGGCCGAGCGCTTCCGTCTCGTAATTGATTCTGAGCATGCATGATTTTTTGCGCGTCGGAATTGCATATAAACGATTGCATTTTCGGATAGGAACTTTTTCCGACCGAAAAATAGAGAACCTGCCCTCAATCTTTTGCTGGCTGGAATTCCGCCAGCAAAAGTCAGATGGAGTATACACACAGTCGCATTGTCCGACCAAAACCTCTCATCGGAGTTTTGCTGGCGGCATTTCCGATCATGTGTACCGGGCATTAGAGATCTCCCCAAAGTGGCTCAACGATGTTGAGGTCAGGAGATTGTGATAACTCCAGAACCTTCACTTTTTTTAAGCTGCAGTGGCTTCAGATCATTGGTAAACGTATTATTCAAAAGTATGCCACAAAGTTAAACAAGAAGGGGTATTGTATCATTGGTAGGTACCATCATCCTTTGAATGTATAAGGCAATGTTGGGTTGAAAGAGAGAACAACAAGGACCTCTCCAATTAGGTCCTGCCTCTTTCAGAAATGATTAGGACTATTGCGGTACCAAGGGGACATAGACAAGGGTATGATAAAAATTATTAGATTTATTCAAGGATAGAAATATTAAAAAGTCCAGCAAAGGACACAATATAAACCGTGACATAATAACACAATTACAAAATAATTGTTTACAGCAATGTTGACAAGCAAATTGTATTGATAATGCCCACACAGAAAAATGAAGGCAGATTGTATGGTACTTGCAGACGTGACCTCTACAGTTTCGCGGTCAAGCCGCTTCTTCAGGAGTCGTCTTATTACATATTCTACAAAATGAAAAAAGTACAATAGCAACATTACAGAACATACCTACAGTGAAAAAAAAA
Organism: Lithobates septentrionalis; assembly: GCA_037952835.1. Lineage (NCBI taxonomy): Eukaryota > Metazoa > Chordata > Amphibia > Anura > Ranidae > Lithobates > Lithobates septentrionalis. Next base: position 1,365,491 of record JBBDGP010002364.1, on the reverse strand, counting down.
AAAAACATGTGTGTATAAACACAATATTAATATTGGAGAAGATAGTCTTTGTTTAGTATTGCACTCACCAACCTATGCCCACAAAGGGCTAGAGCGACACTGTGAGATGCCCACAACAGGCGTTCCCCCGGGGGCAGGCCAAGGGGGCACTTAAGGTGATACTATGGTAAAGAAAGGGAAAATGAGGTATAAATAATTGTGAAATCGGGGGTTCTTAGAACAAGGAAACCACCCAGGTGCGAAAGGTCAGGGTAAGAAGTGGTGGAGGACAAGGGGAGAGAAAGAGGAGGAGGGAGGAGAAGGGAAGGAAAGGAGGGAAAAAGGGGGAGGGAGGGGAAAAAAGGAGGGGGAGGGAAAAGAAAAAGACAAGGGGGGGAAAAGAAAAAGACAAGGGGGGGGGGGGGGAATGAGGGGGGGGGGAAGGGGGAGAAGGGGCATGGAGGGGGGGAGGAGAGGAAGGAGAGGGGAGGGGGACAAGGGGCGTGGACAATGGGGGGGGGGAGGGAAAAAGGGAGGGGGGGTGGGGGGAGGGAGGAACGGAAAAAGAAAGGGGAAAGAAAGGGATAGAAAGGGGGCCCACCACCTGACCAGAGTAGTATAAATGAGAGAGCTTGAAAAGACGGGGGTTTTTTATTGAAAATGTATGCCCACCGTTGCTGAAATGTTAAAAACTTATAGCAGACTTGCTGGCTATCCACACCCAGGATAAATGGTAAAAAACAGTAGCCGTAGGGACCGAGCAATTATGCCACAGGGAGCCTCTAAAGATAAATAGCATGGAGTTGTGTCAGTTTACTGAACATACTTTTTCCAGGGGGAGAAATGCTTCCAAATGAATGGGGAAGGAGATATACAAGGGAGGGGAGAAGGAAAGCAGGGAGAAAGGGAAGGGGGGAGGAAGGGGAAGGGAGATAGTACATAGTGGTATCATGGTATTCCCCCCCCCAGAAAGAGACGTGTGGCAGTTACTTATGGGCCTTCAAGCAAGGGTAATGATGTGCTGGGTGTGTGCCTCTCGTAGCAGTCAAGCAAATCTACAACCTTAAATGCCCCCAACCTGGAAATTAAGCGGCGCTGAAGACATCAGCCGCCGGCTCTTCCGGGTCTGATCCTCCACTGCTGCGCATGCACAAGGAAACATCCAGCGCAAGCGCGCAGCTCCACAATGAAGAAGCGGCTTGATCGCGAAACTGTAGAGGTCACGTCTGCAAGTACCGTACAATCTGCCTTCATTTTTCTGTGTGGGCATTATCAATACAATTTGCTTGTCAACATTGCTGTAAACAATTATTTTGTAATTGTGTTATTATGTCACGGTTTATTTTGTGTCCTTTGCTGGACTTTTTAATATTTCTATCCTTGAATAAATCTAATCATTTTTATCATACCCTTGTCTATGTCCCCTTGGTACCGCAATAGTCCTAAACATTTCTGAAAGAGGCAGGACCTAATTGGAGAGGTCCTTGTTGTTCTCTCTTTCAACCCAACATTGCCTTATACATTCAAAGGATGATGGTACCTACCAACGATACAATACCCCTTCTTGTTTAACTTTGTGGCATACTTTTGAATATTATATGCTGGGTGGATAACACACCCTGATCCTTTGATCAAAACCCTACGTTCCCCTTTAGGCCACTATTCTAATTTGCTTTCTACATATATCAAAATCTAGATGCTTCTTGTTTTAAGGTAGCCATTTCTAAATCCATTGACTGAGTCTTTCTTGCTCCCAGTTAGGGCCTTGTTCTGGTTTTTGTAATTCTAGGCAATGGATGTCCTGGGCACAGCTTGGGGGGACTCCATGTCCACCATACAAGCAGGTTGCTTAGCAAACCAACAGTCAGAGGATGAAACTAAAACGTTTCTCGATAGGATGTTTAACCTTTTAAAGAAAAAATCTCATCTGTACTGGCACATTCAATACTTCGAATCGTACATTACAGAAAAAGTTTGCCCCCTAGGGCTCCGGATTCAGATGTTTCCAACTATTAAGGACCCCTCCCCGGACTTTAGAAAGTCCTGGGAGAATATCCTAACCAACTGTAGTATAGAACTCATGCAACAACTCACCACCCAATACCGTACAGACATGACGAGCTTGGATGGTGAAATTGATAGATTGTTAAATCAATTCCCCAATATTAAAGACTCGGCCTCCTTCACAAGCAGGTGGAAGGAGGTACGAGACAAAGTGGGAAACCTTAATAAGGACATTATCACTAAAAATCAAAAACCAAAAATTTCACTATAGCTGAGTCCAGAGCACTACGGGATCTTATATTACTCTTGGACGAAGGAGAGGTTGAGTCGAATGTCTCTGATGGCACTTCTGACTCCCCCTCCTTTAATCAAATGGACATTACCTCTAATCTGCGACATCCTAACCCCAAACCCAGTTTAAAAAGGAAATCCAGAGCCTTCCCTGACTTAATGACATGCCCATCTATATGGGCCTTCTTACATGAGTGTATCCTGTCCCTTAAAAAGGAGCAATGGCAAACATTACCTTCTAATCTGACCCAGCAACAGTTTCGGGCAGTTACCAAACTCCAAAAAAATACTGATCTTATTATAAAGCAATCAGACAAAGGTGGTAACCTGGTACTGATGACTCATCATCAATACCAAACTATGTGTCTCAAGATTCTTTCCAACTCTAATGCCCCGTACACACGGTCGGATTTTCCGATGGAAAATGTCCGATCGGAGCGTGTTGTTGGAAATTCCGACCGTGTGTGGGCTCCATCGGACATTTTCCATCGGATTTTCCGACACACAAAGTTGGAGAGCAGGAGATAAAATTTTCCGACAACAAAATCCGATCGCGTCAATTCCGACCGTGTGTGGCCTGTTCCGACGCACAAAGTGCCACGCATGCTCAGAAGAAATTCCAAGACGGAAGAGCTCGTTCTGGTAAGCTTAGCGTTCGCAATGGATACAGCACTTTCGTCACGCTGCAATGTTAAAAATGGTTTAATACAGCGCACTCTCTTCTTCTTTATAATGTGACAAGAATTAAGTAGTTTTGCTGCTCATATTCACACACACTTCTCACAAACTTATTTCGTTACTATTTATCGTGATTCCCTCAATATATTTTGATTTCTCACATCTGACAACATCATTTTGTATATTTTTTATATATTTTTTGGCTTTAATGTAGATTCTTTTTTTGTATTTGTATTTTATTTGTATTTTTTTTGCGATTTTGATTTGTACTCCCGAAAATGTTTGTATGTGTTTTTTGTGACAAGTTCCCCCAACACCATTGATATGTTCTATTTAATCTGTAGGAGATTGTTTGGTGTTGTTGTCCCTTGTTAATTTCACATTGTACTTTAGAAATGTACCTGAATCCTCAGCAACAAACTGTCCTCACAACTAAACAAAGAGGGAGGCAACGCTGGAGAAACTGCAGAAGTGGGCGAAGCCTTGGACCCCCAGGGCAGACATCAACTTTTTTTAAGCAAAATTGGTGGCCTGAGGAGTCCTTATCTAAGGGAGGGCAGTCTGGTCCAGAAGTCCCAGAGATCCGGAAAGCAGCAGATGACATCTGTGTCCCCAGGCTGTGGTCATAAGAGAGACTGCATCTTCTGTCAGACCAGACTGAACCCAGGGCCATCACTCTTTGGTCTTCCTTCCACGCTTCCTTACACGCGGTGGCTGTGGTGGTGGAGTTGTGGCAGCAGGAGGAGGAGGAGGAGGGGCCAACTCAACCACGTCGGTCATTGGTGTTAGTTCACCACTCACCCCCTTACGTAGGACTTTGTACAGAAGGTCCTCACAGAGCCTGCGTTGACCCTCCTGCATGCCCTGCAATTTGGTGGCAGCCATGCAGGCAAAGGCCTCTTCAGGAGTTGGTAAGGCTCTGAGGGACGCAGAAGCCTCCTGGATCAGCCTGAATGCTGAATCCTGCACGGGAGTCGGAGTGGCCTTCCTGGCTCGTTTATATGGCAGGCGGAGGGGAGGGACCTGAGACTCAGTCAGGCTGCGACTGGTCCCAGGCTTCTCCTGGCTGACACTTAGCCCCGCCTCCTCCTGGCTGCCACTAATCACCGCCTCCTCCTGACTGCCACATTCCACAACCTCCTCCTGGCTGAGGTCTTCCTGTGTATGAAAAAGGGACATAGTTTTAGTATTTTTTCCATCAATCACACACAATTTTCACCTCCTGACTGCTGCAAATTGAATGTTAACAAATATAACAGACTATCCTTCTGAGCCCAGCAGTTTTCATTCTTGTCCCAAATTTGGGTGCCCACTACTGTCTATTGATATGTAAAACACTTTTTTCAATCAGCAATTAGTGATCAATTCTAACATCTAATAAACAGCATTTATTTATTGACCAGAAATCTGTAGAAGAATGCTATACCTGACTCCAGCTGGGCTCCTCCACTTCTTCCTGGCTGGAAGGCCCAGGTTGGACATCAGAAGCCTCAGCTGGTATGGAAGGAAGCGTGGAAGGAAGAGTAGAGAGGGATTCCCTGACTTCAGTGTGGTCTGACAGAAATCACAGTCTCTCATAGTACCACAGCCTGGGGACATAAACGTCATCTGCTGCAGCTCCGGATCTCTGGGAATCTGTGACCTTCTTGCGCTCCCTAAGATAAGTGCTCCTCAGGCCACCAATTTTGGCTTTTAAATAGGGGATGGTTGCTGTGGGGACCACCGGCTTCACCAACTCCAGCAGTTTCTCCAGCGCTGCCTGCCTCTTCTGTTTGTGATTATAGTGGGGGTGTCTCACTTGCCACAGACAGGGCAGCTCCCTGTACTTGTCTATGAACAGGGGCAGGAAATTGTGGTCGTTGAACCCATACATTTTCTCTGCAAGACACAACACAAGACAAACCCTAATGTCAGGCAAAACTCCCCTAATCTTGTTACAATATAGGCTTCCATTTCGAAGCAGTATAGGCCCAAGTTTAGATCTTACCTTCGTTAGCACGATCGGCGTCTCCGATGCTCCTTCCTCCGCTCACAGATCGTACGTAAGACGCGTGCGTGTTACGCTTTATACACACTGCGCATGCGTATAACTCCGCCCGCCCCTGACGTTCTTTCTAGTCTATTCCCTGCCCCTTTTCTTTCGGCGCAGTGGGGGAAGAGCACATGGCGGATAGACAGCAGGTGTGTGCTAATTGTAGCAACGAGGAGGAGGAGGAAAGGCCGGAGCCTGAAACGTCCCGATCCAGAAGGAGATTTAAGGACTCAAATATGTCCTTTGGGGAGATGTTGGAGATGGTGGACATCCTGAAGAAGGCCGACTATGATGGAAAGTATGGGCCTTACCCCAACCCCAATATCAGAAAGGCCAAGATCATGGCGAAAGTGGTCAGGAGTCTGCACCGGAATTTCGGGGTACGACGATCGAAAGATCAGCTCAGGAAGCGGTGGTCGGACCTGAAATTACAAGAACATGAGCAGTACATAAAGATCCGGAGAGTGCTGCAAAAAAGTAAGTAGTTGTGCTGTGTTCCTATTCTTTTTGTGTTTATTACGTTCGTGCTGCTCCATGTGCTTTTAGGAACTGTTGTACAGTTTAAAATGGCAACTTTCATGTTCATGGGCACATTATTCGTTCGGATCAAACATTTTTCGTTCCAACTATAAAATACCATTGTTTAGCCCATATGCATTTGGCCACCATTTTGACGCCCTATACTTGTCTTCAAAGAATTGGGTTGTGTAGATGGCTTTGTTACTAGAATGAAATGCAAACTAGATTCTGTGTAAGGAGAGGACACTGAGCAGCTGTTTTCACATCTGGACACTGGAGCACTAGTGTGGGACAAAAGAACACCATTTTTATTAGGGGGGCCACACAGGTGCTCCAGTGTATACTATAGGGGGGTCTCCATCTGTGAAGCTTGTACAAAACAGGTAAAGTATTGCAGGTTGACAAAGGACACTAAAAAAGCTACATCTTGGAACTCTGCTAAAATTGACAATTGTACCTCACTTCCAAGCAATGTTTCATCTTTATAGTTCTGCCATCAAATATCTGTGTGCTAAGTATACCATTTTTGTTTTACATAGGGGATAAAAGACTCGGAGGACACCCCTCATCTGAGGAGACCAGAGCCCCCCCCCCCTCTGGAAGAAGAGGAAATCCCCCCAACACAAGCTGAGCAGGAGGAGGAAGACGTGGTGGAACTAGTCACCACAACAGGTGAGTGTCTGCGACCACAGGCTCAGATAAGAGATGGATGGCGGCATTTTTTCTAAACCAAATTTATTTTGGGGTTCCTCTCTTTTTAGGTGATCGTGATGTTGTGGATCCAGATCCTTTCACATCCGAAAGTGCCCAGATCCTGATCGGGGAGATCATGGGGTGTAATTTGGAAATCATCAAGCAAAACATCAATGATGTTATTCCAAAATATAACAACATCATTGATGTTTTGGGGCGAGTTTAAAACCCTCCAAATCACTTTCTTCTTTTGTGTGCTACAATGTGCTAAATGTTTTTGTGATTTTTCCCAAAGCCAAATTTGGAGGATGCACACAGTGTGCCATCATGTGCTATCTGCCATCACGGGAGATCAATGGACGCGTTTTGGGGGTGCAACCCCTTCCTCAATAACAAAGTAGCGGTGAGGAAGGGGTTTCTCCCCCAAAACACATCCCTTGATCCCCCGTGATGGCAGCTAGCACATGTTGACATTGGGAAATTTGTGTGCATCTTCCAAATTTGGCTTTTCCAGGGGTGAATTCCCCCTATCTAAACGCAATATCAAACACAGTTCCTAAATACTCATGTCTGATATTGCCTTCAAATTCGACCAAATGTGACGTTTGTAAGTTCAAGATTTGTGTCTTTTCTTGTTGGTTTTACACAGGCCTGTTTTCTATAAAATGGACATTTTGATTTTGGATAATGCCACCACAAAAATTGTTATACAACAAACATGTTGTTTTGTTTGAAAAACCTTTGGTAAATGCACATGTGATTGTGCAGGTATTAAAAAGATTGTTAATCAAGAATGTGTGGATTATTGTCTCAACGCTACAACACTTTTGGGGTGATGTAATTGTTGTTTTATGAGAAAATGGGGGTTATTTCCTAAGGGCAAATCCACTTTGCACTACAAGTGCAGTTTCAGTGCAGTTGCAAGTGCACTTGTAGTGAAATGTGTTTTTGCATTTAGTAAATAACAGCCAACAGTGCTTTGTATAAGGTTACACAATCACGCCATTTTCTGCACTCAAAACATTTCTGTCAGGGTCAGCTAAAACAAACACAAGCAGTAAATGTCCACAAAAATTTTTTTTTCTTTTATTATAAAAAGGCTTCACAGATTGTCTGGCATATTGATAGCCCCCCTACCCGCAAAGAACTCCAGGTAGCGTAACCGGACATCACGGGCACTCAGGGAGGGCAAGCCAGGACGGCCACTTTCAAGCGCCATCAGTGTGGTTTGATGTATGATTCCGGCCTCAGGCCCAACTGAGCCAGCATAGTTGGCCGAATGTTTCCTTAAAAAGTTATGGAGAACACAGCACGCAAGTATATTATGGTTCAGTTTATAATCTGCCATATGGATGGGTGTCATAAATAGGCGGAACCGGCTGGCCAGGATTCCAAATGTGTTCTCCACCACTCTTCGGGCTCTGGCCAGCCGGTAATTAAAAACCCTCTGTTCCGGGGTGAGGGTCCTCATTGGGAATGGCCGCATCAGGTGGTCCCCCAGCGCAAACGCTTCATCAGCAACGAACACAAATGGGAGTCCTTCAACATTGTCCTCTGGAGCTGGCAAGTCCAAGCTGCCATTCTGGAGACGCCTGTAGAACTCCGTCTGGGCGATGACTCCACCATCGGACATCCGGCCAATCTTCCCCACGTCCACATACAAGAAGTCGTAATTAGCCGACACCACCGCCAACATCACTATACTATTGAACCCCTTGTAATTATAATAGTACGACCCCGAGTTGGGTGGTGGGAAGATGTGGACGTGTATCCCAACAATTGCCCCTCCGCAGTTAGGAAAGTCCCACCGCTGGGCAAAGTGGGAGGCCACAGTCTGCCATTCCTGTGGCGTGGAAGGAAACTGTTGAGGAAAAAACAATAAACATTACTATTTTTTCACAGAAACATGGCAAGCAGATTAGACACAAACATTATGGGGCAACCTCCAGATAGCATTTAGTAAGGGGAATTTAACAAGGCCAAAGTATAAGGTACACCTATCATATTCCCCCTCCCCCCTCTCATGGGCCATTTCTAACATTATAGTGGGTGTGTGGAAATCTTGGGCAGGTAACCCTCTTCACTTCATTGAGAGATGAATACCTAAATACAGGGTATTACTTGGAACAGCCCCTCCTTAGTTACACTATTGGCAGCCCACTGGACAGGTAAGAAGTGTCATAATACAAAGATATAAATACACACTGTACACATTTGAGGACATTTGGACATTCTGCTATTACCTGTCAAGATAATAATAGGATACAAAAACTTTAAACAGTACTATTTGAAAGTATACAGGCAGGCCCTTGCACTACATGCTTTGGGGAATTCATCCATAAATCTGACCAGTAAAGAGGTGGGTATAGTGTGTATGGGTTTGGCAAAGTCAGCAGATAGATGATTGAGGATAGACAGAGAATTGGGATCAGCTGACTTAGCAGTTGGGGGAGGGAGGGTTACTAAAAATTATTTGGGGACACCACAAAAAAAGCCTCTGCCACTCTGCCTGAATTTAAATCAAAACTAACATTTCCAAACATTTTAGGGGGTGTTTGGGGTAAAGCACTACTATGGAGCTGATAAAATACATTGTTAAGTGACTACATGAGGTGAATATAGGGCCAGGAGACACCATGCTGGGGAGGTTAGTGAAGGCCAAATATGTATGAAGGACCTAAAATAATAATTACATAAAAATCCAGCATGCATGAGGACAAAGGGGACATTCACAGCATATTACAATCATGGTAATTAGGGAATGAGGAAAGAAATACAAGATATTAGCAAACATTCAATACAATAAAATGTGATATAAAAGGATAAAAATCTTACCTTCATATACTCCTTATGTAGGACCTGGATGATGGCAGAACAGGTCTCTGGGATAATGATCCCCAGAGCCTGGGGGGAGATGCCTGTCGAGAACTTCAAGTCCTGCAGACTTCTCCCTGTCGCCAAATACCGCAGGGTAGCGACCAACCTCTGCTCCGGAGTGATGGCTTGCCTCATGCAGGTATCCTGCCTGCTGATATAGGGGGACAGCGAAGCCAACAAACGGTGAAACACGGGGTCCGTCATCCTGAGAAAGTTCCTGAAATCATCAGGATTATTCTCACGGATCTCACGGAGCAAAGGCATATGAGAGAACTGGTCACGCTGCAGCAACCAATTCTTGGTCCATGAACTCCTCCCCACCCTGTTCATGGACTGGACTTGTGTCAAGGTCAGGACCCCAACACCAAGCCCCCGCACAGCACGAACTCTACGAGGAGTACGCATACGAAACATGGCTAGAAAACAGTCGGCTGCTCAGAACGAAGTAACAAAACGCACTGAAGAACAGCAAGGCCTGTGAAGAGCGACCTGAAAACCAGTAACGAACGAACAAGAATACAATGACTACCTAAAATCACGCGGAACTTGCTGCATGCACTGAAGAGCAGATACAAACCCACAAGCACAAACTGAACGGCAGAAAACGATCTGAAAGCCACGAGTCGGAAAAAGCGCGAATCGTCTCTCACCAAACTTTTACTAACACGAGATTAGCAAAAGGAGCCCAAAGGGTGGTTCTGAACCGGCCTTTTCTAGTCTCATTGTACGTGGTGTACGTGACCGCGTGGTTGGCGATCGGAAATTCCGACAACTTTGTGCGACCGTGTGTAGACAAAAAAAGTTTGAGCCAACATCCGTCGGAAAAAATCCTAGGATTTTGTTGTCGGAATGTCCGAACAAAGTCCGACCGTGTGTACGCCCTATAACTGGTATTCACCTATTGATAACACCTTTATCCAGAAAACCATTGATGAATTCAGGGGACTCATCGGGGGGGCCTTTTTAGAGGGCCTCAACGATGAGGATACCTTTAAATTCATCAATGTACAATTCCCGCGTACCCCAACGTTTTATGCACTACCCAAAACCCACAAGAACCTCTCTGTACCCCCTGGTCAACCTATCGTCTCAGGTAAAGGTTCATTAACAGAGAACGCGAGTAAATTGGTGGACACCTTTCTATTACCCCATGTATTGAGATTACCATCTTATATTCGGGACACTACCGACCTTCTAAAACATATTTAGGGAGTCCAGGTCCCTCCGGACGCCCTCCTCGTGGCTGTTGATGTTGAGGCTTTGTACTCAAGCATCCCCCACGAGCAGGGCGTCCGGATGGCTGGTTCCTTCCTCATGGAACAGGACCATCATACCTGGCCTACTAATACTTTTATTCTAAAACTCTTGGAATTTATTCTGACCAAAAATTATTTTCTGTTTATGGATCAATTGTATCTTCAAACCCAAGGCGTTGCAATGGGCACGTCTTGTGCCCCTTCTTACGCCAATTTGTTTCTGGGTGGTTGGGAGCGGTCTGTTTTTGGTGATGACCTATTGGAGCCCTTTCATGTCCTGGGCTGGTTTAGGTTTATTGATGACCTACTGGTCATTTGGACAGGTACAGGGCAACATTTAAAAGCATTTATTGAGAGGTTGAACACTAATGAGTTCAATCTCCACTTCACCTTCACATATAATATTCAGAGCATCTCCTTTCTAGATGTACAGATTATCAAAAAGTCTGCTGGACAATTAACTACAGACATATACCGCAAACCCACAGCGGGCAACACGCTGTTGCATGCTTCCAGCTCACATCCCCGATTCTGATTCGCAGTATCCCTTATGCTCAATATTTGAGACTAAGAAGGAACTGCACAGAGGACGGGGACTTCCATAGACAAGCAAACGCTTTACGCACACGCCTCCTGGCTAGAGGCTATAATCGTACCACTTTGAGGAAAGCCTTTAATAAGGCCCTAACCCAAGATCAACAAACGTTACTGTTTGGTCCTTCACGCCCTAAAAAACCTTACATGACTAAAATCATCACACAATTCTCTACCCATCACCACCAGTTACGTAACATACTATCAAGCCATTGGCATATTTTGACTGACCACAATACACTTAGAAAATACATCAAACCAACCCCTGATCTGGTCTTTAGGAGGGCCACTTCTCTGAGGGACAGGCTCACTCATAGCCACTACAAAATCCCCACATCTGGCCCAAAAGAACCCAGAGGCACCTTTAAGTGTGGCAATTGCCCACACTGCCCCTGGATCCAAGAGGGACAACAATTTCTACTCCCAAACGGCGAGATGTTTTTCCAAAACACTCAGCCCATTGTGGCACACGCGGTGTAATTTATCTCATGACCTGCGCTTGCAGCGCTTTTTATGTGGGAAAGACGTTCAGAGAGCTGCGGCAGAGACTGGGTGACCATTTATATGCCTCCACTAATGGCAAGCTCATTACTGTGGGCCGCCATATAGGGCATTCACCATCGCTTTAACTTTGATTATATCAGATTTACCGTTTTAGAAGTCGTCCCTGAGGACCCCAGAGGGGGCAACTGGGATCACCAAATCTTGAAGCGTGAATCGCTCTGGATTGAGCGACTCAACGCTTTGATTCCACCCGGTATTAATGAAGCACACTCCTATAAGTACTTCCTTGAATGATTTATTAATAGGTCTCTGCTGCAGCTCTCCATTTGACACTTGTCTCTTAGGCTGTTGTAATAAAATCTTTTGTACCCACAACATGCCTTTTCCAAATTATTTGCACCCTGTTGTGATATGTATATGTCACCCATGTCCTAGTCTTATTTGCATAACCAGACTCCTCTTATAACTGTCTGTAAGTGGACTCTTCATACATAGTCTTTTTTACATTGTATTTACAAGTATTAAGCTGTTGATTTGGCTCACTGTAAGCATTCTGTAAACTACATGATTTGTAACCAATATCATGTTTATTGATTTCTTTTATTTCTTTTGTACAGGGCAGAGTGGTGCACATCCCTGGCCACAGGTGAAGTCGGTTCCCGGCGCCGGTGACTGTGCATCCCTGTCTTTGATTCATCTATTGTAAAAATTATTGTTAACCAATCCGAGCACTCAGTTTTGCACTCGCTTTCCTCCTCTGAGTGACGTAAGGAGTTCATTCTCCCCCGTACGGCGGGCTTGCGATCCTCCGGCAGAGGACGGGGCTCCACGGAGCCCAGCTGCTGCTTCTCTAGATTGACGCTGCTGCGTCAACCATTGTGGAGCTGCGCGCTTGCGCTGGATGTTTCCTTGCACATGCGCAGCAGTGGAGGATCGGACCCGGAAGAGGCGGCGGCTGATGTCTTCAGCGCCGCTTAATTTCCGGGTTGGGGGCATTTAAGGTTGTAGATTTGCTTGACCGCTACGAGAGGCACACACCCAGCACATCATTACCCTTGCTTGAAGGCCCATAAGTAACTGCCACACGTCTCTTTCTGGGGGGGGGATACCATGATACCACTATGTACTATCTCCCTTCCCTTTCCTCCCCCCTTCCCTTTCTCCCTGCTTTCCTTCTCCCCTTCCTCCCTTGTATATCTCCTTCCCCATTCATTTGGAAGCATTTCTCCCCCTGGAAAAAGTATGTTCAGTAAACTGACACAACTCCATGCTATTTATCTTTAGAGGCTCCCTGTGGCATAATTGCTCGGTCCCTACGGCTACTGTTTTTTACCATTTATCCTGGGTGTGGATAGCCAGCAAGTCTGCTATAAGTTTTTAACATTACAGCAACAGTGGGTATACATTTTCAATAAAAAACCCCCATCTTTTCAAGCTCTCGCATTTATACTACTCTGGTCAGGTGGTGGGCCCCCTTTCTATCCCTTTCTTTCCCCTTTCTTTTTCCGTTCCTCCCTCCCTCCCTTTTTCCCTCCCCCTCCCCCCTCCCCCATTGTCCAAGCCCCTTGCCCCCCTCCCCCTTCCCTCTCCTTCATCTCCTTCCCCCCCCTCCATACCCCTTCTCCCCCTTTTTTTCCTCCCCCCCTGTCCCCCCCCACCTCATTCCCCCCCCCCTTGTCTTTTTCTTTTCCCCCCCTTGTCTTTTTCTTTTCCCTCCCCCTCCTTTTTTCCCCTCCCTCCCCCTTTTTCCCTCCTTTCTTTCCCTTCTCCTCCCTCGTCCTCTTTCTCTCCCCTTGTCCTCCACCACTTCTTACCCTGACATTTCGCACCTGGGTGGTTTCCTTGTTCTAAGAACCCCGATTTCACAATCATTTATACCTCATTTTCCATTTCTTTACCATAGTATCACCTTAAGTGCCCCCCTGGCCCGCCCCCGGGGAAATGCCTGTTGTGGGCGTCTCACAGTGTCGCTCTAGCCCTTTGTGGGCATAGGTTGGTGAGTGCAATACTAAACAAAGACTATCTTCTCCAATATTAATATTGTGTTTATATGTTTTTTTTTTCACTGTAGGTATGTTCTGTAATGTTGATATTGTACTTTTTTCATTTTGTAGAATATGTACTAAGCCTCCTGAAGAAGCGGCTTGACCGCGAAACTGTAGAGGTCACGTCTGCAAGTACCATACAATCTGCCTTCATTTTTCTGTGTGGGCATTATCAACACAATTTGCTTGTCAACATTGCTGTAAACAATTATTTTGTAATTGTGTTATGTCACGGTTTATATTGTGTCCTTTGCTGGACTTTTTAATATTTCTCTCCTTGAATAAATCTAATCATTTTTATCATACCCTTGTCCCCTTGGTACCGCAATAGTCCTAAACATTTCTGAAAGAGGCAGGACCTAATTGGAGAGGTCCTTGTTGTTCTCTCTTTCAACCCAACATTGCCCTATTGGTAAACTTATGGGAATACAGTAGCTGTACATAAAGTGAGTTTTATATTTGACAGACTAACATTACAAGTTTTTTTCAGTAAATTAAATAAGAAAACAAAATGTCTCACATTATAATATGTGAATGTTGGAATGCTGTCTTCTTGTAGTATTCTACAAATGGCCACCAGTTATCTTTTATTATTAAAAGTTGCAGATCTCAAAGATTAAAGATTACTTTTGGTTCGGTCATCTAGCCACAAAATATGTGCAAGTCATGGGCTTCAAAATTCCAACAACGTCAGAGATTGCAGTTCTCTTACTGATCCCAGGCTCCATCTCTACCACCAAAAAAAGCCTGTTGCGCTTCATTCTCCTGGCCATCAGTACTGTGATCCCAAGACATTGGAAGGCAAACCTTCCTCCTTAAATGGATGAAGAATGGATCACCTGAATTACTTACCTGCAATAATCGGAGGAACTGATGACTTTGCTACATGATAAGTTTGAACAATATATCTCCACCTGGAGCATCAGGATCACTTTCATGAGCTCTGCTTAAATGACCATGGCAGCGATTCTCACCCTATGATTCCTATAGAGCAAGGGTCTCCAAACTTTATAAACAAAGGGCCAGTTTATTAACCTTTATTACCCTTCAGACTTTAGAAGGACCAGGCTGTGGCCAGTAGGATTAGAAAATGTCCTGGCGTCGGTAACAATGACCCATCATTGGTGTCAAAGAGAGGAAAAGTGCCTCATTATTGGTGTCAGTGAGAGAAATATTCCCCCGTGATTGGTGTCAATTAGAGGAATAGTGCCCCATCATTGGTATCAGTGGGAGGAATAGTGCCCCATTGTTGGTGTCAGTGGGAGGAATAGTGCCCCATCATTGGTGTCGGTGGGAGAAATTGTGCCCCATCGTTGGTGTCAATGGAAGGAATAGTGTCCCATCATTGGTATTAGTGGGAGGAATAGGGCCCCATAATTGGTGTCAGTGGGAGGAATAGTGCCCCATCATTGGTATTAGTGGGAGGAATAGGTCTCCATAATTGTTGTCAGTGGGTGGAATAGTGCCCCATCATTTGTGGCAGTGAAAGGAATAGTGTCCCATCATTGGTATTAGTGGGAGGAATAGTGCCCCATTTTTCCTCCCACCAATGTCAGTGGGAGGAATAGTGCCCCATCTTTGGTGTAAGTGAAAGGAATAGTGCCCCACTGTTGGTTTCAGTGGCAGGAATTTTGCCCCGATGTTGCTTTCACTGGGGGGAATAGTGCCCCAAGGACTGGATAAAGGCAAGCTAAGGGATGCATCTGGCCCCTGGTCCGCAGTTTGGAGACCATTGCTCTAGAGGTTGCTAGGGAATCCTTAAGCTGTGGTTGACTGACCTCCCATCGCATGTGGTGCCTGCATAGTTTCAGGGCCAATGCCACTTGGCAGAGCCAGCTACAGGACACCAATCATCTTGTAAGCCGTCTTCATTGGGGCATTCTAATCACCTTTCTAACCAAAGCATTCTTTCCACTGACCACCAATGAACTGATTTTAGCAGGAGTTCCCTGAGACCTAAAAATGATTTCAAGGGTTCCTCTGGAGTAAAAATGTTGGGAAATGCTGGCTTATAGAGCTGAATCTAGCCATACTCTTTATATCTCAGTTCACAATCAGGCTCTGGGCTGTCAAAAAAATTGCCTAGTTAATTGTTACCAATTGTTTGATCAACAATGGCCCTACTGTACCTTATGTTGTTCCTGTAAGCTTTGAAAAATGACTTAATGACAGCCATGACACAGAGGTTTGAGCCATTGCCAGTGGACATAAGCGGGGCCATACATGTTTATGTAATTCATCCCAGGGCCCCAGCCCATGTTTGATGTGAAATATCAAAAAGCACCAAATGCTTCTGGCTTGCTACTCGGGCATGTGCTGATTATTAAATTAATTAGAGAAAGCTTGTGTTTCGCAAATGTTCATACTAATTCTCGGTTCTTTTGTATATTTACCAAATATTATTAGAAATAATGAACCTGATAATGAGAGACAGAATGTGGCCTTTAAAGTATATCTAAACCCCCAAATGACCCCATTTTGGAAAGTAGACACCCCAAGCTATTTGCTGAGAGGCTTGTTGAGTCCATGGAATATTTTATATTTTGCCAAGTTGCGGGAAAATTACAAACTTTTTTTTTTTTGCACAAATTTGTCACTAAATGATATATTGCCCACACATGCCATGGGCATATGTGGAATTACAACCCAAAATAAATTCTGCTGCTTCTCCTGAGTACGGGGATACCACATGTGTGGGACTTTTTGGTAGCCTAGCCATGTACGGGGCCCCGAAATCCAAGAACTGCCTTCAGGATTTCTAAGGGCGTAAATTTTTGATTTCACTCCTCACTACCTATCACAGTTTCGAAGGCCATAAAATGCCAAGATAGCACAACCCAACCCAAATGACCCCATTTTGGACAGTAGATACCCCAAGCTATTTGCTGAGAGGCATGGTCATCCACCCACTTCTAATGATGGGCATACATGCACCATTTTGTTTTTAACTGTGGTGGTGAAATCACCTCCTACAACGCTGGAGTCACGACTTTATGTATCGTGGGAGCAAACGCTGTTGCTGTCAAGATAAATAAATCCGTGCTGCAGCCAAATGGCGTACCTGCTAAGCAAATGATGGTTAACAATAAAACAAAGTAACATTACAGTATAACAGTAGGACTTACCCTACCTGCAAAGCAAATAAAAAAAAAAAACATAGTAAAAAATAAAACATTTTTTAACGCAACCTGTGCCTTAAATATATATATGCTGAAGCATGGGGGCATCCGCCCCAAAAAGTTAGGAGCAAATTGCTCCTTCACCCCTGCTGCCCCCATGCTTCGGCATATATGCTCTTTTTTTTAACTGTGGTGGTGAAATCACCTCCGACAGTGCTGGAGTCACGGCTTTATGTATCGTGGGAGCAAACGCTGTTGCTGTCAAGATAAATAAATCCGTGCTGCAGGTGAATGGCGTACCTGAAAACAAAAAAATGCTTAACAATAAAACACAGTGAACAGTAAAGTATAAAAAAATTACATACCTGAAAAGCAAACATGATAAAACATAACAATAAAACATTGCAGAATAGAATACAGTAAAAAAGAGCAGAACAATAGAGAGAATAGAGAGAGAGAGAGAGAACAATAAAACGACAACTATTTTTTAAAATTTTATATATATATATTTTTTTTTCCATTTTTTTTAACTGTAACTTTTAAAACTGTAACGGTTCCAGGTTTGGGTTTCTCAAAATGCGATGGCATCTTGGGAGACCCTGTGAAAGTGTGCCTAGTCTGTGCAATGCTGTACCCTACGCTAAAACTCCACTAGTGTATGGTAGCATTCAAAACATTCACCAATGCAAAGACCAGGATTGTCAGGACAGGTGGAACAAAAATAGCGGGTGTCACGCCTATATCGGTGCTTTCTACAGACACAACATCTTCTTTGAGGGGCTCGTTGGGTAGGGGTACTCGGGAGGACATACAGAAAATGCCTCTCATGCAGCCGACTTACTGCTTTTGGATTGGGAAGGTGATGTGGAGCACCGTCTGGAAACAGAAGGGCTCTGACGATCTCTTCCTGGAATTTAGGGAAGGATACAGTCCGTCCTGTATAACACATGAGCGTTCAGCAAAGCCAGTTGAAATAATTAAACAGACACTTTCTTGTACCAACGTCTGGCCTTACGGGCAACTAGGTACGGCGCCAACAACTGTTCGTTGAAGTCCACCCCTCCCATATTTTGGTTATATTTGTGGACACAGAGGGGTTTCTCCACAACACCAGTCGCCGTAGGAATTTGGACTGTCGTGTCTGCATGAAGGGACGTAAGAACAAAAACATTCCTATTGTCCCTCCACTTCACAGCGAGCAAATTATTACACTTCAAGCAGGCTCTCTTCCCCTGCCTAAGACGGGAATCTACAAGCCGCTGGGGAAAGCCCCGGCGAATAGATCGTACGGTGCCACATGCTCCAATCTGATGATCAAACAACTGACTAAAAAGTGGCACGCTCGTGTAATAATTGTCCACATACAAATGGTACCCCTTTCCGAATAAGGGCGATACCAAGTCCCACACAATCTTACCAGCGCTCCCTATGTAGTCAAGGCAGTTCTCCGGCTCTACAAACTATCTCTTCCCACGTAAACCATAAAACTACATGTATAGCCTGTGGCCCTGTCACAGAGCTTATACATCTTGACCCAGTATCTGGCACGCTTGCTGGGAAAATACTGTTTGAATGGCAAGCGACCAGAAAACTTATTCAGGGACTCATCAATGCAGACAACTTGATGGGGAGTAAACAAGTCTGCAAAACGTTGGTTGAAGTGGTTTACGAGAAGCCGAATTTTGTAGAGCCAATTGTATCCAGGGTCTCCATGAGGACGAGAGTTCATTGTTGTTGAAGTGCATGAACCGCAAAATCTGCTCGTATCGTGCCCTGGCCATGGAAGCAGAGAACACGGGCATATGGTGAATTGGGTCAGTGGCCCAATATGACCGCAACGTACTCATTTTAACTATGCACATGTAGAGGGATAGGCCCAGAATATCTTAAATTCGGAAACCGTAATTGGTTTCCAATCTCTGGCAAGGGAGGACTGGGGATTAGCGGCGATGTATTGACCAGCATACAAAATTTCTTTGGTATACAATAGATCTATAGAGATCTTCGGTGAAAAACAGCAAATAAAAATCAAGTGACGTAAAATCAACTGTTTCCACCTGAATGCCGGGTTGGCCAGTGAATGGGGGAAGTACAGGTGCTGCAGAAGTGGTGGGTTCCCAATTAGGATTGGCGAATGCAGCAGGAAGGGCACTATGGGCATGACGGGCCTGTGTTCGTCTTCTTCTTGGTGGCAGCGGGACACTACTTGTGCTTGCCACCTCACCAGCTTGAACTGCACTTATGGGACTCACCACGTCACCAAGTGTTACTGCAGTGCTGGATGTACGACCAGGGTGTACTAGGCCGCTGGTGCTTGCCAGTTCACCAGAAGGAATAGCGGCGCTAGTACTGCTCTGCTCCATATGAGGGACCTGCGATTCTTGCACTTCAACAACAGAAGAAGAAGATTGGGGTCTGGTACGCCTGACCTTGGCAGGGACCACAACTCTGTCGTCAGAGCTATCTGTCATGGAGCCGCTGTCCTCTACAGGATCGTATTCTGAGCCTGAATCTGACAGATGAGTGACTTCCTCTTCACTATCTGTCATGCTCAGAAACGTGTAGGCCTCTTCACTAGTGTACCTTCGATTTGCCATTTTGGGCTCTAAATTTAGTGGTACACTAGTGAGACTCACAGGCAAAAAAGCTCCTGACTGTTAGTCGTGAAGAAGAATTCCTCCTCCCTCCTCTTCCTCTTGATTGGAAGGGGCGTCCATAGGGCTCCCTACCCCTAGATGGATAGGGGGAGATGTTATGCCTATGGGACGTCTCAGGTCGGGCACGACCCTGTGACTCATAGGGCACAGGTGCGGGTTGTACATTCAAAGTGGTATTAGAAGTGGTAGTTGTAGGAGGAAGGTCACTAGGAATAGGGACCTGCCACTTAAATACCAAATTGTCTCTATAATCCTTGGCGTCCCTATTATATTTCCTCCTTTTCTTAAGTTTTTGTTCCTGCTCCTCTTTAATCAATAAAGTTTTTAAAGATTCTGATCTCCGGGTGTAATCCTGATCATCTTTAAACGGGGTGAGCTTAGTTCTAATATTATTTATTTCAAGGTCTAACATAGTTAATCTACGCTTCTTTTTAGCTATCAAGAATTGTAGAAAGCCTCATTAAAATACTTAAACCACTCAGCTAGTTCGTTATCTTCCTTCTGGGGGTTTACCTCCCATCTTAAGCTCCTTGGGACCATGTTTTCCTTTACATATTCTTCCAAATATGCAATATCCCATCTTAAATGTACCTCAGTGATAGTGAGGTTTTTTAATCTGAGGAAACATCCTGCTATATCGTCCCTAGAGTCGTCCTTGCCATCAAAGACTCCTGTAGTGTCAGTAACTACCTGGGATCTGTATTCAAAAATGTCCATTATAGACACACACCAGCTGCAAAACTGAGTATCAATAAAAAAACAAGTGTAAAAGAAAAAAAAAATGGATGGAGCACAACCATTTTTGGTATGGCGGCACACAGTATTTGCAAATAAAGGGAGTGGCCATGGGAGCTAAGTTCGCTCCCAGCATGGCCAATCTCTTCATGGCGAAGTGGGAGGAGGACATTGTCCTACGTGATAAACCACCCCAATTGGTCATGTGGAGAAGATTTATAGATGATGTCCTGTTCATCTGGGATGGCGACATCAATTCCGTTTCCACATTCCTGTCTGTTCTCAATGATAATGACAGAGGCATAGTACTTACCCATGAGGTCAGCCCTACCCAAATCCATTTTTTGGATTTGGTTATTACGATTGATAATGGTGTAATTACTACTTCCACCTACTTTAAACCAACCGACAGGAATAGTTTCATTCCGCTTGATTCCTGCCACCATCGCTCTTGGTTGTCCGCTGTCCCCAAGGGCCAATTTTTGCATTTGAGGAGGAATTGTTCCGACCTAAATGAATTTTATAGGGAGGCCCTAACATTAAAATCTAGATTTATAGATAAAGGCTATGATGAAGCCAACCTAGACTCATTGATAACAGAGGTAGGGAATAAGGACCGCAGGGATTTATTAAGCGATAGATCCCCTCAAGTTGCTGACAGGGAGGACTTTGGATTGGCCTTCCTCACGACCTATTCGAGTCAGCATTGGGCGATTAAAAGAATTATAAAAAAGCATTAGCCGGTTGTTAAAAATGATCGGGTTCTTGGACCACTATTATCGGATAAACCACGAGTCTTGTTTAAGGGAGCCACCAGTTTTAGGCATCTATTGGCACCCAATATTCCAGTTCCACCTACAAGGCCTACTTTTTTGGGGGATTTAAAAGGCTTCTCCCCATGTAGGAGATGTAATGTTTGTAGGGTCAATGCATTACATGACAGGAGACTGACTGAGTTTACCTCTAGTGGTACTGGCGCCACATACTCCATCAAGTCACTCATCACATGCACCACTAAGTGTGTAGTATACTTACTTAGGTGTCCATGTGGGTTGGAGTATGTGGCACGAACCATCAGGAAATTGAATTTTAGATTGGGAGAACATATTACTAACATTAAGCAAGGTTTTGACAAGCACAGTGTCTCTAGACACTATGACCTTGTGCATAACAGGGACCCTAAGGGAACCGTGTTTATCGGTATAGAGAAATATGTACCTCATTGGCGTGGCAGCAATGGTAGGAGAACCATCTCCAGATCGGAAACAAACGGGATCTATATGCTGGATTCTCATGCCCCCAATGGTTTAAATATTGAGTGGGACATCAACTGTTTTATTAATAACAGTTGATGTCCCCCTCATTAATAGGATTTTTTTATTTAATTTTTTTATTTAATTTTATTTAAGGAAAAAAAAAATGTTTTCAAAAAAAGATACTTCCGATCATATTTTCTTTTTCAGTGGTGTTAATATTGTTTATTTATATAATTTTATAATGTCCCTTGATTGCGGTGTTTGGGAGCTGTTTTGGCAAATTAATTTTAAATCCTCACTGATTAGCAAGAGAGACATTTATTTTTGGTACTTGTTCAGGCATTTCTCATTTTTTGCCACTAGATGGCATTGTTTGTCTCACATAGGTTTTTCCTGCACATTACTTATATAAAGTTATTCCACATTAGAAGAGCACCTTGTATACCTTAATTAGGTGTGTCCCATGTTTGGCTACTTGCATTGATTATGCTTATTCAATCAGCATTAGCCCTGTTCAGAATAGCCAACGATCGCGCTGCACAGCGCACCGTTCGGGCTTATAAGGCGCATGCGCGTGCGCGATTGCGTACCCCTGATGACGTCAGTTGTGACGAAACGGCCGTAGGGTCACAACGTGAATACGCATCGCGCATGCGCGAACTTTGTTTAAACGGCGGTGAAGCCCTTTTTTTATCTGTGCTGGATTCTTTGTTGTTTTTATACAATACTTGTATTTTTTATGCGGAATGTGCCCATTACTTGAATAAAGGAACCTGGCATTTTTACACTGTGGAAGTTTCCTCTTTTTTCTGGCATGGTTTATCTCCGCTGGACTGTTTGCAACTATGAGCCAATTTGCCATCATATCCTCCTGAGCATTCCCGATCGCCATAAAGGAGATATCTGAAGAAGAGAAAGGAGATCTAAGGGCCATCAACCGATATCCTGTTACGATCCTTTGGGTAAATCTACTAAGCCTGTATTGACCCCCCTGAGTAAGGGCGGTCGCAGGCTTTCTGGTAAGCCTCCATCTTGTTTTTTCACTTGGTGACGGGCAGCACTAACAAGTTGGAACATCAGATTTGGATCTGCTTCACTCTTATGTTATCACATCTGTGGACTTTTTGTTTGAATCTTCATTCATTTGAACACATTGTTTGGCACTTTTTGGAACATTTAAAGTATAATTAGTGTTGATCTTTCATAATTCTCCTTTATCATTGTATATGCAATTTTTGTGTTTTTATACACTTTCTTAATAATGATCATATTCACTTAATCACATATTTACTCACCTTGATATTTGTCCAGCGCTGTACTGCTTTTTATTTTTCTAAAAAAAAATAAAAATGAAATGAAATTGTTGAAAAACATTTTTCTTTGTTTCTGTTATAAAATTTTTTAAATAAGTATGTTTTCTCCTTCACTGATGAGGCTGCACTGATGGGCACTGATGAGGAGACACGAATATGTAGCACTGATGGGCGGCACTGATAGATGGCACCGATTGGCATTTCTGGTGGACACTGGCATCCCTGGTGGGCACGGGTTGGCATCCCTGGTGTAGGTGGGCACTTGGCATCCTTGAGTGGTCTGCACTTATAATCAATGCACTGATTATCAGTGCAGATCCCCCCCCCCCCCTTGTCAGGAGAGACGGTTATTAGCTCTCCTCTATTCGCTCCTTATCAGCGAGTAGAGGATAGCTCCCAACTTTCCTCCCTATTTGTTCCTAATTTTGGTCTGATCTATATAGTTGTGTATAAAATGCACTATTTACCTTTAAAAAAGTGTTTCCCAGTGCAATTTCTAAATTGCATTTGTAAATTTCAAAAGCCAGTATAAAGCAACAGTAGTAGTAGTAGTAGTAAAAAAAAAAAGCACTTCTGCGTTAAATGAATAATTTTTTCTGTATAATTCTCCTTAAAGGGGGCGTGGCAGGGGGTGTGTCCTATGCCTACATACTTTTACTAATAGGCGTTACTCGTTCTGATCTCAAAAAGTTGGGAGGTATGCGATGTGATCAGCTGTGATTGGACACAGCTGATCACATGGTAAAGAGCCTACGTCATAGCCTATGACATAGGCTCTTTACCAAGATTGGAGATCCGATGTGTCAGAGAGACACATCGCACTACCGATCGCCGCGCTGAGTTCCCTCGTGGGGTGCACGTGAGCAGCTTATCCTGCCAAAACCTTATATGACACCCAGTCAGGATAATTAAATTACTGCCTAACCGTCATTTTGCTATAGGTTGGGTGGGATGTGGTTAAGGAGATTCCCTCTCTCCATTTGCCCTTTTTACCATTATCATTGAAAGTGAAAGTAAAAGAAAATCCCACATTTTGGGTATTCCCCAGAAAAGTTATAGAGGGGAAATTTTCCAATGGGGACACGAACTCCCCATGACATGAACCGGGGGTCCCCAAGGAATTCCCTTAATTTGCAGGGATTTCCTCTCACTTCCTGTTTTGGCTATGGTACAGGAAGTGAGAGGAAATCTCTGCAATAGTGCAAAAAAAAAAAAAAAATCTGATAGGGGTTAAAAAAAAAGTTTTGCCTATAGTTCTACTTTAAAAGGACCCTGGGTGTCTTATGTCCAGCCAGAAAACATCTGAAAAGGTAAGATAAAAAAGGCGAAAGGACCACTAGGGGTGGGCGTCCTGGGGAGCATGGAATCCAAAGTTGGGCTTTGATGATTTATTATATTCATTAAATATTTACAAAATAGGTCAATTCAATACTGTCAAGGTGGAAAGCAATTTTTCTTTGCTTACCGATCATCAAGTTCTAAGAACTTTTCTATAACTTAGTTTGCTCAAGTTAACTTCTGTTTTAGGGTTTACCGGTGTTCCCAGCCAACCTACCGATGCGTTGTTCTATATGCTAGAACATTATATTTCAGTGCATAAAGGCTGTTAGCGGTAATCACCTGAACTCTAAATCTTTCATGTGTAAGACCAACTACTGACTGGTTTTATAGCCTTAAATCGATAAGGTGAGCAGAAAAGGTTATTGTACAAATGCTTTATATTACCGATGGGTCTTTTTAATTATTATTTAAAAGCTTGGAGTTTGGAATTATTCCCAATATCAATACACAGCATGTCCTTTCTGTCGACAATTAACTTTCAAAATTGTTTTTGGAATTAAAGTATAGAATTGTGAGCGGCATGTTTTAGTCTCAAGGAGCATATCCCATCATGTTGCCACTCAAAGGCCACCTTGAAATCAAAAGATTTAATACTAGGTAATGCTACTGTAGGGGAGTCAGACGATGCGTCACTCTACTCTACTGTGCTTTGTATGTCAAATAGCTGCTACAGTGAAAAGTGTTTTCTTGCTGTATGTCGTGGCTGCACACCAATGGAGGTCTCTCCGGACCTGACCCGTGCTGGCATCTACAGCTGACCCTGCTGATCTGGAGTTCCTTGCTGTAGGTGTCTCTCTGTCCATCTCTCAGCTGGTCTGACATAGGTCTGCGATTCTACCATTTTAAAAGGCTGGATTTGACCCTTTACTACCCTTTTTCTGACCCTATGGCACTTATCCTCCCACTAATACCAGGCACTATTCCTCCCAATGACACCAACAATGGGGCAGTATTCCTCTTACTGATACCAATGATTTGGCACTATTCCTCTCACAGACACCAACCATGGGGCACTATTCCACTGATATCAATGATGGGGGCAGTGGGTGGGATCGGTAGCCTCCCATTCCTCCCACTAATACTAATGATAGGGCATTTTTACTCCCACTAATACCAATGATGGGGTACTATTCCCCCCACTGACACCAATGATGAGGCATTATTCTTTCCACTGATACCAATGATGGGGGTAGTGGGTGGGATTGGCAGCCTCACATTCCTCCCACTAATACCAATGATAGGGCATTTTTCCTCCGACTGAAACCAATGAGAGGGCACTATTCCTCCCACTGATATCAATGATGGGGCATTTTTCCTCCCACTAATAACAATGATGGGGACAGTGGGTGGGATTGGTAGCCTCCCATTCCTACCACTGATACCAACGACGGGGCACTATTCTGCCCACTAAAACCAATGATTGGGCAGTATTTATATCACTAACACAAACAATGGGGCGCTATTCCTCTCACTGACACCAATGATGTGGCACTATTCATCCCACTAATACCAATGATAGGACACTATTCCTCCCACTGATGCCAATGGTGCCAATGGTGCAGCACTATTCCTCCCTTTGAAAAAGCCAAATTCCCCCATTAGAAATTTGGACTTTGTGGGCAACCAGTACACCAGGATCATATGTTAAAAAACATAATTTTATTGTTATATATTAAAAAAGTTTCAATAATGTGTAAGACGGAAAAGATATAAACAAAAAAAAAGTCACAGCTTATTTTTCAAACATCTTGTTGATTGATGTATATATATGGAGTTATGCTTTCTCCATTCTACCTGATGTGTTTCAGGTCAACAAACCTTTCCTCAGGTGTATTGTAAAGGAGATGCATGTATTCAGCAATTTCTATCAATAGAAACACAACATTGTAATAATGATACAAGCAAGATGCGTACAAGAGCTTCATTACTGCTCATTCTCACATGGTACCTACCATCTCCGATGGTCAAAGTAATGTATGGCCGTATTGACATTAAAAGAAGGATGAGATTTTGCCTCAAAAAAAGCCCCACTATAGGCAAAGTTTTGAAATAAACTCCCATATCCTCTCTAAGCCATCTTAAAAGGATTTTTGCTTTTCTTACCTGGTGAAGCAAGATATGTTCACCTACATGTGCCATCCAGGTCCCATGCTGCCCCCATTTCTGGGTGAAATTCATTCTGGAGAAGAGATTTAAAAGCTAAACTCTGGGCAATTTGCTAAATATACAGATGAAGAACATATAAAGGTATTTTACCTGCCATAGGATTTGTATTTTTGTTCATCAAGTTCTGAGATTTACACAGCTCTGCCGCACATAAAAGCCCTGTCTGGCAGGAGGAAGACCTGACTTTTCTTTGTTGTTAAATAACACTTACAGGACTTGTCTCTCCCCCGCCCCCCCTTCCGTCTGTGACTGGACAGTGAAATGAGAAGCAGCAGAGTGATGTGCTTGTCTCTGTGTCACTCTAGTCTCTCCTTCTGTCAGCATGTCCCTTCCACTGCCAACACAAATTTTTTGGCTGCTTGTGCTGCTTCTCTGCTATACAGATAGTACAAAATACTGATATCAAATCAAATTCAGGACTTACCCTGCTTGGAGTTACACATTTAATGATGTTTTTAGGAATACAGACCTGAATTAATGAGTCAGAAGCAGCCAATCAGTTGTGCTGGAAGTAAAAAGAACATGCAGACAGGAGGAGAGAGCAGAGTGACAGAGATGAGCTCATCAGTCTGCTGCTACTCCTTTCACTGTCCAGTCACAGACTGGGGGAGGGACAAGGCCTGTAAGTGTTACTTAACTGCAGCAGTGAAAACTTGGACTTGGTATTAGTGTAGCACCCTCTTAGAATAGGTTGCTAGGGAGAGGCATTGGAGTGGTGTGTGATTATTTTTAACTGTTCTGGGTCTCACTGGCTGCAGGCTCAACTACTTCTCACTGTCTTCTAGTGAATTTTAGAATGTAGTGGGTTGGAAGAGGCAGACCATTAGCCTGAATATTTATGTGGGCTCAGCCAATCCTTGGAGGAGAATGTTCAGTAGGTGGCTGAGGAGGGCATAAATAGTTTGCGGCCTGGACCAGCAGGGTTCTTGTCCAGGAGGAGAAGGTCCCAGCCTGAAGGGGAGCTGGGGGGCCTATTTTCTGGAAGCAGTAGTAGCAGGGGCAGACTGACAACTCATGGGGCCCCGGGCAACAGGAGATCATGGGGCCCCCTGTGTCCCCGCCCACACTCAAGCCACACCCACACAAAGCCCCACCCCCCAGCTTGCACTGCGTGGACGCCTCAATTCTGGGTCGAACCTGAGATAAACAGTGCACAGGGGGCAGCAGGGCAGAGCATGGGGGAACCATGGCAAAGTATTGAAGTCAGCAGGTCATAGCACAGGGGGTCAGGAGGGCACAATATGTGTGTGTGGAGGGCAGGAGGGCACACTACATGGGGAGCAGCAGGGCACATTATGGGGCACAGCAGGGCACATTACAGGTTGGGGGGGGCACAGTAGGACACATTACATGGGGGGGAAGCAGGGAACATTATAGGAAAAAACAAAATCCCCAGACGATGTCCTATTGTGACGAAACGCGTAGGGAGAAGCCTACGACGTCACCACGTCCGTTCTCGTGTTGGGCTTTACACAAACTTAAGAAGCGGAGGCAGCAGACGGAGACGCCGATTCTCGTTGACATCACGGTTTATGCTGTTTATTCATCGATTTCTTGTAAGTGCAATTCCTTTTTAATAAATCGACTGTGCAGACTTTATTACGCTATGGATTGTCCTCTTGTTTTTCATTCCTGAGATATCATCTGCCGCTCACGGATACCTTATGCTGAGGTTGTGGGGAGACCTAAATTCCCTGTGCTGTTTATGACTGCCGTAATAGCAGTCATCAAGATCTGGTAAGCGCATCTGATATTCCACCTTGGGTGTGAAGAGACATAGAAGATTTCTCCATCTGCATCTTTATCTTCTTTTTGGCACTTTTTGGCACTTTCCTTTTCCATCACGGACTCTTTTTTTTGGTTTTTGGATTTTAACTAATTTTTTTGGGATGTTTTCACTTATATACATATATTTATTCACATTTGGCAATTATTAATTAATAATAATTTTTGGATATTAGTGTATAATTTTGCATATATCCCTACGTTTATCTACCTCACATTGGTTTTTTTATATATTAATTCATTTAGTGTGTTTTTTCAATTATGTTTTAGCACCGCATCTTTTTTATTATTTTTTATTTAGGGAACATTATAGGGCACATTACACTGGGGGAGGCAGCACAGCATGGAGCATTACATGAGGCAGGAGGGCACATTATGGGGTACGGCGGAGTATATTACATAGGGGCATGAGGGCACATTATGGGGCACAACAGAGCACATTCATTATGGGGCATATTACATAGGGACAAGAGGGCACATAATGGGACACAGCAGGGCATATTACATGGGGGCATGAGGGCACATTAAGAGGCAAAGCAGAGCACATTAGGAGGGAAAAAATCTCATATTATGGGGCACAGCAAGGCACATTATGAGGCATAGCAGGGCATATTACATGGGGACAAGAGTATACATTATGGGGCACAGCAGGGGATATTACATGGAGCAAGAGGGCACATATAGGGCACAGTATGGGGCACTGAATGATGCATCATAGGGCACACAACAGAGCACATCATATGGCACACAGCAGGGTACATCATGGGGCATACAGTAGGGCTCAGGACACATCACAAGGCCCACAGGAGGGAATTGGGCACACAGTGGGGCACATAGTAGGGCATGGGGTACACAGTAGGACACATCCTGGGGCACACCACAAGGGCACACAGTAGAGCACATCATGGGGCACACAGTAGGGCATATCACGGGGGGAAACACAGTAGGTCATGGGACACATCACAGGGCACATCATGGGGGCACACAGCAGGGCATGGGGCAGACAGCAGGGCATGGAGGCACACATCAGAGCATGGGGCAGACAGCTGGGCGTGGGGCACATAGCAGGGTGTGGGGCAGACATCAGGGCATGGGGGCACAGAGAAGGGCATGGGGGCACACATCAGAGCATAGGGGCAGACATCAGAGCATGGGGGCACAGACCAGGGCATGGGGTACACAGCAGGGCATAGGGGCAGACAGCAGGGCATTGGGCAGACAGCAGAGCATGGGGCACACATCAGGGCATGGAGCAAAGAGCAGGGCATGAGGGCAAAGATCAGGGCATGGGGGCACAGAACAGGGCATAGGGTAGACAGCAGGGCACAGAGCATGGCAAGGGAACACAGAGCATGGCATGGGGTAGACATCAGGGCATGGGGCAGACAGCAGGGCATGGGGGCACACATCAGAGCATGGGGCAGACAGCTGGGCATGGGGCAGACAGCAGAGTGTGGGGCAGACATCAGGGCATGAGGGCACAGAGAAGGGCATGGGGCAGACATCAGGGCATGGGGGGCACACATCAGAGCATGGGGCACAGACCAGGGCATGGGGGCACACAGCAGGGCATGGGGGCACAGAGCAGGGCATAGAGTAGACAGCAGGGCATGGGGGCACAGAGCAGGGCAAGGGGACACAGAGCATGGCATGGCATAGAAATCAGAACATGGGGCAGACAGCAGGGCACAGGGGAACACATCAGAGCATGGGGCAGACAGCTGGGCATGGGGCAGACAGCTGGGCATGGGGCAGACAGCAGGCCATGGGGCACAGAGCAGGGTGTGGGGCAGACATCAGGGCATGGGGGCACAGAGAAGGGCATGGGGCAGACATCATGGCATGGGCGCACACATCAGAGCACGGGGGCACAGACCAGGGCATGGGGGTACACAGCAGGGCATGGGGGCACACAGCAGGACATAGGGGCACAGAGCAGGGCATGGGGGCATAGAACAGGGCATGGGCAGACAGCAGGGCATGGGGGCACAGAGCATGGCATGGCGTAGACATCAGGGCATGGGGCAGAGAGCAGGGTATGGGCAGACTATAGGGCATGGGGCAGCGCTCAGGGCTTTGGGGTACAGAGCAGGATGCTAGGCACATAGAGGGGCACAGAGCAGGATGCTGGTTACATAGAGGGGCACAGAAAAGGATGCTGGGCACACAGAGGGGCACAGAACAGGATGCTGGGCACATAGATGGGCACAGAACAGCATACAAGCTACTGCACTTTCCTTCCTAGATGCAGAGTAGCACGGGAAGTGGCTGTAAACAGACCTCTCTTGATGCGCTCCTCCCCGCTGGCCCCTCCTCTCTTCTCGTCCGTCCGAGGTGATGATAAATACAAGCACCTGGGGTGGACAGGAGGGAAGGAGGGGTCGGTAGAAAGGTGCGCATCACGAGAGGTCTGTTTACACTGCAGTCTCTTAGCAGGGAGCAGTGATTCGGGACCCAATCTACCCGTCAGCTAGCTGTGATTGATGGGTAAATCGAAGTGGAAGCTGTCATGGGGCCCCCTACTGGCTATGGGCCCTCAGTCAGTGCCCGAAGTGCCCGATGGTCAGTCCGCCACTGAGTAGGAGCCAAATCAAGGGAGTTCACTGAGCATCTGGCCTAGAGATTCATAGGAGAATTGTCTGGCCGATATTGGACAGAGGTATCCAAGTATCCGGGGACATTGTAAGTATAGGCCTGGAAGAAGGATCCTAGTGACAGTCTGTTGCTTTAACCCTGTGAGTGACTCCAGTGTTGCTGAATTAGGGACCTACCCTTGCTTGGAGTCCCAGGATTGCTTGTGTTTCTAGTATCTGCCAAGAGGGAGATTACCCCTAAAGAGAGTAGACAGTGCAGTGTGTCCTCTGGTTACTTTGTGCACTAGATTCAGTACCCCAAACCTTCCCTGCACCCCAACGAAGTTTGAGCATTAAAGCATAAAAAGACATCCCTTGCCTGGCCATTGAGTAGTGAGACTGTCTGAAAGATTGTATGCCTGGCTGCCTGTACACCCGAATGGTTAAAGAACCTGGAGCAAATCAGCGGGCCTGAACATGAAGTCCCTGTACTTCACAGCCAAACCAAAACAAGATTGCTATCAGCTGACCAGAGTTCATCTTTAATCCCTTTCCTGCCCAGTCGGGGTGTCCTTTTAATAGGGTCTGTACGCCCAGGGGATGTTAAGGATTTGTCAATCACTTGACCACTGTGATTGGCTGTCACAGTGGTCATCTGATCAGGAGCTGGTCCCTCCAACTCCTGATCATCTGTACAGACCGAGAGCAGTCTGACATCTCGGTCACTGTGCTGGGAGTGATCTCTCGCTGCCTGATGACGAGAGGTAGACGATGGTACCCCACACGGCTGACGCGTTTCAGGGGCGCACCCCTTTCCTCAGAGCCTAAGCGGTCTGTGGTTCCTCTGTTCCGTGTGCCCTAATATACGCATCTATACGACCACGCCCCAATGACCACTGTCCTAATAGGCCACACCCCCATCCATAAGATCTAGCTACCAATACGGGGGCAGTACTTGCTTCCCTCTCCATGTCTCTATGTAACAGTGCCACCACTTACAGGGCTACCATCAGAGCAAGCAGTTTGCCACATATGTAATACATCCACAGATCCACATGTAAGAATGTAATGGAGCCATATCAGTTATCCAGCATAGAATGTGCTGGCCCCAATGCAGCTGATGTAGGTTTCCTAGTCAATACATTGCCCGATCTCCCAAGAACACAAAGGTAATAATAATAATAATAATAATAATAGCAACTGGACCTACCCTTGTGCCTCACACTCTAAGGCTCTGTACGAGGGCGGGATTGCCGCTATCCATTCCGTCCCTTGGGGAATGAGGGATGGAAACTGCTTGATCTGATGGTAGCCCTGTAAGTGGTGGCACTGTTACATAGAGACATGGAGAGGGAAGCAAGTACTGCCCCCGTATTGGTAGCTAGATCTTATGGATGGGGGTGTAGTCTATTAGGACAGTGGTCATTGGGGCGTGGTCGTATGGATGTGTATATTAGGGCACACGGGACAGAGGAACCACAGACCGCTTAGGCTTTGAGGAAAGGGGTGCGCCCCTGAAATGCGTCAGCCGTTCAGCCGTGTGGGGTACCATCGTCTACCTCTCGTCATCAGGCAGTGAAGGACATAGCTGCTACCGTTAACAAAAGCCTTTTTTTAATGCTCGCTTGTGAGTAGTATCTTTGTTTTTACACTTTTAATAAATCTCTGTTTTGATAATGCACTAGGTCGGTGCGCCCTCTCCTCTTTAAATTTTTTCTCCTGTTGTATGAACACCCATTGTTCTGAAGACAATTCTGGGCTGCAAGACCATAGAATTTGCCTTGTATCTAAGAATAGACCACACCATCTGTGTTTAGGGAAACACGGGAGCGCAGGAGAATATTGCTTGGGAGTGATCTCTCATCAGATAAAGCTCTGCTGCCCATGGACGCATGTGTGCGGCCCATGGCCACTAAAGTCCACCATCTTTGCTGCCACACATATTCGTAGTGTGAGCGGCAAGAGGTTAAATAAGCACTGTGTGTCTAAAAGATATTTGACATCTGCTTCTCAGTGTTACAATGAAACTTGTTGATCTCTACATATGTTGGAGGTAAACAAGATTGTCTGTAACCAATTGCTCTATCAAAATTAAAATAAAACCATTTCCAGGAAAGAATCAATCCTCAAGACCACTGAAAAAAAGTCACATCATATACAAAGCAACATAAACCAGAGACCTTAAACTCAACATGTACTTTGTTCAACAAATGGGGCGACTTGGCAAGGAATGAACTCATATTAATGGGGTTTCATTTCGGCAACGATAAAAGGTGCTTTGTAATGAAACAATTTATATAATGGAAAGCCAAGAAAGTCGGACACTTAATGATGGGTGTGGCATCTGACGTTTGAGCCAGACCACCAGAGCTCCTGGCCATTTGAACATTTGGGTAGGATTAAAATTTTGGTGAACTAAGCAGACTGTTCTTTGCATTCTAATCAGTGTTGTTTCTATTGTGCCATAAAATACAACTTTATTGGTTTTGAGAAAGAAATATTTGATTTGACACGGATGAATAATGTTCAAAAATGCCTCCAATAATTGTTTCCAATGTGAAAAACATATGGTTCACATGAGTAACTTACTTTTCTATATGGTATACATTTGGAGACGGTTGTTTATTGATTTTGCAAATGTGTACAGCCTGGCCTGACAGATGTTGGTTTTGCACATTGTACGTTAGGATGGAAATACCGTAAACAGAAATGTCTGCTCCAGCCATTAAAGGTGAGCATTGCTACCCAAGGACCATAATCACACCTCCATTAATAAAAATGTCAACAAAGGAAATAAGTTAACCTATAATTACTCTAAAAAATGTTAACTTGCGTGAATGGATAACCTCCTTAAAGCTAAAAATGTTGACCAAATACAAGAGGCATGTGTAATTTCTCTGGGGGTTAAGGTTAGGGTAGACTTTTGTATCCAGAGCCATGACCTTTTCCAACTCACTTTACTTATGTAGCCCTGTAGTTCGGACTAAGGTTGGGCAAACTATTCGGCCCGAGCTAATGCTGATCGCCCTTTCTGGAAACACCCGAATCTGCAGGGTGTTCGCCCCGCCAAACACCCTGCAAAGCACTGGGCACTGCACAGTGAATTCTGCATCCTAATTGGGCAAAACTTTGCTCAATCAGGGCACAGTAAAAGCTGGTTGTTAGTAGCGGGGCCGGGAAGCCACCTGCGGCGTCCTTCACAACCTATGAGTCATCAGCTGTCAATGGGCTTCCCTACTGACAGCTGAATTTAAAAAAATAATTTGCCAGTAAAAAAATAGGAGAGGGCCGTGATCTGGGGGCCCCCTACTTAAAGGGGCCTTCCAGATTCCGATAAGCCCTCTGCCCGCAGACCACCACAACCACAGCCCAGGGTGGGGAAGAGACCCTTGTCATTAAAGCACCCACCCCCCCATGTTGAGGGCATGCGGCCTGGTATGGTTCAGAAGGGGGGCGCTCGCTCATCCCCCCTTTCCTGAACTGTCAGGCTGCATGCTCGGATAAGGGTCTGGTATGGACTGGGGGAGGGGACCCCATGCCGTTTTGTTCTTTTTTTTCAACAGTCGGGTGTCGGCAATTGCAAACACAAATCAATTAAATGTGATTTGACTCTTTTTTTGTCATTTTTGCTACAGCATGTTCTATACATGCTACAAATGTGCCACATTGCAGGCCAACTAAGGGGATCCCCAAACACTATATTTAAAGGAATTATTCAATTTTATTGTTGCACTTTAAGCATCATTAAAATCACTGCCCCTGAAAAAAAACTATTGTTTTTAACATTTCTTTTTGCATTGATACATGTCCCCCAGGGCAGTACCTGGACCCCCATACCTCTTTTATGGCCAATTACAGTTGTGCTCATAAGTTTACATACCCTTGCAGAATTTATGATTTCTTGGCCATTATTCAGAGAATATGAATGATAACACAAAAACTTTTCTTTCACTCATGGTTAGTGTTTGGCTGAAGCCATTTATTATCAATCAACTGTGTTTACTCTTTTTAAATCATAATGGCAACAGAAACTACCCAAATTACCCTAATCAAAAATGTACATACCCCAGTTCTTAATACAGTGTTTTGCCCCCTTTAACATCAATGACAGCTTGAAGTCTTTTGTGGTATTTGTGGATGAGGCTCTTTATCTTCTCAGATGGTAAAGCTGCCCATTACTCTTGGCAAAAAGCCTCCAGTTCCTGTAAATTCTTGGGCTGTCTTGCATGAACTGCACATTTGAGATCTCCCCAGAGTGACTCAATGATATTGAGGTCAGGAGACTGAGATGGCCACTCCAGAACCTTCACTTTATTCTGCTGTAGCCAATGACGGGTCGACTTGGCCTTGTGTTTTGGATCATTGTCATGTTGGAATATCCAAGTACATCCCATGCGCAACTTCCTGGCTGATGAATGCAAATGTTCCTCCAGTATTTTTTGATAACATACTGCATTCATCTTGCCATCAATTTTGACCAAATTTCCTGTGCCTTTGTAGCTCACACATCCCCAAAACATCAGCGATCCACCTCTGTGTTTCACAGTAGGAATGGTGTATATTTCATCATAGGCCTTGTTGACTCCTCTCCAAATGTAGTGTTTATGGTTGTGGCCAAAAAGCTAAATGTTGGTCTCATCACTCCAAATGACTGTGTCAGAAGGTTTGAGGCTTGTCTCTGTGCTGTTTGGCGTATTGTAAGCAGGATACTTTGTGTCATTTGCTTAGTAATGGCTTTCTTCTGGCGACTCGACCATGCAGCCCACCTTTCTTCAAGTGCCTCCTTATTGTGCATCTTGAAACAGCCACACCACATGTTTGCAGAGAGTCCTGTATTTCACCTGAAGTTATTTGTGAGTTTTTCTTTGCATCCCGAACAATTTTCCTGGCAGTTGTGGCTGAAATTTTAGTTGGTCTACCTGACCGTGGTTTGGTTTCAACAGAACCCCTCATTTTCCACTTCTTGATTAGAGTTTGAACACTGCTGATTGGCATTCTCAATTCCTTGGATATCTTTTTATATCCCTTTCCTGTTTTATACAGTTCAACTTTTCCCGCAGATCCTTTGACAATTCTTTTGCTTTCCCCATGACTCAGAATCCAAAAACGTCAGTGCAGCACTGGATGAAAGATGCAAGAGTCTGTCAGGAGTCCAGACACTCATTGACCTTTTATACACACACACTAATTACAAGCAAACAGATCACAGGTGAGGATGGTTACCTTTAATAGCCATTCAAACCCCTGTGCAGGTTATCAGGCCAAAATCGCCAGGGTATGTAAACTTTTGATCAGGGTCATTTGGGTAGTTTCTGTTGCCATTATGTTTTAAAAAGAGTAAGCACAGTTGATTGATAATAAATGGCTCCAGCCAAACTCTAACCATGAGTGAAAGAAAAGTTTTTGTGTTATCATTCATATTCTCTGAAAAATGGCCAAGAAATCATAAATTCTGCCAGGGTATGTAAACTTATGAGCACAACTGTACTTGCATATAAGCCTACAAAATGTGCACTTTTGATTTCTTATGTTCAGCTCCCATAGGATTCAATGGAGTTCGCTGTTCGGAGCAGAACTTTCCCTTGTTCGGGAGTCCTGCTGCAAAACAGAGGGGTGTTCAGCCCATCTCTAGTTAGGACCTTTAGATGTTATTCTTTTTAGGCTACTAAGACACAATCAGAGAGATGTATTAAAACTGGATCACTCAGAATCTGGTGCAGCTCTGTATGGTAGCCAATCAGCTTCTAACTTCAGCTTCTTCAATTAAGCTTTGGCATCAAAACCTGGAAGCTCTCATGCAAAGCGCTGGATCATGATGGGGCTCAGCTAAGTATAAGGGGTGAGAGGGGGATCTGTGACACAGAAGGTTTTTTACCTTAAAGTCTTGAATGCATTAAGGTAAAAAAAACCTTGAGACTTAAGAACCACTTTAAAGCAGAACTTCACCCAAAAGGGGAAGTTCCGCTTTTCCTCATCCTCTCCCCTTCCTCCCCAGTATTTGGAATGATATTTTGGGGGGTGGGCAAGCGGGTATCTGATTTTGACAGGTATCTGCTACCACTTTCGGACTTGTCACAGGTCCCAGAAGACTGCGAGACCATTCATGGGGTGCAGAGTTGTCTGTCCATAATTAAGATGCCGGTGCCTGCACACTAATGCCCCGTACACACGGTCGGACATTGATCGGACATTCCGACAACAAAATCCTAGGATTTTTTCCGACGGATGTTGGCTCAAACTTGTCTTGCATACACACGGTCACACAAAGTTGTCGGAAAATCCGATCATTCTGAACGCGGTGACGTAAAACACGTACGTTGGGACTATAAACGGGGCAGTAGCCAATAGCTTTCATCTCTTTATTTATTCTGAGCATGCGTGGCACTTTGTGCGTCGGATTTGCATACACACGATCGGAATTTCCGACAACGGATTTTGTTGTCGGAAAATTTTATAGCCTGCTCTCAAACTTTGTGTGTCGGAAAATTCAATGGAAAATGTGTGATGGAGCCTACATACGGTCAAAATTTCCGACAACAAGGTCCTATCACACCTTTTCAGTCGGAAAATCCGACCGTGTGTACGGGGCATAAGACTGGCAAAGAGCCGGGTCGGGTGAAGACATCCCTGGATCCTGGAACAGGTAAGAATGTGTTTTTTAAAAGTCACGTAGCACCCTGGGGTTTAGGCAGGGTTGCTCCTGAATTTACCTTGGCTCATTGTTAGGGATCAATTGATTTCACTCTAATGCCCCGTACACACGGTCGGACATTGATCGGACATTCCGACAACAAAATCCTAGGATTTTTTCCGAGGGATGTTGGCTCAAACTTGTCTTGCATACACACGGTCACACAAAGTTGTCGGAAAATCTAATCATTCTGAACGCGGTGACGTAAAACATGTACATCGGGACTATAAATGGGGCAGTAGCCAATAGCTACTGCTCTTTATTTATTCTGAGCATGCGTGGCACTTTGTGCGTCGGATTTGTGTACACACAATCGGAATTTCCGACAACGGATTTTGTTGTCGGAAAATTTAATAGCCTGCTCTCAAACTTTGTGTGTCGGAAAATCCGATGGAAAATGTGTGATGGAGCCCACACACGGTCGGAATTTCCGACAACAAGGTCCTATCACACATTTTCCATCGGAAAATCCGACCGTGTGTACGGGGCATTAGTCTGTAATTTCTGCACTTCTCCCTTTTGCTGCTAGGTAGTCGGGTACCTGGTGGCATTAGATACGAGAAGGGCAATGCAAGGTCATATTATGGGTATATGGGGTATCCCAACCAATGGACAGGGGTTTTCTTGGGTCCCTTGGCCTGCTGGGAGAACCTATATCAGACATCCCAACCTGCAGAAACTCATTTCAGGGAGGTGGCAAACCCATTTCAGGGAGGTGGCGCTTAGCGCTCGCAAATTCCCCCCCCCTCCCCCCGCGCCAAAATATTATTTAAATCACTTTTTCAATGTTTTTTCGCAGTGCTTCTGGGGAAGGGGGTGGGGGTGGGTGGTATGTGGATGGTGTCAGTAGTTTTTTTATTTTTAATAATTTTTTTTCTTCACATTGCTTTTTGGGGGGAGGGGGAGGGGGCAGTGGATATTGTTGGTAGGGCAGGGGAGAGTGGTGTCAGTAGTTTTTTTATTTTATTTTTTTTACACTTTTTCATTTTTTTAGAATTTTTTTTCAATTTTTTTTTATATTTTTTGGGGGGCTTTGGTGAGATGTCAGTGGTCTAAACAGACCCCTGACATCTCCCCTTTCTGACAGACAAAGGGGGACTGAGGACACAGATTCCCCAGTCCCTTTCTCAGCACTAAAGATGAATGAACAGGAGACAGAGGCTCCTGACCATTCATAAACTGAGCAAAGTAAACACAGTTTACTCTGCTCATTTATCACAGGACACAGGAGCGATCTCGCTCGCTGCGTCCATTAACTAGTTCCCCACGCAGCTGGCGGGAGAGGAGGGGAGGGGAGCCGGCTGCGGGGGACAAGGGGGGCCGGAGGAGAACAAGGGAGTGAGGAGAAAGACATGGAGGGGGCCGGGGGAGAACGGGGGCAGAGAAGGACATGGAGGGGGCCCGGGAGGAGCACACAGAAAGGCTGGGAATGATCGGCGCGGCGGGAGGGACAGCTGTGATCACCGATCTCCCTGTAAGCAATGGGGGGAAAAGCGAACTTAGGACTTTAATTGGGACGCAAGGGAAAGTTTGCGCCCCCATCCTTAGTATCATGAAAGAGAGGGGGGGGGGAGGTTGGGACTTTGAATGAGGTGCGCATGATGCAGCCCAATTACACTCACAGAGGTGCAAACATATGTATGTTTATTAAGGACCAATGATCAACATGGCATAAAAAGCATTGCATACATTAGACATAAAATAATCGCATATAGACAATAAATCTATGTATATACAACCATGGGACATGGGTAGGTACAATTATGCATCTTAATCCCCCAAGCAAGAAAAAAGTCATGTGAAGTAAAAAACATCTGAAAATTGGTCACACAGACCCAGTCTGGCCACAGGGATTAAAAAATGTATAAAGTAGTGAAAGATCAAAGTATGTGAACTGTCAGTGCAATGAACGTTCCATATAAAGATGTTTTTTACTTCAAATGACTTTTATCTTGCTTGGGGGATTAAGATGTTTGTATATACATAGATTTATTGTCTATATGCGATTATTTTATGTCTAATGTATGCAATGCGTTTTTATGCCATGTTGATCATTGGTCCTTAATAAACATACATATGTTTGCACCTCTGTGAGTGTAATTGGGCTGCATCATGCGCACCTCATTCAAAGTCCCAACCTCCCCCCTTCTTTTACCGATCTCCCTGTATAGCTTTTTAGCTGACAGCCGCGGGAAGGTGAGAAGGAGAAGCGGCTGTCAGCTAAAAATCTATACAAAGGAGATGGGTGATCACAGCTGATCCCCGCCGCACCGATCATTTCGATCACACCGATCAACAGACAAAGGGGGACCGAGGACACAGATTACCCAGTCCCTTTCTCAGCACTAAAGATGAATGAACAGGAGACAGAGACTCCTGTCCATTCATAAACTGAGTAGAGTAAACACTGTTTACTCTGCTTATTTATCACAGGACACAGGAGAGATCTCGCTCGCTGTGTCCATTAACTAGTTCCCTCCGCAGCCGGCGGGAGAGGAGAGGAGGGGAGCCGGCGGCGGGGGACGAGGGGGGCCGGAGGAGAACAAGGGGGGTGAGGAGAAGGACATGGAGGGGGCCCGGGAGGAGCACACAGAACAGCTGGGAATGATTGGTGCGGTGGGAGGGACAGCTGTGATCCCCGATCTCCCTGTATAGCTTTTTAGCTGACAGCCGCGGGAGGGAGAGAAGGAGAAGCGGCTGTCAGCTAAAAATCTATACAAAGGAGATCGGTGATCACAACTGATCCCCGCCACACCGATCATTCCCGGGAGATCGGGAGGCGCTTGCGGGTGTGCGGGAGCTGCCGCAGAAATGCGGGATTCTCCCGCACCTTCCGGGAGACTTGAGATGTCTGCTATATATTTGGGTGGAGTCAGGTGATCACTGTGCTGTGCCACCTGGACGGCTGTCTGGGTGGACATGTGTTGTACTGCCCAGGCTACTAGACCGGAGTTTGGGCCCATCCCATTCACATCTGGCTGCTAGTCTGTCTGAGGGCCTATCCAGAAGCAAGAGAGCAGCGCAGGGTTGGGATTGCGGCTTGCAGTCCAGCTAGAAGTGAGGGTTCTGCCGGCCGGAGAACCTGTCGTGGTCGGAGGTAGAGGGGAAGCTGTCGCCAATAAGGAACCATCCACCTTATTACCAGGGACCACAGTGAGTAGCTGAAGCAAGTACCAGAGCAGAATTCTCACTAACCAGGGCCGATAAAGAATCGGGAAACTTCAGTGTGTATCGGGTCAGGGACCCAGCCAGCGGAGGTGACACTTGCAGAGCAGCCTTGTGTGTCAAGCCAGGGACCGAGCAGGCCAGTGGGGTAAAGCTTGAGAAGTATCTGGAGTGCCAAGCTAGGGACCCAGCAGAGAAGCGGGGGTGACACTTGAGGAAGATACTACCATGAAGATTGGAAGAGCTCATGGGATTCAGTGGCAGTGAATCATCTAGTCTAGTGAGAGACCAAGAGCTCAGTGGGCTGAAGAACTACAAGAAGTAATTGTAGTTGAAGTGAAGGAACTGTTACACTTTGTGTTAGAAACTGTTAAAGACTGTTGTCATAGGAGACAGCATTCCTACACATGCAGATGTGGTGTCTTGCTGGATGCCTTTCCCTGCATGGCTTCCTGTTGAAGTCTCGGAGTCTGCCATTTAACCTTGCAACTACCTAAGGGTGTCCTGGCCCTAACCCTACTCTCCCAAAGTTCTGTTCAGTTGACATTCAAGAAGTGTCTGGCGCCCAATGAATCTATCTTGCATTACACCCACTATGCCTTACAACCCACCACATACAGAAGGATGTCAGCTATCTCTGACCCTGGAGGTTCTCATTAGACTGAAGGAGGCCGGAGACCTTGCTACAGTCATATACAGTTTGATTTTACCTGTAAGTGTTAGTGTGATCTGTCTTTGCACATGTAGGTTGCTAGAAAGCTTCAGGTAAATTTAGTCTCTTTGGCTCCTCTGTAAATAGTGGAGCAGTGTGTGATTAGTTTTGATTGCTCTGGGTCTCATAGGCTGCAGGCTCAACTACTTCACCCTGCCTTCTAGTAGGTTCTAGGATGCAG
Organism: Lithobates septentrionalis; assembly: GCA_037952835.1. NCBI lineage: Eukaryota > Metazoa > Chordata > Amphibia > Anura > Ranidae > Lithobates > Lithobates septentrionalis. The sequence goes on along the minus strand of JBBDGP010002364.1, from coordinate 1,324,325 downwards.
TGGGCTGGAAGAGGCAGATCCTGGACCTGAATATTTACGAGGTCTCAGTCATCCCCTGGGGAGGAGTGCCCAGTAGGTGATTGAGGAGGAGATAAATAGTCAGAGGTCTGGAGCAGCAGGGTTCTTGTACTGGAGGAGATAGCAGCATGGAAAGGTAATGGGGAAATTGCATATTCCATATTTCCTTATTAATAAAGTGGCTCACTAATGCATTTTAAGCCTCCAAATCTTGCTTAACCACCTCAATACAGGGCCCTTCCTGCCCAGGCCATTTTTCAGCTTTCAGCGCTGTCACACTTTGAATGACAATTGCGCGGTCATGCTACACTGTAACCATGTGAAATTGTTATCATTTTCTTCACACAAATAGAGCTTTATTTTGATGGTATTTAATCACTCCTGGGTTTTTTATTTTTTCCAAAAAAAAAACAAAAATAACCCCAAAAATTTTGAAAAAAAAAAGGTTTTTCTTAGTTTCTGTCCGTAAATTTTGTAAATAAGTAATTTTTCTCCTTCACTGATGGGCACTGATGAGGCGGCACTGATGAGGTGGCACTTATAGGCACTGATGAGGCGGAACAAATATGCCGCAATTATGGGCACTGATAGGTGGCACTGACTAGCACTGATAGGCGGGCACTGATGGGTGGCACTGGTGGGCACTGGGCACAGATAGGCGGCACTGGTGGGCACAGATAGGTGGCACAGATAGGCGGCACTAATGGGCGGCACTGATGGGCATTGATGGGCAGCAGTGATGAGCATTGATGGGCAGCAGTGATGGGCATTGATGGGCTGCAATGATAGCTAACACTGACTGGCATCACTAATAGTCACAGATTGGTGACAATTGTGGGCCCTGGTTGGCACTGATGGGCAATCATTGCTGGCAATGGTGGGCACTTAATTGTAATAAGGTCACTGATGATCAGTGCCCTGATTACATACCTAGCTGTCCCCTGTGAGGAGATGCCGCTGATCGGCTCTCCTCACACTCTGACAGTGTGAGGTGAGGAGCGCTGATTACCGGCATCTCTGTGTTTACATGTGACCGGCTGTGATTGGGCAGCCGATCACATGTTTCAAGAGCCACGGCCGCGGCTCTTTACACAAATCAGGGTCGCGCCGTGTCCTAGCAACACGGCACGGCCACGATCGCCATGCTGCGCGCCTGAGCAGTCGTTCAGGGAGGCCGTCATATGACATCCACCCAGAACGAGAGCTGCACCGCCCAGCCGTCATTTGACGGTAGACGGGCGGCAAGTTGTTAAGGAGGCCATATACGGACATAAGCATGGCTTTACCTTATATCAAAGGAATGTTATTGTTATCTGTCAAGTCTTTTAGGGGTCTATTCCTTATACACAAGTCTAAATACCACAGCCCAAACTGGAATAAGTTTGTCTTATTCAGAGCTTGCAACCATGCAAGTGTCTGTGGTCACCTATGCCATGTTGTGTAACAGCAGATAGGACCCATGAACCCGGGACCCGAAAACAGCATCTTTAGTTAAGTATTCTTATTATATTTTCCAATATTAATTGTATCTGTCATTACTTTTAATAAATGTTATACTTTTAAGTATTTGTGTGATCTCTCTTTGCACATATCGAATAAAAACCCTAAAAGAACTTAAACCATCACATAACTGTAATAAAACAAAGGGCTGGGTAAGTTAGATGGAGCCTACAGAGACATCATCAAGATCCCAGCTCAGGAGGAGCTGGGGAGCCTATTTTTCAGAAGCAGTTTAGAGCCCAATTAAGCGGGAGCATTGGGGATCCAGCCTGGAGATTCACAGTACAGTATCTAGCCAATATTGGGCAGAATCAGGCCAAGTATCTGTTTTAAGCCCTTGTGTGACTGTGTTATTCCGTGTACACACGGTCAGACTTTTTGACGGGAAATGTTCGATGTGAGCTTGTTGTCGGAAAGTCCGACCGTGTGTATGCTCCATGGAACATTGGCTGTTGGAATTTCCGGCCATAAATGTTTGAGAGCAGGTTTTCAAATTTTCCGCCAACTTCACTTGTTGTCGGAAAGTCCGATCGTGTGTACAGACGTCCGTCACACAAAAGCTGACGCATGCTCGGAACCAAGCAGAAGGAGCCGCACTGGCTATTGAACTTCCTTTTTCTTGGCTCGTCGTACGTCTCGTATGTCACCGCATTCTCACGTTCGGAATTTCCGACAACATTTGTGTGACTGTGTATGCAAGACAAGTTTGAGCCAACCACCTTAGGGAAAAAAATCCACGGTTTTGCTGTCGGAATGTCCGATCGTGTGTACGCGGCATAAGTGCTACCAGAGTTGGATGTGTCCTGCTGGGAGTCCCAGAAGGGCTTGTGCCTCTAGTGTCTGTAAAGGAGGGAATGTCCCTGAAGAGAATAGGCAGAATAAAAAGAGTCCTTCAAAATTTTGTGCACTGAATTCTGGAGTATCCCAAAACTTTCCTTGCACTCCATTCAAGTTTAAAGTGGTTGTAAAGTCAGAAGGTTTTTTATCTTAATGCATTATATTCCGCCCCAGCACCCCCCAATACTTACCTGAGACCCGTCGCTCTTCAGCGATTTCCACATGTGTCTCAGCCATCCGGAACTCTCCTCCTTATTGGCTGAGACATTGGCTCCTGCTGCTGTCAGTCAGTTAGCCAATCAGGAGAAAGAGGGGGCAGGGCCGAACATGGGCTCCGTGTCTGAATGGACACAGAAAGCTGTGACTCAGCTCAGGTGCCCCCATAGCTAGCTGCTTGCTGTGGGGGCACTCGACACAGAAAGGAGGAGCCAGGAGAACCGAAGAGGCACCCGAGAAGAGGAGGATCAGGCTGCTCTGCTCAAATCCACTGCACAGAGCAGGTAAGTATAACATGTTTGTAAAGTTTTTTTTTCTATAACAGTCATTTTAGCCAGCAATAAAGCTTAAAGACATGTACTGCCTGGTTATTGTGAGAGAGACTGTTGAAGTGTCATGTGCCAGGCTGCTTGCGGACCCAGAAGGGAAAAGAACATGGAACAAATCAATGGCACCAGTCAGGGATCTGTGCAACACCCATCTTGAAATAAGCCCCAAAAACATAACCGCGATAAAACAGTAAAGTGGCAGGTGGTCTCCCCAGAGCTCCCGATGGTGAAGATGGATTGGGAACCCTAGTGGTTCATTTTTGTTTTGTTTGGAGACTGCTGTCATGTACAAAGTCTAACATTAAGGCAATTCCCTAACTTAGAGATGAACCTTTACTATGTGCAATTAAAATGCAAAGTGCTGTCCCATGTCACTACAAACTGTAACTTGTATGTTTGCATTAGGATGGATGTTCTGAGCCTGCACCCATTCCGCCAGTCAAGTGTACCTCTGTTACCTCACTCCCAGACCTCATGCTTGCATTTATTAACGTTTCATTTCCCGTACCTCGTGACCAGGCCAGAAATTTCCATAATGCGTGTTTGAATCCCGTTGTTATTGGATATTGACTGCTAGGGAGGGAGCCAGATATTGACCCCCTCGCTATCAGAGGACCTGTCACCTTTACCATGAAAGTTTAAAGGGGATTCACCTAAAAAGACCTAGTTGTTGCCAACATCCCATACTGGATAACCCATGGAAGAAAATGAAGTGCCCACCAAAAAGAGTACACAGGGGACTTTAAGGGCAACTATATAAAAATTGAAGAATATAAGTATGTAGCTTTGAAAGAAATGCCCCTGATGAAGGGATTAATATTGAGATCCTGAAACGCGCCGGGCGAGACAACAGGAGATCAACAATTTCCATTGTATCTGTATTTATGCTCGATATGGTGATGTATGCACCTATCCTTTTAATATTTTTCCAAAAAATTTGGCATTTTTCTATACATACTTATTTATAAATTGCAGAAGGGGTAAAGGGATTTTGACGGTGCAGGCAAACTAGACATGAAAAAAGTTTTTTTCTTAAAAAACAATTTTTAATTCAACCATTAAAGAACATACAATTTGTACAAAATTTATGAAATTTCAATTCTGATAAAACACAGTGGTCAAATGGGATATGAGTATATATATGGTTTATATGTATATATGTTATATGGCCCTAGGGCTAGTATGCAATAAATATCATCTTCTAAACTATATATACACTCATATCCCATTTGACCACTGTGTTTTATCAGAATTGAAATTTCATAAATTTTGTACAAATTGTATGTTTTTTAATGGTTGAATTAAAAATAGTTTTTTAAGAAAAAAACTTTTTTCATGTCTAGTTTGCCTGCACCGTCAAAATCCCTTTACCCCTTCTGCAATTTATAATTATGTTCAGGGATGTGGTGCCTACTTCCTAGTGTGTTTTTCCCATATTCGGAACCAAAACCACAGTATACAAATTTAAGTGTTTAAATACACAGCCCATTGTATGGTCCAATATGGGTAACACAACAGCAATTTAAATTGAGATATCTTTCTGTACTTGGATAAAACAGTTTATTTATTATATGATTATCCATTACACTTTTAGAGGTATAAGAAAATTCCCCCCCCCCCCCCTCCTTCCCCTTCCTCTAGGGGGAGTTTTGCTTTGTTCTTTCCTCCCTTCCCTCCCCTCCCTTACGTTTACATGGCAGCTTTCAGTGGGGAGGCCTGGTTAGGCCTTATGGATAAAATACAACAATCCCAAAATTCAGGGGAAATTACTGAAAAAGATCTTGAACAGGCCTTCCTAAGACTCCAATGCCTTTTGGAACGCAAGGCTAGAATATTCTGTCACAAAAGATACTTCAACAAATATATTGACAATAAAATCGTCCCTTGGGGACTGAGAGTTCAAATTTTTCCCAATATACGTAAGGTTGATGAATCTTTAAAAACAAAGCGGGAAGACAATTTGCAAACTTGTTCCTTTGGAATGATGGATCTACTATGTACCCAATATGAACAAGAACTTAATACTCTAGATGAATCTATATTGAAATGGTATAATGACTATAGTCTCATTTCCAATAGTGCCAAATTCAAGAAAAAAGAAAATGAATTGAAAATACATTTAGAACGGTACACCCTGGATATTATCCGCACAAAGGAAAACAAGTTTGCACGAGATACCAACGCCCATTTAAATGGAGTAGCCTACAAATGGACACAAAATACCAATACAAGATCTTACAGATCCACTAGCCAACGAAACACTAGGAATGGAAATGACATGTCTAACTTATCACCTTCTTCTTCCCTATCATCTAGCCAATCGACGGTGTATCGGGATCTATCTGTAGATAGACTGCCTAAAAAACGGAAAGGCAACTCGGACACAGCCTCTATGGAGTCTTTAAAACACCAACCAGACACCTCACTGTCTCGTCGATCACAGCCCAATCACCCCAAACCTGCACCACTCTGTACCCCCGGTATGCCTCACTCCTCATCACAAACGTCACGAGGCCCTTAACTTATGGCCACTCACACGATCATGTCTACAGCACCCTCCACTGCGGTCACTGCCTCTCCCCTTCACTTAAGCACGGCCACTAAGGTAAGCAATGTCAATGCAATTATTTCTCCCTTAGGTACACCCGTACCAGCTGATATGAAGCTAGCACCTATTTTTTTAGGGAAAGACCAAGAGACAGCATAAGCCTGGATTCTGACCCAACCCCATTCACTTCGGATCCAATACTGAATGAGCAAGAATTATCTATTATCAATCTCTCCTCCCATACTTTAACTAAACAAGAAGAACAGGTTCTCAAATTAGGTTTAACTTTTTGTCCTGACTTTCAAGTAGATAAATTTCATCTCATTAAAGATCTCCATCTATTTGCTCGTAGACTTTTATACAAAGTTATCTTTGACAAACCTTCACGAGAAACTCACCCTAATGACAAGATCTTGAATATTCACAAGAGTATGGAGGAACAGCAAGCACTTGAGGATCTGTTGGCACTATGGGAGGAGGGACACACCGACGACGACATCCCCGGTTGTTTGCATCCACCGGATTTGTCGGTCGCTGGTGTGTCCTTCCCCCCCCACAGTCCTTCAAACCTAAGTCTAGGGATTTCCCTCTTTTAAATACCAATCCCAATATCTGGGCGTTTGTTAGACAAACCTCCCAGGCTATTGAAGAATCTAATTTTCGGTCCTTTGAAACTCCAAATTTGAATGTCGAACAGAAAGCATCCATTAAATCCCTTGAATCCAACCAGGAACTAATAATCAAGCCCGCAGACAAGGGCGGTAACTTGGTTATTATGGAAGTATCGCAATATGTCAGTATGTGTAACAAGATTCTATCCAATTCGTGATTGGTACCGACCCATCTCGAAAACTTTAATACAAAACTTTAATACAGAATATTATAACATCATTTTTAGAGCATACCATAAGGGCACTATAGACAAGAACACCTGGAATTACTTAAATGTAAGGGATCCACGGATCCCTACCTTTTATGCCTTACCTAAGGTACATAAATCTATCTTGGAGCCCCCTGGACGCCCTATAATATCAGGATGCCTATGCCTTACGGAAAATGCAAGCAGTTTAGTGGATAGTTACTTACATCCCCATGTTAACTCTCTCTTCTCCTATATCAAAGACACCATCGATTTATTAAGAACTATTGAAGGTATCTCACTTCCACCAGGCACATGGTTGGTTGCACTCGATATCGAAAGTCTATACAATACCATCCCTCACAGTAAGGGCATTGAGATAGTGAGAAATCATTTAATTGAGAGAGGCCCCTCCTTTGAGAAGTATAATGAATTCGTTTTGGAACTTCTTGATTACATCTTAAGACACAATGTTTTCATGTTTAACTCCTCCCACTACCTCCAGGTGCAGGGGGTTGCGATGGGGACAAAGTGTGCCCCATCGTATGCCAACCTGTACCTGGGGGGGTGGGAGAAGGATGTATTTTCCAGAGACGACCTGGCCCATCTTATGGAAAGGGTCGTCTCATGGTATAGGTTTATAGACGACGTGTTGATCTTTTGGTCTGGTTCTGTGGCAGAGTTGAATGAGTTTCTGAGATTGATTTCCAACAATGACTTCAATCTCAGATTTACTATGGAATACAGCACAACTGCGATTAATTTTCTTGACTTAACCATTTTCATTGATGCCAATGGAAAATTGGACTCGTCACTGTACAGAAAACCCTCCGCGGGCAATACAATCCTCCATGCGGACAGCTCACATCCAGATTCTTTATTGAGGAGTATCCCTTACAGCCAATATTTGCGACTTAAACGCAATTGCAGTAAGGACTCAAATTTTCAGGTAGCTGCAAAGGATCTATACAGTAGACTGCTCTCTCGGGGATACAGCCATTCATGCCTCAAAAGGGCATATAATCGTGTTAAGACCCAAAATAGGGACTCCTTAATATTCTCAAATAAACCTCCGAAAAAATTGGATACAGTCAGACTAATCACTCGCTATTCTAATCAACATAGCGAGATTAGAAGAATCTTAACTAAATTCTGGCCCCTCCTATCAGCCGACCCAGTAGCCAGGAAGTATATAAATTAATTACCAGAGATAACGTTTAGACGAGTTCCTTCATTGAAGGATCGCCTAGTTCACAGCCACTTAAATGAAGCCTCCCTCAACAATAAGTCAACCAACATAGGCATTTCTCCATGTGGTAAATGTGATATCTGCAATTTTGTAGAAAATACATCTCGTTTTCTACTTCCCAATGGGAAGTGGCATTCGATTAAATTCAATGTGACTTGCCAAACTCCGGGCATAATTTACCTGGCTCAATGTGTCTGTGGCGGCTTTTACATCGGCAAGACAAAGCAACCATTTTTTAAACGGATAAGGGATCATATAAAACCTATCCTTAAAAAACAAATGAACACTGCTATTGCTAGGCACGTTGGTATATGTCACAACTTCAACCCACATACCATCAAATTCCTGGCTTTGGAGCACATTCCGCTGGACGAAAGAGGGGGCAGTGTCGACAGCACACTGCTCCAGCTTGAAGCCCGCTGGATCTACACTCTTAGGGCCACTGATTTCCCGGGTTTGAATGAGAGCCTGAGCTATAAGCCCTTCCTGTAAATCTGTATCCATGTAACATTTTATTATCTGTGTCATTTTTTATCTGACACTCAACCCCTTCCTTTTCCCCCCTTTTCCCTCTCCCCTCTCTCTCCCCCCTTCTCCCCTTCCCCCCCCCCCTCACTTCCTATTAGTCTCTATTTTAGTTTATATACATCACTGTTTTCTTATTATAAATTGTATGTATTTAGAAGTATGTAACTTCTGATTTAAATATACAACCAATGTGTAACAAAATTTAATATCTGTAATCTGTATGTAATTTTGATTTATTTTGGGTGTTCTTTCAAGCGCCTTGTCCCTCTGATTCACTGATCGGATTGGAATGTTTGTGGTCCTCTTCTATCCGATCGGTTGCCTCTCTGATCCCCCTCTGCCAGGTTGCTCTCAGCCCTCCTCCCTCACTGGTGTCAGGGGGGCCTATCGCAACCACACGGACGGCCGGGGCACATCCCTGAGATGTGCCCACATCGCGCCGCGCTTCCCGAGGGATCGGTTCCAGCAGTGGGTCACTTCGGTGCCCCGCTTCCCATCCCTGCAGTCCGGGCACGGCGGAGCAACAGTCGGAGCCGTCATGCGTAGCTATTGCGCATGTCGGCTCTGGTTGCGGTTGCTATGCTCCATGGGACTTGTAGTAAGATGGGAATCTCGGCCCCCCGGGCATGCGCACTGGCGCCTCCACGTCCGCATCGAGCTGGCTACGTCACATGCCAGCTCGATGGGGAACAGCATTTAAGCCGGCCTATCTGACAGTCTTGTCTGTCAGCGCCGGAGGATGGAACTCATCTCTCAGCAGTGTCAGTGACTGGTAATTTTACCACACACTGCTCTACAATCAATTGTTTGCGTTCATTTTTCATTCATTACCTATCACTCCTAGGTTTCCTATATTTCGGTGTAGTAGGCGCTCAAACTGCTGATTTTCCCTTCTTTAATATGTAAACATTGAGACAATGTGTCCATTACCATCTGGGTATAATTATACTGGATGATTTACACTTAAATTTTTACTATTACATTATGTATATATTTCAATTTGCTTACACCCCTCAGTCCTTCAATTAACGCTTCATTCTTAGTAAAGTCTCACTTTCTTATTACTCCATTTTTTTGTTTTACTCATCAGCAGTATTGAACCATTCCTTGTAACTGCAACCCAATTGACATTGACGGCTGCCTCCACCCTCCGGGTGTTGCTCTGATCAATCAATAGAGTAAGTGCTAAATAGTTTTTCTATCTTTGACTTAATTAACTCTATGTATGCATCCTCTGCGATTGTCGATAAAACTTCAAGATGCCAATGAATATTTCATTCATTGATATCCACATAACTAGCTATATACCCATTCGTTCAATACCACCAAACAGTCCTCCTTTTTTGACACACTGCATTTTATAATCCATATACAGCTCCACCCTTCTGTTCCCTGTGGTTGCATCTCCGGCCTCATCGCTGTCCCGGTTTTGGTTGGTGCACGCTGGGATTGACAAGGTTTTGTTGGGTCTCTTTGGGGGTAAGCATTTTATTAATGCTGTTTCAGAGATGACACTGCGCGGGTTTATGTTCAATTACTGTGTCACCTTGTCTCTCTATGTAAATTACAATGTTATTTATGTAATTTTTATTTTTCTAGAATCATTAAGAGTGTTGGATGATATCATCTTCAGCTTGCATATCCCTTGAAAAAGCGACAATGCGAAACATGTCGGGCTAGTATGCAATAAATATCATCTTCTAAACCATATATACACTCATATCCCATTTGACCACTGTGTTTTATCAGAATTGAAATTTCATAAATTTTGTACAAATTGTATGTTTTTTAATGGTTGAATTAAAAATAGTTTTTTAATAAAAAAACTTTTTTCATGTCTAGTTTGCCTGCACCGTCAAAATCCCTTTACCCCTTCTACAATTTATAATTATGTTCAGGGATGTGGTGCCTACTTCCTAGGGTGTTTTTCCCATATTCGGAACCAAAACCACAGTATATCTATACATACTTATATTCTTCAATCTTTATATAGTTGCCCTTAAAGTCTCCTGTGCACTCTTTTTGGGGGGCACTTCATTTTCTTCTACTGTCACCTTTACCAGGTACCACGCCTAATGACTGGTTGCATTGAGTCTTGAACTTGGTTACTGTCTTCTCGTCTTGCAGAGTTAATCCATTTGTAACTATGTTATTTCATACCCCATTATGCGTTACAGACCCAAGTTCTTTAGATAAGTCAGTATCAACATGCACCCCTTTGAATAACCTCAGACTAGGCTCATAAAGGTTAATGTAACTTTACTAAAGAAATGCAACATAACAGTTCAATATGAACAATCTCCCTAACTCAGACTACTGTAGTGTGGCTGCTCAGGCATACCTCTGTGAGGTGAGAGTACGTTGTGGCATTGTCCAGCACTCGCATATCACTGAAAATCCCAGAGCCTTCATCGGGCTGCAAGGTGCAGCAGTCCCAATACCACGAGCAGAGCAGAACAGAATCGACCAGTTCGGTTAGGAAGCCCCTGGACCTCAGCTTTTCCCCTTTTTGTAGCACAGGTGGGCTGGCTAGGACCAAAAAACTGAGCTTACAACAGTTAACCCTTACCCCGGACTGGGCCAGCCGCTATCTCACTAGTAGCAATACATTTCAACCTGTCTACAATCAGCTAAAGCTGACCAACAAGTACTGGGCGGGGGGCACTGCCAAAGAGAAACCACTCAAGGCAGGGGAGCGAGGATCCTAAGGGCCACACATCCTCCCCCTAGACTTCAGGGTAGGCCCGAAGACCCACAACCTACCATCTTGAGTGAAAGGTGACACAAAAATAAGTGCAGTGACCTACAAAGTTAGAGAAAATAAATAAAAGTGCCAATGTGCAAGACAGTGGCTAGGCCTTGCGGCCTGGTAGCAAAAGTTACCCCAGTCTAAGCCAAAAGGCCTAGCTTATGAGACGTTGTACGGAAAAAGCTTTGGTGTTGTGAGTAAGCCCTTACCCACGGACAATACGCGTGCAAGGGGCTACGTGACGTCAGTACAGCCACCTACCTGGTTTTTTATTCCTATATGTCCTATGTTCCAGCACTGGGATCCAGTGCCATCTTTGTGAGTAACATTTTATTCAATAAACTAGTCACTTTTACTATATGGAGAGCACTATGTCCTTTTATTTTGTTTTAACATGACTTATACCTGCCGATGAGAATGATATTTGGATACTGCAAGTTTCAGTGGACAACATATGTGGCCAGCCTTTTCATCTTTATGATTACCCTGTTGAAGGGACTGCATGAGTGACCTATCTGTTAGCTCAGAAGGTCTACTCAATAAGTTGAGCGGCCTAGACTTCTGGTGGTGGAACACATTGGTGTGAATACACGATTGTCATTTTATCACAGAACCTTTTCTCGCCACCTAAGGAGTTCCCTCTCTGCTTGTGGGTGTGCCATTCATTGACTATTCATTCCTTCGGATCAAGAAATATTTTGCGTCTTGGCATTACATTTATTTCTTCTAAGCGCTGCACTGCTTTGTTTTGACAGTGACCTACAAAGTTAGAGAAAATAAATAAAAGTGCCAATGTGCAAGACAGTGGCTAGGCCTTGCGGCCTGGTAGCCCCCTGTCTCAGCCAAAAGGCCTAGCCTATGAGAAGTTGTACGGAAAAAGCTTTGGTGTTGTGGGCGAGTGTCTTTTCTCAGTAGGGTCCCAAACCCATAGTGATAATCAGAGCACCTCCAGGCGCCATGTAGGTGTGGCCCGTGCTCACTGCCCGAGGGGAAGAGAACTCACGTGGAGGATGGTTGATGCAGCATGTATATTAATGTGGTAATGTAGAGAGAGAACAGTAAACTCCACAGATACGGCCACACCGGACCGCAACACTTATGAGCCAGGTAAGTTGTAATGGTGCACTCTGTAGACACCTGACAGCCTCCGACAGGGGCAGACCGGCAACAGGGCCTCTTAATCAGGAAGGCTACTCTGCTGCCCCTATGCTAATGTCTTTAGCCAGCGGAAGATCTGTCCTTGACCTACCCACCAGGCTGAATGCACACCAACCCGAAGGGGTCAGTGTCTTTTTTAAGAACAGCCCACATCAAAGATGCCCACCAGATCAGTCAGGGTGCTCCTCTGATGACACCCACAGAGGGCTCAGAGGAACCTGGTTTCCCCCTTGTCCTCCACCCTCCCTGCACAGAGACTGCCGGACAGCTCCACCCTTGCAGCGAGGCTAAACTACATCTGCCTACAGTGTTTAACACTGCAGGCTCTCTGTCTCCCTGACCCCTGGCCTGAATCAGGAAGCGCTGGGCACCTCGGAAACCTCCACACTGAGGAAGTACCACCAACCCCCTCCTTACATGGTGGGAACTCGATTCAGATTTCTTCCCACAAGAAACATCCCCCAGGACCCGTCAATACCAGAAATGATACTATACCAGCGGCCATCCCAGCCTTGAGGCCAGAATGATGGTGGAGCACCCCCTACTGGACACTGATAAGAACAGCTACTACTCTTAATTTTAGCCAAAAGGCAGAGAAGTATCAGCTGCTACATTCCACGAATGTTTCCAGTATAACTACAAGGAAACCGGTAACAAAGTTAACTGGGAAGAACCTCGACTGTTCACCTTATATTTTATAAAAATAGTCAATGCAAATTGTTTTTTAACCAAAACACAAATTCAAGAAGACTCCATGGTGCAGCTAAAATAATAACTATGTAAATCAGTTATCACGTTGTTCTTTCACGCTGAACACTCAGAGCCGCATAATATAACTCTCAAAACCACCGCGCAACATTTCTAACTTATTTTATTTGCGCTATAATGTTAAACTCCTAATATGCCTCATGTAACCTGCTGGGACTCCAAACTTCCACTGTGCATTTCTGCTTTTATTATGTTTTTGGGGAAAAAAGCAGTACAAGTACATCGAGTAAAACTTATTCCTATCTCTACTACCAGAATCATGCCATATAATGATCTCCCTAAGGCACGATTAAAAAAGAGATATAAAATTTGTAAAACACAATGTAAGTTAGCATGCTAAAGTACCATATATCACAAATAACTGTCATTTTTTTAACCACTTCCCATCCTTAGGCCATTAATAAATGAAATTGTTATTGGATTGAAGTGGTTATATATAGGGATCATAGTTGAGGCTACAACTATGATTCTGGTATCATTTTTTACTGGTGGTGATTTTGTTTTATGTAAAAGTGATCCAGTGGCTATACAGCCACTGGATCACTTTTACAGGAGGCGGAACGGGGTCACCCCCTTTTGCTTTTACCAGGCTCTCCCATCCGATGGGGATGGGAGAGCCTGGGCACTATTCCATCCACTGACACTGACACTGGGGCACTATTCTTCCCACTGACAACAACATTGGGGCACTATTCCTTATACTGATAACAACAATGGGGCCCTATTCCTTTCACTGATACGGGGCACTATTCCTTCCACTGACACCAATGATTGGGTGCTATTCCTCTCACCGACACCAACGATGGGGCACTATTCTTCCTACTGACACCAATGATGGGCAATATTCCTCCCACTGACACCAACAATGGGGCACTACTCCTCCCACTGGCACCAACAATGGGGCACTATTCCTTTTACTGGCATCAATGATGGGACACTATTTCTTGCACTGACACCAATGATGGGGCACTATTCCTCAAGTGGACACCAACAATAGGGCACTATTCCTCCCAATGAAATCAACAATGGGGCACTATTCCTTCCACTATGATTGCACGCTATTCCTCTCACTGACACCAACAATGGGGCACTATACATCCCACTGACACCAATGATGGGGCACTATTCTTCTCACTGACACCAGCAATGGGGCACTATTCCTTCCACTGACACCAATGATGGGGCACTATTCCTCCCACTGACAACAACATTGGGGTCCTATTACTTTCACAGATACCAACAATGGGGCATAAGTCCTTCCACTGACACTAGAGCTGCACAATTCTGGCTAAAATGAGAATCATGATTTTTTTTGCTTAGAATAAATATCACGATTCTCTCACGATTCTTGCGACCTAACATTATATTTCACATTATACAAAAAAATTGGGCTAACTTTACTGTTTCGTTTTTTTTTAAAATTCATTAAAGTGTATTTTTCCCCCCAAAAAATGCGTTTAAAAGACTGCTGCGCAAATACAGTGTGATATAAAATATTGTAACATTCACCATTTTATTCTCGAGGGTCTCTGCAAAATAATATATTTAATGTTTGGGAGTTCTAAGTAATTTTTTAGCAAAAAAATATGGATTTTAACTTGTAAGCAACAAGTTTTAAAAAAGGTTTAGTCTTTAAAATGGATGTAAACCCAATGTCATCCTTTCTAAACTACTGCCATAGGGTTTATCTATAAGGATATACATGCCTCCTGCATGTATCTTTACCTGTCAAATGTCTCCCTTCTGTCTGTTATGAGAGCTGAAAAACTGCAGATTCTGTGGGTGGGTCTGTTGTCTGGAGCTCGGTGGGTGGAGTCGTGATGTCAGTAGACTCCCCGCCCACCTCTACACTCCCCTTGTCAATATGCATTTTCTCCTGTGTATTTCTTACACTGAACTTCTGCTATGATCTCTAACATCCAGTGAAAAGACAGGAAAGTAACCACATGACTTCAGCATGCCAAATCATGCTGAGGTGTGGAACAGCCAATCCTTGCAGAGCTGCTGAAGAAAGGAGTGGGGGAGGGAATTAAAAAATAATGCCTGTGTCTTAGGCTAGTGCACGAGATATGTAAATCACCTGTCACTCACAGCAAGGGGGAGGATTTGCCAAAGTTTTTCTCAGTTTGTCAAGTTTTATCTCACTGAACCATAAAAGAGGATTGCTCAGAGATGGATTAACTCTTTGTGGCAAGACTGGGCTCAAATGATAGGGAATCTTATACTCTACAGTACGATATAAAAAAAAAAAATTCGGGTTTACATCTACTTTAAGTGGTAAAGGGATCTAATTTACAGACAAAAGTTCTTCCCTTTGATCTAAAAGAACTAAATGTTACAATGTTTCTCTTTAGCGTTGTTGTGAAAAACTTGGCAGGCTGCCTGGTTTTTTTTCTTTTTTTTACCGCTGTCAGCTTGAGTAGAGAACTCTCTGCACTAAATGGAAGAAATGCTTTTTTAAGATGGGGGGGTAGAGTCACGATCTCATTTCTTTAACGATTAATCAGGCAGCACTAACTGACACGAGTGATCGGGCACTATTCCTTCTATTGACACCAATGCAGGGCACTATTCCTTCCAGAAATAACAATGATGGGGCACTATTCCTTCCCCTGACACTAATGCGGGGGGCACTATTCCTCCCACTGATACCAATGATGGGGCACTATTCATCCTACTGACACCAATGATGGGGTACTATTCCTCCCACTGATACCAATGATGGGGCACTATTCCTCCTACTGACACCAATGAATGGGTACTATTTCTCCCACTGACACCAATGATGGGGCAGTATGCCTCCCACTGACAACAACATTGGGAACTTATTTCTTTCACAGATACCAACAATGGGACACTATTCCTGCCACTGACACCAATGATAGGACACTATTCCTGCCACTGACACCAATGATAGGACACTATTCCTGCCACTGACACCAATGATTGTGCACTATTCCTTCCTCTGATACCAATGATGGGGCTCTATTCCTCCTGACACCAATGATGGGGCTCTATTCCTCCTACTGACACCAATGATGGGGCTCTATTTCTCCTACTGACGCCAATGATGGGGCTCTATTCCTCCTACTGACACCAAGGTTGGGGCACTATTCCTTCCTCTGACACCAATGATGGGACACTATTCCTCCTACTGACACCAAGGATGGGGCAATATTCCTCCTACTAACACCAATGATGGGGCTCTATTCCTCCTACTGACACCAATGATGGGGCACTATTCCTCCCACTGACACCAATGATTGTGCACTATTCCTTCCTCTGATACCAATGAAGGGGCTCTATTCCTCCTACTGACACCAATAATTGGGCACTATTCCTCCTATTGACACCAATGATGGGGCTCTATTCCTCCTACTGACACCAAGGTTGGGGCACTACTCCTTTCTCTGACACCAATGATGGGACACTATTTCTCCTACTGACACCAATGATGGGGCACTTTTCCTCCCAGTGATATCAGTGATCAGGCCACTATTTCTTCCAGAAATAACAATGATTGGGCACTATTCCTCCTCCTTTTGACCATCTAATTTTTTATTGTAATTTTTATAACTTTTATTTTACTTTTTAAATTTTATACATCCCCTGACCACCAAGTCTGAGGCACTGTTACTCCCTCCCACTGACGCCTGGACAATTTCTGCTGCCAATGGCTGCAATCCCCCCCCCCCCTGCCAAAGTTTAAAGCATAGTAGACTGATCCAGAGGAAGGCAAAAGACCACCAAATAAAGCATGGTCCAATTTGCTCGAGTGGGGGGAAAAATTAGATTCTTCCTGATCCCCCAGAAGGTAAAAACATTCCCCGTTTTTTTAATTTATATATACACAATATATATATATATATATATATATATATATATATATATATATATATATATATATATATATATATATACCTATAAATGGTAATATTTAGTTATATTTTGCTCATTTAAGAATGTATCCAGATCTTTTTTTGAAAACAATGTACTGAGCTGGCCAGAACTAGTTCTGGAGAGTGTCTATTCCACGTTTTCACAGCTCTTACTGTAGGAAAGAATTTGAGCGAAAATTAAAACATTAAAATGGGGAGCAAACAGAAGGAAGGAGGGGGATAAAACAGAATAAATGGCAAATGTGCAACAGAACTGGAACTTCAACAAAGACCAGAAGAATGACGCTCAGGGAAGACAGAGATTTGTTGAAGACAGGGATAAAAGCCAGAGTGAGAGGGTACGCTGACCTATGTGAAACGGTTGCCTTGACATATCTTCTCGGGCAGATAGCAGTTATCTATACACTACTATTCTTATTATTTTTAATTATTTTCCCTGTCAACAAAGGACTCTTTTAAACATTTCTAAAATATTGCATCTGTTAACCCTACCGCGACCAGAGGTCAGTCAAACCTAGATGTCCAGAACAAGTTTAGCATTGTCAGCAGGCTATATAATTCGGGAAAAAAAATACAATTATATAATAAACTCTATTTTTTTTTTTTTTAAGAAGGACATAAAGCCTTTATGTGAAATATTTTTATTTTTAATAAAGGCCGCGCTCAGCTTTTTTATTATAGGGTGAAAAAATATATATTTTTGTTATTATTTTAACCTATTTTTAAGTACTATCTTGTACTTGTAATGTTGTTATATTTATTTTTAGTATAATGTACATGTAATATTAAAAATACTTTTTTTTAACTGTACTTTACAGTTCTAGATGTCAATACAGGCATACCCCACTTTTAGGTACACAATGGGGTTTATTTACTAAAGCTGGAAAGTGCAAAATCAGGCTCACTTCTGCATAGAAACCAATGAGCTTCTAACCCCAGCTTGTTCAATTAAAGGGGTTGTAAAGGTATTTTTTTTATTTTTTTAAAATAACAAACATGTTATACTTACCTTCACTGTGCAGCTCGTTCTGCACAGAGTGGCCCCGAACCTGCTCTTCTGGGGTCCCTCGGCGGCTGTCTCAGCTCCTCCCCGCAATAATTAACCACCTTCATGCGAGCTCCCTCGCATGGTGGTTAGTTATTGCGGGCGTGCTCCCGTGATACAGCCGGCGGCTATAGCCGCTCGCTGTATCACTCGGCCCCGCCCCCCAGCGCGCCGCGTCATTGGATGTGATTGACAGCAGCGCGAGCCAATGGCTGCGCTGCTTCCAATCCATCCACTGTAGCCAATCAGCGGCCAGGCTGAGCAGCGGAATCGAGGACGTGAACGAGCAGCCGAATTTCGAGGGGTCAGGTAAGTAAAACGGTGGGGGCTGGGGGCGGCGGTATTTTCAAAAGTTTTTTCACCTTAATGCATAGAATGCATTAAGGTGAAAAAATTCATACCTTTACAACCCCTTTAAGCTTTGGTAATATAACTGGAAGCTGATTGGTTTCTATGCAGAAGGGAGCCTGATTTTGCACTTTCCAGCTTTAGTAAATAAACCCCATTGTGTACTTAAAAGTGGGGTATGCCTGTAACTCCCATACTAAGATGTCTTTTTATAGGTTGAAAATAACTAAATATTTTTTCGTTTTTCATAAAAAAACAAGAAAAACTTATTTAAAAAAAGGCAGGGATTCTTTCCTAAATGTACGTAATATAACTGGGTACTAACATTTATAGGTAAAGTCAATCCAAGGAATATCTGATTGCAGGAATTTCTTCCCCTGCTGTAGTAAATTGGATCATGCTTTAAAGTTTTTTTTCTGCCTTCCTCTGGGTCAGGGTTCGCAAAACTACGGCCCGCCAGCTGTTGCAGAACTACACATTCCATGAGGCATTGTAAAACGCTGACATTCACAGACATGATGGGAATTGTAGTTCCTGAACAACTGGAGGGTCATAGTTTCAAGACCCCTGCTCTGGATCAACTGTGGGTATAGGATTGTGTATATGGGATTGTACTTATTTTTTTTTTTTTGCATTGGTTGAACTAGATGGACCTGTATCTTTTTTCAACCTGTAACAATATTTATTCTTTAGGAAAAGTTTTTCTTTCTAGCTGCGCTATACAGTGGCAGCTGTCAATAAATCCCATGCTCAGATTTCCTGTTATGGGGTTGGAAATGGAGTTAAAAAATATATTATATACTAACTTTTTTTTTAAATTATTTTCCTGTTATAGAGTTGGAAAATAAGTAAAAAAAATTTTTTATATTTTTGCTTTTTATTATGATTTTAAACTTATTTTAAAATAGTATACTGTCTTCTTTAAGAAATGTATGTTTTTCCAGCTGCACTAAACAATTGCAGCTATCAATAAATCCCATGCTATAATTTTTTATTTTAGGTTGAAAAAAGTAAAAAATATATATATATTAAGGATTTAAATACTAAATAATTTTGAAAAACGTATAACTGTGCACACCTCTCTGAATGCAGGTACAGTCAAGGACTTGTGGAACATATATGGGAAATGATCAGGACATATTTATTTTATAATAATTTTAAATTAAAATATTTTTTTTTTCCGGGTTCGTTAAGTGCCGAAAGAAAGGACTACAATGGCAGCTGTCACTAGCATGGTTTTATTTATAACAAAAAACACCTGGTCATCATATCAGTGCTGATACACAAAAGCATTGAGCTCAGCAGAAGCTGTTTACTTTCAGACTCTCTGCCACCGAGAAAAAAAACTTTGCAGCACAGGAGCCGGAAGGGGAATGAGTTACAACACGTGTGTGTAAATTTCAGGATAAGCTATTCAGCTCTATTAACAACATGCTTTTGTTCATTTTCATTTTTTTAAGGAATTAGGTAAAGACAAGAAAACAGGAATATGCTGGCTTTAAATGAAACTACAAAAAATTCTACTGTAGCCTCCCTGGCGGTTTTCCCGAGTGTGGCTCGGGGTTACATTTCAGGACCATTAGCGGTAACCCCGAGCCACACTCGGGATTACATCGCAGGATCCTGGTGCCTCCTTACTTACCTTGTCCCCGGGATCCTGCGATGTCCCCCGCACTGTCCGAGGGCTCCGTCCTCCTCCGAAGCCTCTCCGTGCCAGGCTCCGTTCCCTGCGAGCGTCGCGACGCACGGGGGCGGAGCCTGTCGGCAAATTCAAAAAAATGTAAAAATCATAACACATACAGTACTGTAATCTTACAGATTACAGTACTGTATGAAATCATTTCACATCCCATTTGTCCCCAGTGCTCTGGCCCATGCCCTGCATGCAGTTTTATATTGCATATACTGTTCTTTCTGCCTGGAAACTGGAGATTGTCCATAGCAACCAAAAAGTGTCCCTTTAAGTCAAAAATGGCTTTAGACCAGCTAGAAAACTGCGATAGTAAATTAGAACACTTGCAGAATTGAGCGATAGTGAATCGTGTGGAAATTTATTTTATTACTATTTATTTTTATTTTTTATAATTATTATTTTTTTTTTATTATATTATAATTTATGTTTTTGTGTTTCAAACTTTATCATACCCGGGATATCTACTAGACTCTTGTTTGGACAGATTTAAGTGTGTTATTGTTAATAATTAAATACCTACAATATAAAACGCCAAATTTCATTGCAAAATAATTGTACCGCTTTCAGCACCTAAAATCAGAAAGAATCATACCGCCAAGCAGGTTAATACTTTATTTTTAAAAGAAAACCACATTTTACAGTTTTATTTTGTAGTAACATAACAAAAGTAAAATGTACAAAGAAAACATCTCCAAACCCTTTAAATCCAAGCGTCTTATGACCTGGCAATATACAATATATGGAAACTTTTTATAACTGTAGAATTCCCAGAAATATTTAGTGTAATTTACATACAAATGTCAACAATTAATTGGTCCCAATATACACTCATAGCTCCCAACTGTCCCTGATTTGGACGGACTATCCCTCATTCGGAACAATGTCCCTCTTTCCTCCTCATTTGTCCCTCATTTCAGTCTGATCTATATAGTTGTATATAAAATGCACTATTTATCTTTCAAAAAGTGTTTCCCAGTGTAAAACCTTTCATCCAATTTCTAAATTGCTGCATTTGTAAATTCCAAAAGCCAGTATAAAGGAATTGTAGAGGTAAAAAAACACTTGTGGGTTCAACCAATCTTTTTTTTTTTTTGTAAAATTCTACTTTAAGGAGGGCATGGCAGAGGGTGTGTCTCATGCCTACATTCTTTTGCTAATAGGTGTCCCTCGTTCCCATCTCAGAAATTTGGGAGGTATGGTCAAAAGTATGTAGACACCCCTCAAAATGACTGAGTTTGGGTGACTACAGTGAAGGGAACAGTTAAAGCTACAACATACCAAAGATTTTTTAGACAATGTGTACTCTAAACCTTGTGGGAACAGTTTGGAGAAGACCATTTTCAGTTCCAGCATCACTGTGCCTGTGCAAAGCCATGTCCATAAAGACATAGGGGGTTATTCACGAAAGGCAAATCCACTTTGCACTACAGGTGCCCTGAAATTCAACCCCATAGTTTGTCCGCTTTGGTACAAATTAATAGTTTAAGGCTGAGCTACAGATGGAAGAACATTATAGGTCCACGTAAGTGGCCCAAGAAGGGTTCCTTTTCTCTCTTGTGGAACAAAAACAAGCAATCACCACATAGAGCCAGAAAACCAAACTAAAACAAAAAAAAGAAGGCAGACTGGCCTAGTGCATTACCAATATACCTTTTATAGATAAAAAAAAATATTTCAATGTACTCACAATATGAAATGCATGTAAAACAATTCCGTCCAATAGTCAACGCTGGTGCAAGTCAATCCAGAAAAGCATGGCTAACATGTTTCAAGGGCTATGCCCTCTTCATTAGGGCCAACCAGAACCAACACACTGTGAGCTATATATTAGTAGTACAAAGAAAGTCCAAAGTACAAAGTACCCCACACTGGAAAAGGGGAGGGAAAGGAGGAGGGGTTACATGGGTGTAACCTACACAATATACATTAACTCTTGCAATGACAGTAGGATTGCCCCTTGCACGCTTTACATTTATATAAACAAATAAAAAGAGGATGCTCAAATAGAAAAGTCACACGGTATACCAACCAGCCTGCGCATATACTGTATTAGCAACAGTCCAAACGCTAAATCAAAGATATAAAAACCACCATCTAGATAGCTGGACTCAAATAATCAATAAGAGGGTCAAAAGAAACTCCTTCAATGTATAGCATCTCGCTCTAGGTGGACAGCAGTGTGTATTGTATATCGCCATCCTGAATGTTCCACCACTGGTTGGTGCTGAACTCAGTTGGCCTTCACAGAGACCTGACCTCAACCATACTGAACACCTTTACATCCAATATCAGTACCTGACCTCCAGTGTTAATTTCATAGATGAAAACATTTTCGTCATAATTTCCTCCAGCGGCATATTTTCAGTGGCAACAACTAGACAAAAAATACCCCACATTTTCAACATCATCAATTGACGAAAACTGTGACGAAAATCAGGTCCATTTTTGTCAACAAATGAAAAAGGAATGAAAATGTGAGGGAGGGATGTTTAACCATGTAAACTTCCAGTTTCCTTAGAGCTCAGACTGTAAAGCCCATGAGCGTTTCCCCTTCCAGCAAGCAAGGTAGCAACCTTAGCGTGCTTAGTGGTGTGCAGCATTACAGGCCTCCTCAGACAATCGTCCAGAGCACTGTATGGATTACAGGCCTCCTCAGACAGATGACTGTCCAGAGAACTGTGCAGCATTTACAGGCCTACTCAGACCGTCCAGAGTAAGGTGTGCAAAGCATTACAGGCCGCCTCCTCAGACCGTCCAGTGCACTGTGTGCATTACAGGCCTCCTCAGATCACCATCGCGAGCACTGTGTTAATTACAGGCCTCCTCAGACCATCATCTGGAGCACTGTTTGCATTAAGAGCCTCCTCAGACTGCCCAGAGCACTGCAACATTTACAGGCCTCCTCCTCAGACCATCCAGTGTGCATTACAGGCCTCCTCAGACCACCGTCCAGAGCGTGTAGATTGCTCACACCTAAATACCATAACTAATAACATGACATTAGACTTTGTTTTTACTCCAGTGGTATATAATGAGTTTGGAAATTCTAGGGAAATGCTTAAATAATGCATTACAATTTAACTAAACCCATTAGATTATAATCGACAAATTATTTTAGTCGACTAAATATAACTAATTCTAAAACAACTGCAGATGACTAAAATGTGACTAAAATTAAAATGCCATTTTAGTCAAAAGACTAAAACTAAATTGAAATTTGAAGCCAAAATTAACACTGCTGACCTCACAAATTGTCTTTTGGTTAAACGAGCAAATATTTCCACAGACACCCTCCAACTTCTTGTGGAAAGTCTACCAAGAAGAGTGAAGACTCTTTTTGCCATAAAAGAGGGCCAACTCCATATTGAGGACCATGGTTATTCCATCGTATAGGAGTGATCAGGCCATATAGTCTACCCAAAAGTGTACTGTACCTTTAATCTAAGCTTTCAAGTGCAAGGAAACTGAAAGGACTGTAGTTATTATACGAGGGCTGTACTGAAAGTAAGGCATACGTTTTCTATTAACTTTCATATGTCATTCAAATTTCACATGTTGGTAGAGTAGCTCTTCCTCTATAGTAACTTTCCTACTTCTTTGTCATTGCAGATCAATAATGGATTCCAAGCAGAAACAACGTGCCGTTGTTGAGTTCTTGACGAAGGAGGGGTGCAGGGTGTCCTGTATTCACAGAAGGTTACAGAATGTTCACGGAGATGACACCATTGACAAGAGCAATGTGCACAGATGGATGAAGAGGTTTAAAGAAGGGGGAACCAGCACGTAAGTCAAACCACGCAGTGGGAGACCATCGATGCTGGACAGCCTACTCCCCTCCTTCGTCAAGAACTCAATGACAGAACGTTTCTTCTACTGTACTTGGAATTCATTTTTTACCTACAATGAAAAAAAAGAAGAGGTGCTATAGAGAAAGAGTTACCGACATGTGAAATTTGAAAAATCTATATCAGCCAACAAAAAAGCTATACCCACTTTGGCATTACTTTTGGTACAGCCCTCATATATATTTTTTAGTAAGACAACAAGCCACTCCTAAATGCAAACCTCATGTAGGAAAATGTCTGCACTGCAATGACATGAAGCTCATGGCCAAATTCTTGGCTTCACTTTTAAAACCTTGGCTGTGTCCAGTGGACAGATCGCACAGCCCCGTGTCCTGGGAGGATGTCATATGGTGTCCACCCAGAACGAGAGAGCTCCCACCTGGCTGTCATTTTACTATAGGCCGGGCAGGGGCTCTCTCATTCTGGGTGGACATCATATGATGTCCTCCCAGAACGCGGGGCCGCGTAATTAGTCATCGGCTGTGTCAACCGGACACGGCCTATGACTTATCACTGCACCAGCCCGCTGCCAGTGTCATGTGATTGTTGTGACTAATCACAGCAATCACATGACAATTGTAAGCAATGGATGGCTTCCTTTCATGCAATCCATTGTGTACATTTGTGTTACTAGCTGTGATTGGTTACAGTGAACATATGGTACAGACAGGCCAATCACAGCCCATATGTACCATGTGATTAGTTTTGACCAATCACAGCTAATCACAACAAAAGACACTGAATTAAACAATTTCATTCAGGATTAACGGTTGCTTACACCAAGGAAATTCATTGGTATATGCAATCATAATTTGTAAAAAAAAAAAAATAAAATTCTGATCCCTTCCACAGAAAAGTACAGTGTTACTATAAAAATACTGTATTATATTACTATATTATTATGTTATTTGCTACATGTTACTTATGGTCCCACATGCATCCATGTGCACTATTAAATATTTTATAGTATCTACTAGGGATGAGCTTCGTGTTCGAGTCGAACCCATGTTCGACTCGAACATCGGCTGTTCGACCGTCCGTCGAATTGCGAACGATATGGGCCGTTCGCGCCAAATTCGTGTGGCGCGTCACGGCCCATAATTCACTGCGGCATCGCAGTGCATTGCTGGCTGATGATTGGCCAAGCATGCACTATGACCCGCATGCTTGGCCAATCACAGCGCCGTCAGTAGAGAGAGCTGTAATTGGCAAAAGCCAGGGTGGCTTTGGCCAATTATGGCTCAGGGGATTTAGTACACGCCCCATACTATATAAGGCCGCCTGCACGGTGGCCCTGTGTAGTGTGTGTTCCGGTGTGCTGAGAGATAGAGAGAGAGAGAGACAGTGTCATTTGATTTGAGTTACATAGATTAGGCAGAACAGTCAGTCAGTTAGCTGCACTTACAGTGTATTGTGTATATATATGCATCCCAGGTGTTGCATATATATATATACACTGTATTCAGTTTAGCTAGATCCGTTCCTGTTATCTTCTAGACTATTTACATTTAGTGCAGTGCGTCCTGCTCACAGTGTTCAGCTAGATCCGTTCCTGTTATCTTCTAGACTATTTACATTTAGTGCAGTGCGTCCTGCTCATAGTGTTCAGCTAGATCCGTTCCTGTTATCTTCTAGACTATTTACATTTAGTGCAGTGCGTCCTGCTCACAGTGTTCAGCTAGATCCGTTCCTGTTATCTTCCTACTGACAGGCAGGCTTGTCTGGTTACAGTATATAAAGCTACCTGAAGAAAATTACAGGTGTTCTATTTGATCCTATTAGTACCACGGTCAGGCAGCTAGACTATTTACATTTAGTACAGTGCGTCCTGCTCACAGTGTTCAGCTAGATCCGTTCCTGTTATCTTCCTACTGACAGGCAGGCTTGTCTGGTTACAGTATATAAAGCTACCTGAAGAAAATTACAGGTGTTCTATTTGATCCTATTAGTACCACGGTCAGGCAGCTAGACTATTTACATTTAGTACAGTGCGTCCTGCTCACAGTGTTCAGCTAGATCCATTCCTGTTATCTTCCTACTGACAGGCAGGCTTGTCTGGTTACAATATATAAAGCTACCTGAAGAAAATTACAGGTGTTCTATTTGATCCTATTAGTACCACGGTCAGGCAGCTAGACTATTTACATTTAGTACAGTGCGTCCTGCTCACAGTGTTCAGCTAGATCCGTTCCTGTTATCTTCTAGACTATTTACATTTAGTGCAGTGCGTCCTGCTCACAGTGTTCAGCTAGATCCGTTCCTGTTATCTTCCTACTGACAGGCAGGCTTGTCTGGTTACAGTATATAAAGCTACCTGAAGAAAATTACAGGTGTTCTATTTGATCCTATTAGTACCACGGTCAGGCAGCTAGACTATTTACATTTAGTACAGTGCGTCCTGCTCACAGTGTTCAGCTAGATCCGTTCCTGTTATCTTCCTACTGACAGGCAGGCTTGTCTGGTTACAGTATATAAAGCTACCTGAAGAAAATTACAGGTGTTCTATTTGATCCTATTAGTACCACGGTCAGGCAGCTAGACTATTTACATTTAGTACAGTGCGTCCTGCTCACAGTGTTCAGCTAGATCCGTTCCTGTTATCTTCCCACTGACAGGCAGGCTTGTCTGGTTACAGTATATAAAGCTACCTGAAGAAAATTACTGGTGTTCTATCCCAGCTTAGTGCAGCTACAGGCCATTAGTATGTCTGGAAGGCCAAGAAGGAGAGGCAGACAGTCACAAGCCAATAAGAGAGGGCAAGCAGGCTCTGTGTCTAGTGCTGGTCGTGGAGACGGTGCATCCTCATCAGCACGTGGCCATGGGACACGCTTGGCCTTTTTTTCGGCAGCTGGCTGTGTTGAGCCGCAACATGCGGAAGACTTGGTCGAGTGGATGACCAAGCCGTCCTCATCCTCCTCATCCTCTCTCACCCAGGGTGCTTTGTCTGGCAAAGCAGCGGCCTCTTCCCTCAGCTCAATGTCATCAGTGACTCCTTCCCTAGCTCCACCATGTCCTCCTGAGGATTCCCTCGAACTGTTTGACCACAGTGTTGGGTACATGCTCCAGGAGGATGCCCAGCGTTTGGAAGGCTCTGATGATGATACTGAGCTCGATGAAGGCAGTAACATGAGCACGGACAGAGGGGGTGCCCAAGAAGGACAGCAATCTGGCAGTCATGCTCCCCCTGCTGCAGCATACTGCCAGGTTTGCTCCAGTGATGAGGAGGGAGGGGATGATGAGGTCACTGACTCAACGTGGGTGCCTGATAGGAGAGAGGAGGAGGAGGCGGCACATCACCAACGAGGCAGGATGCCCTCCAGGGGCCAGCCTAAGGGCAGCACATTGACTGCATCACACCCCAAAGCTCCACATGTGCAGGGCGCTGCAGTCTCTGCGCGTTATTCAAAAAGTTCTTTGGTGTGGGCCTTTTTTGAGACGAGTGCATCAGATCGCACCACTGCTATTTGCAACATATGTCTCAAGCGTATCTCGCGTGGCCAAAACATCTCCCGCTTGGGTACCACATGCTTGACCAGACATATGTTGACCTGCCATGCAGTTAGTTGGCAAGCGTATCTAAAAGACCCACACCAAAGAACAAAGAGGATCTCTCCTTGCTCCTCATCAGCTGAGATTTCCAACCCCACTAGACCTCCAGTCCTCACTGAGACCTGCAGTGAGAGGAATGAAGGTGTAGAATTAGGTGTGTCACAGCCAAGTACTTGTGGGCAATCTGCTTTTGGTACACCGACGTCAGATTGTACCAGGCAAATTTCCCTGCCCCAGCTGCTGCACCGCCGAAAGAAGTTTGCTCCCAGCCATCCACATGCCCAGCGGTTGATTGCTAGCTTGGCAAAATTGCTAGCACTTCAACTGCTGCCTTTTCAGTTGGTAGACTCTGCCCCCTTCCGTGAGTTTATGGAATGTGCGGTTCCTCAGTGGCAGGTACCCAAACGCCACTTTTTCGCACGGAAGGCGATTCCGGCTCTCTACCGGCATGTGGAAGGCAATGTCCATGCCTCGCTGGACAGGGCGGTCAGCGGTAAGGTGCATATTACCGCTGACTCATGGTCCAGCAGGCATGGACAGGGACGTTACCTAAGTTTCACGGCGCATTGGGTGACTCTGCTGGCAGCTGGGAAGGATGCAGGACAAGGTGCAGTAGTGTTGGAGGTTGTTCCGCCACCACGCCTCCAAAATGCTGATTGTGACACACCTCTCTCCTCCACCCCCTCCTCTTCTTCTTCCTCCATGGCCTCTTCCTCGGAACCAGCGGTGCTCCGTAGGCGTTCAAGGGGCTACGCAAGTACGCAGGCCAAAAGATGCCATGCGGTGCTTGAGCTGGTGTGCTTGGGGGACAGGAGCCACACTGGGGCAGAGGTTCTGTCAGCTCTGCAGGGGCAGGTTCAGAGGTGGTTGACGCCACGCCAACTTAAGGCAGGAATGGTGGTTTGCGACAATGGCACCAACCTCCTCTCTGCCCTCCGACAGGGACAAATGACCCATGTGCCCTGTTTGGCTCACGTCCTTAACTTGGTGGTGCAGCGGTTCTTGGGCAGGTACCCGGGCTTACAGGATATCCTGAGGCAGGCCAGGAAAGTCTGTGTGCATTTCCGCCGGTCATATAATGCCAGTGCTCGGCTGACGGACCTGCAAAAGGAGTTTAACCTGCCCAAGAACCGCCTAATCTGTGACATGCCCACCAGGTGGAACTCAACGTTGGCCATGCTGCAGCGGCTGCACACGCAGCAGAGGGCCATCAATGAGTACCTGTGCGACTATGGCACCAGGACAGGGTCAGGGGAGCTTGGTTTTTTTTCCCCACACCAGTGGGCCATGATCAGGGATGCATGCACTGTCCTGTCACCATTCGAGGAGGCCACGAGGATGGTGAGCAGTGACAGTGCATGCATCAGTGACACTGTCCCCCTTGTCCACCTGTTGGAGCACACGCTGCGTGGAATAATGGACAGGGCACTTGAGGCAGAACAGAGGCAGGAAGAGGAGGACTTCCTTAGCTCTCAAGGCCCCCTTTATCCAGACAGTGTTCCTGCGTGCCCGCCGATCACACAGGAAGAGGACGAGGAGGAGGAGGAGGAAGATTGTGTCAGTATGGAGGTGGAGCCTGGCACTCAGCATCAGCAGCAGTCTTTAAGGGATCAGTCCCAAGAAACACATGGACTTGTACATGGCTGGGAGGAGGTGGCTGCGGACGTTGTCGTCCTTAGTGACCCAGAGGACTCCGGACCGAATGCCTCAGCAAACCTACGCTGCATGGCCTCCCTGATCCTGCAAAGCCTGCGTAAGGATCCTCGTATTCGTGGTATCAAGGAGAAGGACCAATACTGGCTGGCAACCCTCCTTGATCCACGTTACAAGGGTAAGGTTGCGGACCTTATCTTGCCATCGCAGAGGGAGCAGAGGATGAAACATCTTCGGGAGGCCTTGCAGAAAGGTCTGTGCAATGCGTTCCCAGAGACTGGGAGGTTACAAACTCCTGTTTCTGGACAACGTGTTGCTGAGGCTTCGGTCAGTCAAAGAAGGAGCGGTGGAGAAGGTGGCCGTCTGACCGATGCGTTCAGACAATTTTTTGGTCCGCAGCCCCAAGGTATGATCGGTTCCAGCAACCATCGCCAGCGTCTGTTTTACATGGTGCAGGAATACCTAGGGGCAAGATCAGACTTGGACACCTTTCCCACCGAAAATCCTCTGGGTTACTGGGTCTTGAGGATGGATCACTGGCCAGAGCTTGCACAGTATGCAATTGAGCTACTGGCCTGTCCTGCATCCAGCGTTCTTTCGGAATGCACATTCAGTGCTGCTGGAGGCGTGGTAACCGATCACAGGGTGCGTCTGTCCACCGACTCGGTCGATCGGCTGACCTTCATAAAAATGAATCAGTCTTGGATCACCACCAGCTACCAAGCACCTGATGCTGATGTAACCGAATAATTTTTTTTGAAATCTCAGATCCCTTCAAAGACTGCCTATGCTGATGCTGAGTGACTATCCCTGAGTAATTATCCTCTTCCTCCTCAATCATCACGCTGATAGCTTGTAAGAACATTTTTGGTTCTGGGCGCCACCACCAGTGCCTAAGGCACAATTTTTCAGCCCCTGTTTAACAGTGGCGTGTAATTACAATTTTTGATGTAATACTTTGCAGCAGGGCTCGTTCCTGCATTCCAACTAGAGTGTCTGTGAGGGGTTGCAGTGTTGTGGCACCAGCACCAGTGCCTAAGGCCCAATTTTTCTGCCCCTGTCTAACAGGGGCGTGTAATTACAATTTTTGATGCAATACTTTGCAGCAGGGCTCGTTCCTGCATTCCAACTAGAGTGTCTGTGAGGGGTTGCAGTGTTGTGGCACCAGCACCAGTGCCTAAGGCCCAATTTTTCAGCCCCTGTTTAACAGGGGCATGTAATTACAATTTTTGATGTAATACTTTGCAGCAGGGCTCGTTCCTGCATTCCAACTAGAGTGTCTGTGAGGGGTTGCAGTGTTGTGGCACCAGCACCAGTGCCTAAGGCCCAATTTTTCTGCCCCTGTTTAACAGGGGCGTGTAAATTACAATTTTTGATGCAATACTTTGCAGCAGGGCTCGTTCATGCGTTCCAACTAGAGTGTCTGTGAGGGGTTGCAGTGTTGTGGCACCAGCACCAGTGCCTAAGGCCTAATTTTTCAGCTCCTGTTCAACAGGGGCATGTAATTACAATTCTTGATCTAATATTTCACAGCAGGGCCCTGTGAGGGCTTAAGGTGTTGTGGCCACAGCAACACCTAAGGCCCAAATTTCTGCTGAGTATATAGGGCAGGACCCTACTTTCAAACATCTAACTTACAAACGACTCCTACTTGCAAACGGAAGGAGACAACAGGAAGTGAGATGAAATCTACCCCTAGGAAGGGAAATTCTCTCCTGTAAGAGTTAATATGGGAAAACAATTTCTCCTTTCCACTGATGCTTTCCAATCCTTGTTCCACAAAAAAACCCAAATTTTCAAAAAACATTTTTCATTGGGACAAAAAAGTGAGGTGAAATCTTCTGAAGAGGAGGAAAGACAGCAAAACAAATGTCACAGGGGTGATAACCCTTCCCTATGTTTTCCAAAAAGCTTAAAAAAGATTTTTTGGCTGGAGCTAAACACGTTAAAAATGTTCAAAATTACAAAGAGATTCTACTTAACAACAAACCTACAGTCCCTGTCTTGTTTGCACCGCCTGTATACTGCTGTTCAGAGTATATAGGGCCTTTCCTTATTCTAATTTGGGTGCGGGGTTCCCCTTAATATCCATACAAGACCCAAAGGGCCTGGTAATGGACTGGGGGGTACCCATGCCGTTTGTCTCACTGATTTTCATCCATATTGCCATGACCCGACATGACATTAAACCCGCAAGCAGTTTTAAATGAGATTTTTTCCTTTAAAAATGACACTTGGTGCAGGGACTGTTCTAAACACGGGAAACACGCATCACTTTACAGGCATACTATAGACACCCCCCAGGTACGATATTTAAAGGAATATTTCACTTTTTTTTTTTACTTTAAGCATCATTAAAATCACTGCTCCCGAAAAAACGGCCGTTTTTAAAAGTTTTTTTTGCATTGATACATGTCCCCTGGGGTAGGACCCGGGTCCCCAAACCCTTTTTAGGACAATACCATGCAAATTAGCCTTTAAAATGAGCACTTTTGATTTCGAACGTTCGAGTCCCATAGACGTCAATGGGGTTCTAACGTTCGTGCGAACTTTCGGTCCGTTCGCGGGTTCTGGTGCGAACCGAACCGAGGGGTGTTCGGCTCATCCCTAGTATCTACCAATTGATTCATCTGGTTTTGGTGTTGTGCTTCATATAAAGTCCCACCATTCCCCTTTCCCATCCTTTCCCCCCTTTTTTCTATGATAATACTTTATTGCTCTGGTCACAGTGTGTTAGAAAGAAAAATTGTAAAGAAAAAAATTAAAAATAGAAAAGAGAAGTTCAATACCAAGTGCGCCACCCTTTGGGCTCCTTCTGCTAATCTCGTGTTAGTAGAAGTTTGGTGAGAGACGATTCACGCTTTTCAGTTTGTGCTTGTGGGTTTGTATCTGGTTTTCAGTGCTTGCCCCCCCAAAGCGCACGCTAGGTCCATATAAAATATATGGAGTACTTTGTGGGTAGGGGGGCTATTGATATGCCAGAAAATGTTTAATAAACATTTTAAAAATAATTTTTTTTAATTTAAACTGAAATAATATTTCCTTTGCTTTACTGTTTGTGTTTCTTTTAGCTGTCTCCTAGGTTCTCCAATGGGCTTTTTTTTTTTTACATTTTCTTCAATAGTGCAAACGTAATTTATTTGATACATGAGGTGGCAATCTCTTCTACAGCGAACTATTATTATGTTGTGGGTCTGCTACACACACACCTTGTTTTTGTTGTTAATGTATGTAATGCATTACTGTTAAAAATATACATCATTTTCAGCACCATGAATGAATTTTGCAGAGTCACAAAAATGGCATGATTGTGGCAAATTATAAAGCACTGTGGGAGTTATTTACTAAAGGAAAATCCACTTTGCACTCCAAGTGCACTGCAAAAGTGCACTTGAAACTGCACATGAAACTGCACTCAAAGTGCACTTGTGGTGCAAAGTGGATTTGCCTTTAGTAAATAACCCCCATTTCAGTGTAAACACCAACTTAGTCCAAAAAATGATATTGAGCATTGAAAGAAGAAGGGTCTTTGAACAAACCAACATATTTTAGTAATAACATTTTTGTTTTTGACAGTACAAATAGCCTTTTTTTGTGCTAAAACAGGCATGTTTAAAACCATAAAACTCAGGAACTTACAAAGTTCAACTTTGACAAAGTGAAGGCAATATCAGACATTAGTATGTCCAAACTGTGTTGATCTTGCCTTCATCAGATGGGGTGATGTCACCCCTGTGAAAGCCAAATTTTGAAGATGCACACAAATTGAGAGTCAAAATGGGGATTTCCCTCCTGATCCCATGCCTAATGTCAACATGTGCTAGCTCCCATCATGGGGGATCAATGGACGTGTTTTGGGGGTGCAACCCTTTCCTCTCAGCTACTTTAGTTGCGAGGAAGGGGTTGCACCCACCGAACGCGTACATTGATATCCCGTGACGGCAGATAGCACATGTTGACTCACTGTGTGCATCTTCAAAATTTGGCTTTCAAGATACATAAAAAATTGGCCAAAAATGTCAAAAAAAATGAAGACTTTAGGTGTTTTTAAGATTTCGGCCTAAAACATCAATGATGTTTTTGAGTCTTTTTTCAATATCATTGATGTCTTCCTTGATCTTAAGTAAATCACGATTGCACACCATGATCTCCCCGATGAGGATGTGTGCACTTGCACTTGTGAAATGCGAATCTTCTTCCACAACATCCACATCACCTAAAATTAAAAAACACACCATGTATTATAAATATGCAGGCATCTATTAACTGAAGCTGTGGTCTCAGACACTCACCTGTTGTGGTCACTATTTCGTCCACTTCATAAACCTCTCCTTCCTCCACATCTTCTGGTTGTGGTGTGGGGATTTGCTTTACTTTTGGAGGTGGGGGGTCCCTGGTGTCCTCAGATGTCCCGAGTCTTTTCTCCGCTATGTGAATAAAAAAATACTTAGCACACAAATATATGTGGCCAGAAATCTTTTTTGGCAGAGTTCCAAGCTGAAGACATTATTTTTTTCCCTTTCTAAAGCTGGAATACTTACCTCTTTTGTACAATTTTCACACATGGAGACACCCCTAGTATCCACTGGAGCACCTGTGTGGGACACCCTAAAAAGTTTGTTCTGGTGTCCCACACTAGTGCTCCTGCATCCAAATGTGTAAACAGCTGTTGAGTGTCCTCTCCTTACACTGAATCAAGTTTGCATTTCATTTTAGTACAAACCTATCTAGACAACAATGTCATAAACTTCTTTTATTACAAATAGGCCTGAACAAATGTAGTTAACCTGTATCTACCAAAAACATTGTGTTACTAGGCTAACGAACGATGTTTACTACAAACTATTACTGTGCCCACGAACCTGAAAGTTGCCATTTTAAACTGTACAGTAACAGTAATGAAAAGCACATGGAGCAGCATGCAAGTAAATAATAATAATAGGAACACACGACAACAACTTACTTTTTTTGAATTACTCTCTTGATCCTTCTGTACTGATCGTGCTCCCTCAATTTTAGGTCTGACCAACGTTTCCTCAGTTGATCCTTGGATCGCCGTACCCCAAAATTCCGGCGCAGACTATTCACAACTTTAGTCATGATCTTGGCCTTTCTCACATTTGGGTTTGGGTAAGGTCCATGCTTCCCATCATAGTTGGCCCTCTTCAAGATGTCCACCATCTCTACAAAGGACATATTTGAGGCGGGACGTTCGTGGCTCCGGGCTTTCGTCATTGCTGCTGTCTGCATGCACTTGCTCTTTCTCCGCCATGTGCTCTCCCCACTGCGCAGAAAGAGAAGGGGAGGAGGAATAGACTAGAAAAAAGGTCAGGGGCAGGCGGAGTTTCACACATGCGCAGCGTATATAAAGCGTAACACGCGTGCGTCGTACGTACGATTTGTGAGTGGAGGAAGGAGTATCAGAAGCGCCTATCGTTAGAACGAAGGTACAATTTGAACTTGGGGCATCAGTGGTCTATACTGCCTGGAGATTGAGGCCTATATTGGGACAAGATTAGGAGAGTTTAGCCTGACATTAGGGTTTGTCTTGTGTTGTGTCTTGCAGAGAAAATGGATGGCTTCAATGACCACAACTTCCTCCCCATATTCATAGACAAGTACAGGGAGCTGCCCTGTCTGTGGCAGGTGAAACATCCCCATTATAATCATAAACAAAAGAGGCAGGCAGCGCTGGAGAAACTGCTGGAGTTGGTGAAGCCGCAGATCCCCACGGCAACCATCCCCTATTTGAAGGCAAAAATTGGTGGGTTGAGGAGCACTTATAATAGGGAGCGCAATAAGGTCCAGGATTCCATGAGATCAGGAGCAGCAGCAGATGCCATTTATGTCCCCAGGCTGTGGTACTATGACAGACTGAAGTCAGGCAATCCCTCTCAACCCTTCCTTCCACTCTTCCTTCCACCCCAGCTGAGGCTTCCGACGTCCAAAGTGGGCCTTCAGCCAGGAAGAAGAAGTGGAGGAGCCCGGCTTCAGTCAGGTATAGCATTGCTCAACATATTTTTGGTTGTAAAATGAATGATGTTAACTAGATGTTATTATTGATCACTAATTGCTGATTTAATAAAGTGTTTTACATATCAATAGACAGTAGTGGCCAAAAATGTTTGGGACAAGAAGGAAAATGCAGGTGTCAGAATGATAGTCTTTTCTTTTTGTTAACATTCAATTTGCAACAGTCATGAGCTGAAAATTGTGTGTGATTGATGAACAAAAAACTAAAACTAGCCAGGAGGAGGGCATGGAATGTGGCAGCCAGGAGGAGGGCGTGGAATGTGGCAGCCAGGAGGAGGCTGTGGAATGTGGCAGCCAGGAGGTAGCGGGGGTAAGTGGCAGCCAGGAGGTGGCCGGGACCAGTAGCAGTCTGACAGGATCCCAGGTCCCTCCCCTCCACCTTCCAACCAAAAGGCCCAGGAAGGGGAGTAATGTGCAGGAGGCAGCGCTTGGGCTGATTCGGGAGGCTTCTAATGCTGCCCTCAGAGCCACCCCCACTTTTCAAGAGGCCTTTGCCTGCCTGACTGCCAGCAAAATGCAGGAAATGGAGGAGGGCCAATGCCTCTTGTGTGAGGAAATTATGTATATGACCCTAAAAAAGAGGTTGAGGGGCCAAATCACAACCAAAACACACCTGTGTGAGTGGACCATCCTCCTCCTCCTCCACCTCCTGCCACACCTCCAACACCACAGCCACAGTCTGGAAGCAAGCGGGGAAGGAAGAGTGGAAGTAAGACAGGAAAGTGATGGCCTGGGTTCAGTCTGGTCTGACAAAAGACGCAGGCTGTTGTATGACCACAGCCAGGGGACATATATATCATCTGCTGCTGTTCCTGATCTCTTGTAGTCCGGGACCGGATTGTGCTCACTATTATATGGACTCCTCAGGCTACCAATTTTTGGTGTAAAATAGTTGATGTGTGCCCTGGGGTACAAAGGCTTCGCCAATTTCACCAGTTTCTCCAGCATTGCCTTCCTCTTTATTTTATTATGACCCATAATAAATGGCTATTTTGTATTCACAAATACTTGCCTATGTGTTTTACTTCAAAAAGGACAGTTTGTTTGTTAGTAGGTAGGTACATTTCCAAAATACAATGTCAAATTAACAAGGGACACCAACACAAACCAACCTCCTTGAGGTTAAAAAAATACAAGATAATAATGGTGTTGTGGTAACTTGACACACAAAATGAAAAACAATATTATGGAGAGCACTAGAAAAAAAACAAGGAGATCTAGATAAATAAACACTATA
Organism: Lithobates septentrionalis; assembly: GCA_037952835.1. Lineage (NCBI taxonomy): Eukaryota > Metazoa > Chordata > Amphibia > Anura > Ranidae > Lithobates > Lithobates septentrionalis. The sequence continues at coordinate 1,288,264 of JBBDGP010002364.1, read as the reverse complement.
AAACAAAAATTAAATACATTATTATGGAGATCTGACGAAAACCAAAAAATAAAATTATTCATGAGATCACAAGAAATAATAAAGAAATCATTTTTTCAGAACTCTGTGTGAATATCAACAGGAAAACAACTTCATTATTCTAGCATTCTAAAGAAGAGAATGTGCTGCATTAAAAGATTTTAAAAATTGCAGCGTGACGAATGTGCTATCTCCATTACGAACGCCAGTTGTACCAGACCGAGCACTTCTGTCTCGTACTTGATTCTGAGCATGCGTGGAACTTTGCGCGTCAGAATTGTCTACACATGATCAGAATTTACGAGAACGGATTTTGTTGTCGGAAATTTTGAGATCCAGATCTCAAATTTTGTTCGACGAAAATTCCAATGGAAAATGTCAGATGGAGCCTACACACGGTCGGAATATCCGACAACAAACTCCCATCGAACATTTTCCGTCTGAAAATCCAACCATGTGTACGGGGCATTAGAGTCCATTTGTAGAAAACAGAACTTGTAATAAAGTTCAAGTTCAGCGCATCACAGTAAACCCGACGGGAAGGCACCTGACCAGAAACACTCACAGAATGCAACAGCGATGTACAGCAGAACAGGTCTCAGTTATGCTGGCAGCATCTGTCTTGAAGGGCGGAATGCGGCCTGGCCGGTCCGTGCCCAAAAAGGTAAATGTGTCCCTATACTTTCCCTACTTGTCTGGAACCTCTCCCTGCTGCTGATCACTGTCCCTGACAGACGGGTGACATGTCCCTACACCACCCACATGCAAAATACGCGCCAAGCCTGGGAGTCCGGGCCTTAAATGGGCTCTGTCTGACTCAAGATAGCCACCAGAGTCACATGGGGTGGCAACATCCAATCGGATAGCTTCCCCGGTGACCCAGGAAACCATAGAGGAACTATGTTCCTCTTGACTTCCCCTCCAACTGCAATGCAGCTGTGGTCGAATGCCACCTACAGTGGAGAAAGTAGACTGCACCTGCCTACACCTGGCTACTAGTATTTCTTCACCTGTGTTGTATTTTTAAATATAAAATAATATATTGCAGGAATGGTGGTGTCCAGGGCTCCCTGGCTTGTACACAGCTTTGGACATGCAAGATTACATCTCTTGTTTGCGAGTTTATCATTTATCAAAGGTCCCTTTTTTCAGTACTAGTGCACTTAGATGGCGTTACAGTTTTCGCCTTTTCATGTGTTCACAGAGTCGCTTCTTACTCTCTCCAGCTGGAGAGATTATAGTGCTTAGAACTTGATATGGAGTCTACAGCTCCCCTTTTTTATATGGACTATATATTTTTTGAACTGTATTGTTTTTAATTATACTGAACTTTGTATTTTTTTTATTTTATTCCACACTTATCTCTTACTCCTACTATTATGCCCCTGTGACAGACCCAACCAGGACAGGGGCTTTTGGAGGGGACTGCAGGGTGGCCTTGTCAGGGCTGGCTCAGCCCTTCCTTCTCTGAGCTGGCGGCTAAGCTGTCGGCTAATTGCGAGCTCTCATCTCTCTTCACAGTTAACCAGCTGTTGTGGATCTGCTCGTCAGTCCCGCCTACTTGGATCCCTGACTTCTGGCCTAGCTGATTACCCGATCTGGTTACTGAACTCTGGCTTGGCTGATTACCCGATCTGGTTACTGAACTCTGGCTTGGCTGATTACCCGATCCGGTTACTGGACTCTGGCTATGCTTTGACTACGCTTACTTGAGAAAGATCACCGCATGGATCCGTTTGCCATGGCGTTACAAACGCTCCTGAGTCACACGGCTCATCTGGAATCCACCACTGTGGCTGCTCCGGTACAACCTGAGTTGCAGGCTGTCCCTGCTGCTGTGCCAGTCTCTGTGCAGACACCCGCCTTAAGTATTACCTCTATAAGAGGTATGTCTGGTTCCGCCCGCTTCTCCAGCGATCCATTTTAATGCAGAGGGTTTCTCAACCAAGTTGAGATATACTTTGAGATGCTGCCCCAGGCGTTTCCCACAGACAGAAGTAGGGTTTGTGATATCTTTGCTTTCTGAGAGAGCCATGGCCTGGGCTAACCCTCTATGGGAGACGCAAAAACCTGTTGTCCTGAGTTAGCCTGAGTTTTTGGCCTCCTTTAAAAGGGTATTTGGCGTTCCCACACGCTCCGCTTCTGCTGCCAAGTGCCTCATGTCCATCAGAGTACGAGAACTGTTGCCGACTACGCCATTGAGTTCTGTACTCTGGCAGCAGAGGTTGCTTGGAACAATGAGGCCCTCGTGGCTGCTTCTCTCATGGTCTCTCGGATTCCATCAAGAATGAGATAGCAGCCCAAGATATACCCACTGAGCTGGAGAGCTTGATCTCGTTTGCCATCCTCATTGACTCCAGACTCAGAGAAAGACTTTCTTTTAAGGAGTGCTTGTGGAAGCCTCCTGTACGTTTGCGTACAAGCTTTGCAGTCCTACCCGTGCCTCCCTCACCTCCCATGCCTCCTGGTACCGAGTCGGTCAGTAAAGATGAACCCATGCACTTGGGCTTCACGCGTCTCTCTGCAGATGAGAGAGCCTTTAGGAGGAGAGAGAGATTGTGCCTATATTGTGGCCAGGCAGGTCACTTTTTGAAGTCTTGTCCTACCCGTCCAGGGAACACCTGAATCTTGAGGTCCTGTCATGGACAAGCCTTAGGTGGTGTTGTGTCATTCTCAGTTATCCAGAAGGATAAGCCCCTGGTTTCGGTCACCCTTTCTTGGGCTAAGTCGTCTATCGAGATACAGGCTCTAATCGACTCTGGGGCTGCAGGCCTGTTCATTGATGCTGCCTTTATATCAAAGCACTCGACTCCACTGCAGCTGCATGACACTCCACTTGCCAATGAGGCTCTTGACGGGAGACCTCTACAGCCTGCCCATGTGACTCATGAGACGGTTCCATTGTCCATGGCCATACGGGCTCTTCACCATGAGATATTTCAATTCCAAGTGATTTCCTCTCCTAAGTTTCCGCTGGTTATTGGTTATCCTTGGTTACAGAGGCACAACCCCTCTTTTGATTGGCTCCGTGCTGAGGTTCTCCCCTGGTCACCACAATGCAGTGAAACATGCTTCCGGAAGGTAGCCAAGGTCCTGTGCACCTCTTCACTCTCCTCCTTGCCGGAGTACCGAGATTTTAATGATGTCTTTGACAAAGGTCAAGCCAGTAGTTTGCCTTCACACCGGTTGTATGATTGCACAATTGACCTTCAAACTGGTGCCATACCCCCTCGTGGCCGGGTTTACCCTTTGTCGGTCTTGGAGGATAAGGCCATGGAGTAGTAAGTTGCAGACACACTTTCTCGAGGTATTATCCGCAAATCCTCGTCTCCTGATGGTGCTGGTTTCTTCTTTGTGAAGAAGAAGAGCGGTGAACTGAGATCTTGTATTGATTATAGGGTCTCAATCGTTTCACAGATTACAGAGTTATTTGACCGCCTCAAGGGAGCAACGGTTTTCACGAAGCTTGATTTTAGAGGGGCATACAATCTTGTGCGGATTAAGCAGGGCGACGAGTGGAAAACTGCATTTAATACCAGAACAGGCCATTTTGAGTACCTCGTAATGCCTTTTGGCCTTTGTAACTCCCCGGCAGTTTTCCAGGAATTTATTAATGATGTCCTCCGAGATTTGTTGCAGTTATGTGTGGTGGTTTATCTCGATGATATTCTCATATTTTCCAAGTCTCTGGAGAGCCACCACACAGATATTTGTCGTGTGCTTCAGAAACTAAGAGAAAACAATCTCTATTGTAAACTGGAGTGTTCCATCATGAACAGGTTAAATTCCTGGGCTATGTCATTTCCACTGCTGGTTTTTCTTGTACAAAAGTTTTATTGAACATAAAGAGCATTAATAGTACAAAGGGAGAAACATATAAAGGAACATAATGCGAATACGTGTTTATATAGTCTTAATACAAAAAATAAAAGGAAATGAAAACAGGAATCATATTACATGACCATGTTACATAGTTACATAGTAGGTGAGGTTGAAAAAAGACACAAGTCCATCAAGTCCAACCTATGTGTGTGATTATGTGTCAGTATTACATTACATATCCCTGTATATTGCGGTCATTCAGGTGATTATCTAATAGTTTCTTGAAGCTATCAATGCTCCCCGCTGAGACCACCGCCTGTGGAAGGGAATTCCACATCCTTGCCGCTCTTACAGTAAAGAACCCTCTACGTAGTTTAAGGTTAAACCTCTTTTCTTCTAATTGTAATGAGTGGCCACGAGTCTTATTAAACTCTCTTCTGCGAAAAAGTTTTATCCCTATTGTGGGGTCACTAATACAGTATTTGTAAATTGAAATCATATCCCCTCTCAAGCGTCTCTTCTCCAGAGAGAATAAGTTCAGTGCTCGCAAACCTTTCCTCATAACTAAGATCCTCCAGACCCTTTATTAGCTTTGTTGCCCTTCTTTGTACTCGCTCCATTTCCAGTACGTCCCTCCAGAGGACTGGTGCCCAGAACTGGACAGCATACTCCAGGTGCGGCCGGACCAGAGTCTTGTAGAGCGGGAGAATTATCGTTTTATCTCTGCAGTTGATCCCCCTTTTAATGCATGCCAATATTCTGTTTGCTTTATTAGCAGCAGCTTGGCATTGCATGCCATTGCTGAGCCTATCATCCACTAGGACCCCCAAGTCCTTTTCCATCCTAGATTCCCCCAGAGGTTCTCCCCCCAGTGTATAGATTGCATTCATATTTTTGCCACCCAAATGCATTATTTTACATTTTTCTACATTGAACCTCATTTGCCATGTAGTCGCCCACCCCATTAATTTGTTCAGGTCTTTTTGCAAGATTTCCACATCCTGCGGAGAAGTTATTGCCCTGCTTAGCTTAGTATCGTCTGCAAATACAGAGATGGAACTGTTTATCCCATCCTCCAGGTCGTTTATGAACAAATGAAATAGGATTGGTCCCAGCACAGAACCCTGGGGGACCCCACTACCCACCCCTGACCATTCTGAGTATTCCCCATTTATCACCACCCTCTGAACACGCCCTTGTAGCCAGTTTTCAATCCATGTACTCACCCTATGGTCCATGCCAACGCACCTTATTTTGTACAGTAAACGTTTATGGGGAACTGTGTCAAATGCTTTTGCAAAATCCAGATACACCATGTCTACGGGCCTTCCTTTATCTAGATGGCAACTCACCTCCTCATAGAAGGTTAATAGATTGGTTTGGCAAGAACGATTCTTCATGAATCCATGCTGATTACTGCTAATGATATCATTCTTATTACTAAAATCTTGTATATAGTCCCTTATCATCCCCTCCAAGAGTTTACATACTATTGATGTTAGGCTAACTGGTCTGTAATTCCCAGGGATGTTTTTTGGGCCCTTTTTAAATATTGGTGCTACATTGGCTTTTCTCCAATCAGCTGGTACCATTCCAGTCAATAGACTGTCTGTAAAAATTAGGAACAACGGTCTGGCAATCACCTGACTGAGTTCCCTAAGTACCCTCGGATGCAAGCCATCTGGTCCCGGTGATTTATTAATGTTAAGTTTCTCAAGTCTAATTTTAATTCCGTCCTCTGTTAACCATGTAGGTGCTTCCTGTGTTGTGTCATGAGGATAAACACTGCAGTTTTGGTTACTGAAGCCCCCCGATTCACTCGTGAAGACTGAGGAGAAGAATAAATTCAATACCTCTGCCATCTCCCCATCCTTTGTAACCAGATGTCCTTCCTCATTCTTTATGGGGCCAATATGGTCTGTCCTCCCTTTTTTAATGTTTACATACTTAAAGAATTTCTTGGGATTTTTTTTGCTCTCCTCCGCTATGTCTTTCATGTTCTATCTTAGCCATCCTAATTGCACCCTTACATTTCTTATTGCATTCTTTATAAATTCTGAATGCTGTGGATGATCCCTCAACCTTGTATTTTTTGAAGGCCTTCTCCTTTGCTTTTATATGCATTTTTACATTTGGAGTTAAGCCATCCAGGATGTTTGTTCGCTCTTTTAAATTTATTACCCAATGGGATACATTGGCTAATGCCCTTATTTAATATGCTCTTAAAGCAAACCCATCTCTCCTCTGTATTCTTTGTTCCTAATATTTTATCCCAATTTATGCCTTTTAGCAAGGTTTGTAGTTTAGGGAAGTTGGCTCTTTTGAAATTCAGTGTCTTTGTGTTCCCTTCATGTCTCCTATTTGTGTGATTTATACTGAAACGAATTGACCTGTGATCGCTGTTACCTAAATTGCCTGTTATCAGGTCTGTATTGTTGGTAATCAGTAGATCTAGTAATGTTTTATTTCTAGTTGGTGCGTCTACCATCTGACCCATAAAATTGTCCTGCAAGACATTAAGGAACTGGCGAGCCTTAAATGAATGCGCGATTCCCTCCACCCAGTCTATGTCTGGATAATTAAAATCCCCCATTATGATAACACTTCCCATCCTTGCTGCTAATCCAATTTGTGATAGGAGATCCGTCTCCACTTCCTCCCTCAGGTTAGGGGGCCTATAGCATACTCCCAGTATTATTCTCCCCTTAGCTTCATCCCTTTGGAGCTCTACCCATAAAGATTCCACCTCCTGCCTAGCCCCCTCAGTGATGTCATCTCTCACATTCACTTGTACATTATTCTTGATATATAGGCATACCCCTCCCCCTTTTTTACCCTCTCTATCCTTGCGGTATAGGGTATACCCTTGAATGTTTGCCAGCCAATCATGAGAGCTGTTGAACCAGGTCTCTGAAATTCCCACAAAATCCAAATCCTCCTTGTACAACAGTATCTCTAGTTCACCCATCTTGTCCGCCAGGCTCCTGGCATTGGTGAACATGCCACATAGTTTAGACCGGTCGCATATTGTCCTCGTATTGGGTGTTTCAAGATTGCAACTTGGACTTGCTACTATACTCACCTTGTGTTTTTGTGCTTTGGTTAACCTACCACTAATGCCCCCAATACTACCCTCTGGAATATCTTCCGCGCTGGCTATCACTGTCTCTGGACCCTCCCCCCCATCGCCTAGTTTAAAAACCCCTCTAACTTTTTGGCTTTTTGTAACAATACAAAAAGCAATGAGGAGGCAAAATATGTTCGTAAACAGTTGTCAGCCTGTACCTCATCTCCGTCAGGGGTATACCTGCGGATTTTAAAAAATATAAAACGTAGCCGAAAATAAAGGTGGAAAAAGGGAGTAAAAAAGAGCTGACTTAGTGATTAAGAAAAAGAAAGAGAGGAGAGAAATAGTGAAGAAAGAGTGGGGGGGAGAGGAAAGATGGGGGGGAGAGGTCCGCGGGATGGGGAGCCTGTGAAATCATTACAAGGAGAGTAGTGCCGAGTCGAATCTGGAGGGGTGGGCATAGTTTACCCATGGTTGCCATGTTCGGAGAAATTTGTCATGTGTATCTGATAATACTGCTGTCAGTTTTTCATTAACCATGGTATCATTAATGCGGTTTTGAACTGCTTCAAAACTTAGGGCTGAAGTTTTCCATGATTTTGCAATAGTTAATTTAGTTGCAGTAAATATATGGGATGCTAACTGACGCTCTGGTCGCAACAGTTCAATGATTGGTTTCCCCAAAAGGGCCTCAAAGGGGTCCCTCTTTATAGTAGTATTGAAGAGGTTTCGGAGGAGTGCATACACTCTGACCCACAGTCTGCATACCTTAGGGCACTTCCACCAAATATGTGCCATCGTGCCCTCTTGTGAACACCCTCGAAAACATAAAGGGGAATATGATGGGATAAAACTCGCTAATCTGGCTGGGGTATAGTACCATCTATAAAGAATTTTGTAAGCATTTTCCAAGAACAGAACATTCTTGGTGCACTTGGATAATGAAATAGTCATGGCCTGCCAGTCCTCCGGGTCTACCTTCTTACCCAGCTCTGCTTCCCAATGGAGCTCTTATGGGCGGTTTTGTGGAGCCAATAATGGCTGCGTAAATTAATGAAATCAAACCTGGGGACTGGGGTCGTGATCTGCAAAGATGTTCAAAGGGAGTTAGTGTATAAGGGCGTCATGAGATTTTATAAGGGTTAGTAGGAAATGTCGTATTTGCATATATCTAAAATGTTCCCTTAGGGGGATGTCATGTGAGGAGCGTAAGGCTGCAAATGTTGTGATCCTAGTTGGGGAAAGCATAGAGTGGACATCCACAAAGCCTTGCTCAGTCCACCACCGGAATTGCTGCGGGTTATCGTGCCCCAGTGGGAACAATGGGCAGTGAAGAAGGGAAAGTAGGGGAAGGTGTGGGGAGATTAGACCTGCAGAGTATTTGACTGAATCCCATAACCGTAGTGAATGGGCCAAACATGGGCCCCTAACCCCAAGACGATGTACTTGAGGGAGCCATGGAAGAGAGGCTAAGGGTATCGGGTGAGAGTCTACCATATCCATGGTGGCCTATAATGGCATCTGAGATTTCTCACGGAGATGGGATAATGGACCTATGGCTGCCGCTGTGTAATAAGCTTGTAGGTTGGGTACTGATAAACCTCCATTAATTTTACGAGCAAATAGTACCTGCTTTTTAATCCTAGGTTTCTTGGAGCCCCAAATAAACTGCATAATCTTGTGCTGGTGTATACGGAGGATATGGGAGGGGACCTGGACCGGGAAAACCCTGAAGTAGTAAAGCAGTTTTGGGAGGTAGGACATGCGAACGGTAGTAATCCTACCGAACCAGGACAACGGGAGAGCGGACCACGAGGAGAGCATGTTAGGGAGTTTTCTAAATAATGGGGGAAAATTAGCTTGGAATAAACCTGAATACTTTGGAGCAATAAAAAGCAAAAGAGAGGGGTAGTGGGACTTTAAATGAGGCATGGGTAGGTCTTTGAAATAGTCTAGGATACCTTATATTAAATTAACTGTCACCACCCCTTAAGGGGCTTATAAGTTGTATAGCCATAGAGAATTGCTAATCAAAGAAATGCATAGACATCAGTTCATGAGTAATAATATAATAATAATATATTGCATCATAATATACAATACATAAATCATGCACATTGAGGCATAATAAAAATAGTAGTCATGTTGATAGAAACGCTGTTTATAAACACTGTTTATAAAATAATTGATACAAGCAATCACAGTTCTAAAATGGTTATACAAAAAAGGGTGAACAAGGTATTCCGAATAACAATGTTAGTATGTATAAATGGTAAACGATAGAATTCATAGATGAACCAAACTTGAAATGGCAACCCTGAGTGTAGACTCTACGCGTTTCATGGCGTTTAAAGCCAATCATCAGGAGTGGGATGCATCAAAAGATGACTAGAAAAATAAATAAAACAAATAAATAAATAGATCATTGGATTCTCGATTAAGATCATGCTTACACAAGGCAAAGCAGGTATTTTAGAATATATAAATGCACATTACCTTTTGGCAACAACCCAGTACATAACCCAACAGTCCAATTGTGGAATAATGAAGGTGGCCCTGAGAGAGCTGTCTCCCCCAGGGTTGAGGCCAAGGACACACAAGGCTAACCCCCAAACCGAAAGTCGGCTTGATGGGCGGGGATGAACCGCCGCTGAGATCTCTGTGCCTCAGTTGGTTGTCTGCCCCGTCTATTTCTTTGGCCAAACGTGATTGCATGACGTTGGCTGGGACACGCCCTCAGGCTGAGGATACAAAGGTCGGGATGAGCCGGCAGTTCATTCCACACTTTTTCTCAGGAGGAGAGGATATATGGGTCTTCATCCACACCTCAGGTAATCAGGCTGTTTCTCTTCCTATCATCACTATCACATACCTATTCACATCATGCTTGATTTCTCTTTATACAGGTGTGCATTATTTATTTATTTCTACGCCTCTCATTTAAATACCAATACATTGGCAACATGCTAGTATACATTATTTATATATATATCTTTTGTTTGTTGGTTCTCACCACCCAGTTATTTTTGGGGCAGGTGTCAGACATACACTTTAGTGCTAGCTTGGTTTTACACCTTACTTTCCTTCATTTACAACATTTGTTCATATATATTTTTTTTTTTTCTTTGGACACACTCATCCCCATCTCTTTGTTACACATTTCCTCCTCATTATCCTTTTTTCTTTCATTTATTACAGAACTTCATCTGTGGCCCACACATGTATGCCTTCTACTTTGGAAGTGTGTTTTGGCTGTCTGGCTTTCTCTTTGGCTGCTGTTCCTCTCTACCCCCTCTCCGATTCTCCAGCCCCCATGGAGACTTTCGGTTTGGGATTTAGCCTTGTGTGTCCTTGGCCTCAACCCCGGGGGAGACAGCTCTCTCAGGGCCACCTTCATTATTCCACAATTGGACTGTTGGGTTATGTACTGGGTTGTTGCCAAAAGGTAATGTGCATTTATATATTCTAAAATACCTGCTTTGCCTTGTGTAAGCATGATCTTAATCGAGACTCCAATGATCTATTTATTTATTTGTTTTATTTATTTTTCTAGTCATCTCTTGATGCATCCCACTCCTGATGATTGGCTTTAAACGCCATGAAACGCGTAGAGTCTACACTCAGGGTTGCCATTTCAAGTTTGGTTCATCTATGAATTCTATCGCATACCATTTATACATACTAACATTGTTATTCGGAATACCTTGTTCAATCTTTTTTGTATAACCATTTTAGAACTGTGATTGCTTTTATCAATTATTTTATAAACAGTGTTTATAAACAGCGTTTCTATCAACATGACTACTATTTTTATTATGCCTCAATGTGCATGATTTATGTATTGTATATTATGATGCAATATATTATTATTATATTATTACTCATGAACTGATGTCTATGCATTTCTTTGATTAGCAATTCTCTATGGCTATACAACTTATAAGCCCCTTAAGGGGTGGTGACAGTTAATTTAATATAAGGTATCCTAGACTATTTCAAAGACCTACCCATGCCTCATTTAAAGTCCCACTACCCCTCTCTTTTGCTTTTTAATGCTCATACAGGGATGGAGACATGGATATGGTAACTGTGGGGCCCAATCAGGTCAACTGCTTTACAATCTGAATACTTTGGAGTAAGTCGAATACCAAGATAAGGTAAGGAATTCAGCCATTGGAAAGAAAAGTGTGACTGTAGGGATTCTAATTCAGATGGTGAGAGATTAATCGACATTGCTTTGGATTTAGCGGAATGGACCCAAAGACCCGAAAAGGTGGCAAAGGTATCCAGAAGAGCTAGCAGATTAGGGAGGGTGATTCTCGGTTTAGTGATAGTCAATAAAATGTCATCCGCAAACATGGACAATTTATGCTGGGTACCTGCTATATCCACGCCAGTTATATCAGGATGGTATCTAATGGCTTCCGCTAGGGGTTCTAGTGCTAAAATGAATAACAATGGAGAGAGTGGGCATCCCTGGCGAGTGCCCCTTCTAATTGGGAAAGTGTATGATTCAAACCCATAGTACTTCACTTTGGCTTGAGGGGAATTATAGATGGCTGAAACCCAGCCCATAAAAGAAGTGCCAAAACCAAAGTGCTTTAGCGTTTGGATCAGGTATGGCCAGGACAGTGTATCAAAGGCTTTGTTGATGTCCAATGATAAGTACATAATTTCTAGGGATCTGTTATGAACCATGTGTTGTATTTGGAGAAGGCATCTTATTGCGTCCCCTGCCTGTCTCCTTGGGACAAATCCCACTTGCTCTTTTTTTATTAGGCGTGGAAGGAAGGAGTTGAGACGAGTGGCCAGGATCTTTGTTAAATCTTTCATGTTAATATTGATGAGTGATATGGGCCGGAAGTTAGCCCAAGATGAATGGTCTTTATCTGGCTTAGGTATCATGACAATGTTGGCGGTCAGTTGGTTGGGTGTGAAGTGACAACCATCCTTGACTGAATTATACATCTTAGTCAAATGCAGGGCAATGACATCTGCCATTTTCCGGTAATAAAGTGCCGTGAAGCCGTCTGGGCCAGGCTTCTTGCCCACCTTCAGCTCCTTGATACATTGGAGGACTTCTGAGACCTGTATATCTCGGTCCATCAGGGATGTATGAGTTTCAGACAAGGAGGGTAATGATAGTTTCTTGAGAAAGGTATCTAGGCCTTGAATTGAAAGATGATCCGACTCCGAATAAAGTTTAGTGAGGCGATGTCTGAATTCCTCCAGGACTCGCTGGGGATTACCGGTTAGGGAGTTGTGGTGGGTGCGAAGAGTAATAGGAGTAAATTTCGGGGCGAAGGTACGTAATCTATTAGCTAGCATTGCATTAGGTTTATTCACTTTAATATACCACTTCTGTTGGGCCCAACGTAGGGTCCGTTCTGCTTCATCAGTTAGGCACAGGTCTAAATCTGTGCGGGCCTTATCTAAAAGTTTGCGATTAGTGGGAGTAGGTTTTTGTTTGAAGATCTTGGTCGCAGCCTCTAATTTTAATTCAAGCTCCTGTCGAGCCTTTGCTCTCTCTTTTTTACGTCTAGACGCTATACGGATAACATGACCTCTGAGGACAGCTTTATATGCTTCCCACAGTGTAACTGGGGATGGTACTGATCCTGTGTTAATTCTAAAATATTCAGCTGAAGCATCATGAATGTCAGCAAAAATCTCTTTGTGGGATAGAAGAGAGTCATTCATCACCCATGGGGAGAATTGTGACTTACTCAATAAAGAATGACAAACCGTTAGGATGGGGTCATGATCTGACCATGGGGCGGCCAGGATAGAAATTGATTCTATTAAGGGAAGGTGTTTGCGAAGGACAAACATATGGTCGATCCTAGAATGAGAGTGGTGAGGATGGGAATAATGGGTATAATCCCTGCTCAGGGGATGGAGTTCCCGCCATATATCTATTAGATCAGAATTCTGTAGGGACTGTAAAAAGGATTTGGCGGCCGCAGGGGGGGGTTTATGGTCCGTGGGTACTTGTCAAGAGAGGGCTTCAACGTTACATTAAAGTCTCCTGCCACCAAGAGGGTTCCTTTTTGGTGGGATAATAACAGAGAGCAGACGTGGGTAAGAAAGGGCCCTGGGTTAGTATTCGGAGCATAATAGGACATGATTGTAATCTCATTATCTTGAATCGTGCCTTGCAAAATTAGATATCCGCCCTTTGGGTCTGCTATCTGTTTACTGCAAATAAATGGAACCGTCTTACTTATGGCGATCAGAACACCTGTGTTTAGTAGATGCATTAGCCAGAAATACCTGTGGGTAGTGTGCCGCAAAGTATTTAGGGCAAGAGGTGGTAGAAAAATGCATTTCTTGCAAACAAGCGATATCTATTTTTTGTTGTTTTAGGTATTTAAAGATCTTGACCCTTTTCTGGGGGGAATTCATACCCTGAACATTCAGGGTAAGCCAATTAAGGGTCATGGGGACAGGGGGTTTCTCCTATATAAATTTCCAGTCAGACATCCCGCGGACCAGGGGGAAGGGGAAAGAAGAAAGGGGACAAGAAAAGGGCACAAGAGAAAGAGTGAAGCAGGTAAGGTAGTGGTAATGAGGAAATCTCGAAGTTGGATAAACAACAATACCTTAATTGCATTATTTTGTGGGCTAAAAGACCCACATTCGAGTAAGACATTGGCCGAGACAGCCGTCTCGGTCAAGTGCTGACTCATCGGGGTAGCATTGGTCCAACGGGACCACCGACCTATCACTTATCAATCGTAACTTATAAATGTATGTTGAGAGCAGAGACTAGGAACCTTTGAACTCAGGTTTAGTGGAAGTGAATTAAAAACAACAGAACTAAACATTTGTTGATGTAACATTATAAGACATGAAGGTGCAACCAAAACTTAGTCCCCGATGGCCCAGACACGGAGGCCAAAAGGCCCCCAGTCCCCTGACCACCAGGGAGATTGACCCAACCCCTCCGCACCCCCCCGCACCCCCCTAACGGAGGCAGCAGAGCAGGGCACGGAAACAACTGCCCGCGCCGCATTGGAACACCACTAAAGGGCATTCCTGCAGCTGCGGTTTCTCACTCCCCCCACCACGTCAAACCCTAGAAGGAACAGAGATGTTAAAGTCACATTCCTGCGATGATTAGAAAAAATTATCATGAAGACTTAACCTAAAAAATGAAAGGAAAAAAAAGGAAAAAGAAAAAAATCCTTCTTTAAACGTGGATTGTCTTCTACCTGGAAACATGGTAATGGGTGTCCACTTGCCAAACTTCAATGTTGCTTCTTGCACCTCACACCGCCATCTCACTAATGGGGTGGACCATAGTGAGGTGTCCTTTTAAGTTATTAAAGCGTAGGACCAGACTAAGTGTACTGGGGACTGGTAACTCCTTATCCAGCACACCTAAATGTTTCAGGTGTAAGAGCAGTGAATATATCAAAAAGGGATGACCGTGGCCTGGGGTTGGGCAACAGAAGGGGGCTAGATGTCATCAAAAAACAAATAAAATAAAATACCTTCAACCATTGTTGGATTTATGGAATCTCTGGGACTGTAAATCTCGCAGAGCTTGGGATCCGGGTTGCGAACGTTGGGAGCTTTGTCGAGGGGGCCTGGAGGGTCCTGGTCTGGAGGAGGAGGAGGACGCCGCATCCGTCTGGCAGGAAGGGAGGTCCAGCTGCAGATCCTGGAAGTGTCGCCTCAAATCCGCTGGAGAAGTAGCCTGAAATTGACGGCCCAAATGAGAGAAGGATAGCTTGAAGGGGAATCCCCATCTGTATTTAATCCCCTGGGTTTGCAGGATTTGCAAGTATGGTTTGAGACCCCGCCGTCTAGCAATTGTGACCGGCGAGAGATCAGCGAATAGCTGAAGAGAATTTCCCTGAAATGAGAGAGTTTGTTGTTCTCTTGCCACCTACAAAAGCTTTTCTTTAGTACGATAATAGTGGAACTTTATGATAACGTCTCTCGAGGGACCATCCGTGGGTTTAGGGGCCAGGGATCTATGTATGCGATCGAACTCAAGCCTGTCCACAGGGATCTCCGGGGCCAGTTCCTGAAAGAAAGCCGTCGCTGTGCCCTGCAGGTCAATCACCGCTTCTGGGATACCGCGGATGCGTAAGTTGTCCTGCGGGCCCTATTTTCTGCGTCCTCTAATTTGTCTCTCAGGGACTCTAACTCCGCTGTTAACTTATCTACCTCTTCTTCATGACCCTCTAAGACTGTGGTTGCCAAATCCATGTGCTGCTCTAATTGATTAGTGCGGTGGCCTATCTCTTTAAGGCCCCGCACTAAATCTGAGGAAAGTTTGCGTGATGCCACAGCGATTTCATCCCTGACAATACTGTGAAATCTTGCCAGAAGATTATCAGGGTCCAGGGGAAGAGGGCTTACCAGATCTGTAGGAAATTCTTGTAAGCTGTCTTTTGGAGATTCTGGGTTTTCATCTGATAGGTGTGCAGTGTCTTCACGTTCCGGAGGCTTAAGCGCCATATTGGATTTCCCCTTGCCTGGCGCTGCAGAGAATTTGTGGGGTTGCCGAGCTTTTGGCTTTTGTTTTCCGGATCGGAGCATCACCGGCGGAGTCCCGAGATGTTCCGGTGTCCGGAGCGGTATGTGTGCTGCGTCCCCGCTTGCTCTGCTCGTTATCTGGCCGGGTTACTGATCCCGTCGGTGCGGAGCGGAGGAATCAAGCGGCCATTTCCTTCGCTCGCGCGCATGCGCCCCCCCCACTGCTGGTTTTTCAATGGACTCAGAGAAACTTTTGTCAGTTCTACAGTGGCCCCGACCCGTGGGTTTACGTCCTCTGCAGCGTTTCCTGGGCTTTGCCAACTATTATCGGAACTTTATTCGTAACTTCTCGTCTCTGGTTAAGCCCCTGACTAAAATGACCAGAAAGGACGGTAACCCACAGAGTTGGTCTCTAGAGTCCATTAAGGCCTTTGAGAGTCTCAAGGCTGCCTTTGTTTCTGCTTCTGTGTTGGCACATCCTGATCCTACGTGATGCTTCTGAGACTGGAGTTGGCGCCCTTCTGTCTCAACGTCCTAACTCTGAGAGCACAATACATCTATGTGGCTACTTTTCCAAGAAATTGTCACCTGCAGAGTGCAATTACAAGATTGGTGACAGAGAGCTGTTGGCGATCATTTTAGCCCTGAAAGAATGGAGACACCTCCTTGAAGGTACCACTGTGCCGGTTCTCATTCTTACTGACCATAAGAATCTCACATTCTTGTCTGAGGCTAAATGCCTCTCTCCCAGAAGGGCGCAATGGGCTCTTTTCTTGTCGAGTTTTAATTACATTGTCTCATTCTTATCCGGTACTAAGAATGTAAGGGCTGACGCCTTGTCACAACAATTTTCCTCCACTTCCAAGTTGGAGTCGGTTCCGGTTCCTATGATTCCTCCTGATCGTATTCTGGCTACGGTTCGCACCAGTCTTACTTCTCCTTTGGGTGACAAAATTCTTGCTGCTCAGGTCCATGCTCCTCCTGAGAAACCTTGTGACCGCTGCTTTGTCCCAGTGAGTCTCCGTACTGCCGTGCTCCAGACTCCCAAGGCAGCTGACCACCCTGGGAAGAATCAACTCGTTTGGGCCATTTCCCAACAATTCTGGTGGCCTAGTCTACGGGTTGATGTAACTGCTTTCGTAACTGCCTGTTCCGTGTGTGCTCAGAGTAAGACTCTGCGACACCTTCTACAACCCATACCAAATGGAGAGAGGCCCTGGACCCACCTGTCTATGGATTTCATTGTGGAATTACCCAACTCCCAAGGCAACACTGTTATCCTTATGGTGGTTGACCGGTTCTCAAAGATGTGTCATTGTATTCCACTTAAGAAGTTGCCCACTTCTAAGGAATTGGCTTCCTTACATGGGCTACCCAAGGTGATTGTCTCGGACAGGGGTAGTCAGTTTGTGTCCCGGTTCTGGCGAGCCTTTTGTGCACAGTTGGGAATTCAGCTTGCTTTCTCCTCTGTGTATCACCCGCAGTCTAATGGGGCCACAGAACGAGCCAATCAGTCCTTGGAGCAATTCTTACATTGCTATATTTCTGACCATCATAACGACTGGTCAGACCTATTACCGTGGGCAGAGTTTGCTCACAACAGTGCCTTGAATTCTGCTTCCCGATTTTCCCCGTTTATGGTGAATTATGGTTTCCAACCTTTCATGTTGCCTGACTCGTTTGTTCCGCAGAGTATTCCTGTGTTAGAAGAGCATCTCCATAGTCTTTGTTCCACTTGGGCACAAGTTCAGGAGGCTTTGCAACATGCTAACAATAGGTACAGACTCCATACTGACTGCAGACGCCTGCCTGCACCTTCCTACCAGGTTGGGGACAGAGTCTGGCTGTCGTCTCGCAACCTCCCACTTCGTATTCCTTCTTTGAAGTTCGCACCTCGGTTTATTGGGCCTTTCCGTATCCTTTGCAGGATTAACCCAGTGGCTTATGCCTTGGACCTTCCTCCTAGTATGCGCATCTCAAATGTGTTACATGTCTCCTTATTGAAACCTTTGGTCTGCAATTGCTTTACCACCTCAGTGCCACGTTCTCACCCTATACAGGTTGAAAACCATGAGGAGTATGAAGTACAATCCATTGTTGACTCCCGTAGGTTCCCTGGACGCATACAGTACCTGGTGCATTGGAAGGGGTATGGTCCGGAGGAACGCTCTTGGGTCTCATCCTCAGACATACATGCCCCTGTCCTCCTCTGTGATTTCCATAGACGTTTTCCCCTCAAGCCCGGTGGTCCTCCGAGGGGGAAGGGTCTTTGAGGAGGGGGTACTGTCAGGGCCGGGCTCAGCCCTTCCTTCTCTGAGCTGGCCGCTCAGCTGTTGGCTAATTGCCAGCTCCCATCTCACTCTACAGTTACCCAGCTGTTGTTGATTCTGCTCGTCAGTCCTGCCTACTTAAATCTGTCCAGCTCACTTGATCTCTGCCTTCGCCTTTGTCAACATCACAGAGACTTTCTCCTGTGTTCCTGTTGAAGACTTGCTTGGCTGACGTTCCTTCTGGCTCCTAATCCAGCTTGCTGTACTACTACGTTTATCTCTGGCTCTCTGACATTTGCTTGGCTGACTACCCGATCTGGTTACTGAACTCTGGCTTGTTTTGACTATGCTTACTCTGTTTACCTTATTATTATTATTATGATTATTAAACAAGTGTGATTTAACTATACTTCTGTCTTGGTCTGATTCATGGTTCCTGATACGTAGTCAAAACATAGCCAAAGTTCAGTAACCAGAAAGGATAGTCAGCCAAGCCAGAAGTAAGGGATCAATGTAGTTGAACAGCAAGCAGGATCTGGAGCCAGAAGGGATGTCAGCAGAGCAAGTCTTGAACAGGATCGCAGGGGTTTCTGTGATGTTGACCAAGGCGAAGGCAGAGCTCCTCTGGACTGGACGGCTTAAGTAGGCAGGACTGACGAGCAGGATATCATCAACAGCTGAGTAAGTGTGGAGTGATAGGAGCTGGCAATTAGCCGACAGCTGAGCAGCCAGCTCAGAGAAGGAAGGGCTGAGCCCAGCCCTGACACCAACATCCCTTGACTACATATAAATGGAAAAAACCCTCATGATGGGACTTTTAGCGGCAACGGGTAAACTTGCACAATTAATTGTAACTTAGAGTAAATTTAAATTTAAAATATTATGAAGTCTTTATTATTATTACAAAATATAAAAATTACAATGCAAATTAAAAAATGGTTACTACAAAATTTTTTGATACAATGTACTCATATTTCCGTTTGAAATCACCAAACAAGAGATTCAGATGGTGAACACCCAGCGTGTTTCGAAATTGCTTTTTTATCTTCTTCAGGGGTGCATAGACATTAGGAAAAGGAGTTACCTTCTTTGAGGAGGTGAGTACGTCTTGGATGAATAACCAGAGTTATGATCTCTGTCATAGGGGAATGTATCCGGAGATTTTGATGTGATGCAGGACTCTGATGTGAAGAAAAGGCTCTGATGGGAATGGAGGATCTCTGATGTGATGGGGGGGCTTCTGATGTGAAGATAATTTTATCAAGGTGGTTGTGTATATCCTCCCAGGCTGAGGTTTCCCATTGATATGTAACATATATGTTTGTAGCGCACCCCATAAGGAGCCACAAGTGTAAAAAGATCCCCTACCCTGCACAGCCAGGCACACTGCATCTTCACAGCGCACTTGAGTCAAAGAACAGTCCAGTGCTTTGTTTTATGTTTTATTAAGGGGAATAAGCTTGGCTAGGGATAGGGGTATTATGGGATGCCTACTTGACTTCTCAGCAAAAAGGAATATTCAGGGACATAACTATTTACAGTCCATATATACACTTCTCCTCTGCCTCCTGCACAACTCTTGATTGCAGCACTATTACTCCCAGGACCAGCTGGCGCACCGTTGGATGATCTGACAACAAGACTCATTCAGATAGTTTGCAAAAGCCCATGGCAGGGATCGGGGGCCCCTTGTTTGTGTAGCAAATTACTAGTGCCCAGCTGTCCTCCAGTGGCTACTGATCCCAGCACCACCTCTTCAGACACTGCCAGCCCACCTGGCTGCAGCTGCCTCTTTCACTACACCTCCTGGCTACTCTTCCACAGTCCTCCCAGACTGACCCTGCATCTATCCCAGACTGCTCTCCTCAGTCCTCTCAAGATACGTCTCAATCCTCCCCGACTGTAACACTCACCAGCCCTCCTGGCTGTCTTCCTCCCTGGAGATTTGCCCGACAGTGTTCTCCTGCTGTCCTTATCCTGCTCCCGTGCCTCTGGTCAGGACACCCCTGTGTGTCATGAAGAGGCTCTCTTCCTAGTGGTTATCCTCAAGGGCCACCGACAGCCTAACACTCCATCCCCAGTCTTCCAGCTGCCCCAGCTGGGCTGACCCTGAATATTTTAGGGGGCTTGCCCCCTGCCAAACTCATCTGCTGGGGATCGATCAGGGCCCTCAGAATACTCCAGACAGCTCCTCCTCATCTCCATTCCCATTCCTCCTTACTTCTAACACAAGTTCCATAAGTAGGGAGAGGTCTCAGAGATGCTGCCTTTGAGTCATCCAGCCCTCCTTGAGCCACTCACCTGACCCAGATAAAAAAAACACAGGCTTGACTGCCAGCCAAGCCTGAACAATTTACCTATACTACATACAAATCCTATTCTAGCACACTAGAGGGTGCTACATGTTTGTTACATTCTAGACTGGGGGTGTCTGGCAATTTTGCATACTTCTAAAGGCTGCTGCGACCGAAAAATGGTTGAGAAACATTGCTCTAAAGGTTTCAGTTTCATATTTGACTGGGGAACACGTTAAACTAAAATATAGCTGAAAAATTATAGAATAACGATTTGTGAAAGTCACATTTCTATTCCTCGAACAGATTAGATAGGATTTAAAGGAAAGTCTTATAACATGATGATTACAACAAAGGAAATGAAAACCACAATGTAAGGTTTTATTTTATATAAGAGTGTGGCCCCTCTGTGCCTTTGGGCGACTTTCCATAATAAATCTTTTCACACTTTGTCCTGCCTGCAAACACTTAGGCACCTTTTATTAAATAATGGCCGTCAGCCCTGCTCCTGACCATGTGCCAAGATAAAAAAGAGTTCTAGGCTCTTTCTGCTTCGAGTCTAATATGTCATTCGACTATTATGTGTGAGCATGGGAGCCGAGATGGAAACGTTTTCATTGAATTAAATACACCGTTGTTTACCTCTGACCTCATCTTGCTATTTTTCTAAAGGATATATTAGCATGCTGAGGTTTTATTTCCTAGTTTATGTACATGTGTCAGGTTTGTAAATGTCTTAGCTTTACCTATCTCATATTTTTTCTTTGACGTGTTTTATGTTTTACATTTATTCAAAGGGAAATAGATTCTCAATCAAAAAAGAGTTGGTTGGTGGCCAGTTCCTTGTGAAGGAACACAATTCAATGTGTTGTTCGACTTTACATTCAGCCCTCAGAAATTTGTTTTATTTACTTGTTTGTAGAGCAAAAGGCAGCTTTATGGAGGGATATAAATGTAATGGTTGTTTTAAATGGGATCCATCAGCCTTGCGTGCTACTGAGGAAGTTTGGATTTCAGCAAGGACTCTGAGCTTGGTTGTAGTAAATATGCATTAGCTTAGTAATAGTTTATGTAAGAACGTAATAATTTGTGTTTCATGTGTTCTTGTTATTCCCGGTCGAATCGTATTCAGGTTATAAATCATGAATCTCACAACAGATGGCTGTCCTGTATGATGTTGCTTCTGAATTGCCTCGGAAACCTTTATTAAGAACATGCTGCTACTACAATTAGTTCTCAGCATTACCCATAAGTCAAATGACCACCACCACAACGTCAACTATATACCATAGGTCAATAATCGCCAATAGGAATTTCTGATATTGAAATATTAGTTTTCATTAAAAAAAATTACTAAAACTATGCTGTTACTACATTATTTAATCAATATTAACCATGGGCCAGTTTGGGACCACCAGAAAGTAAACCACATGCCATGCATGGACCATGGCTCGCCAGTAGGAATTACTGATATTAAAATATTTGGTTTTTTTAAAAAAAACTTTTACTGATATTATGCTGCTACCATATTTAAATTTCATTGTTAACCATAAGTCAATTTACCAGAAAGTCAACCACATACCATTGATTTTGACTCTCAGTAGGCATTAGTGATATCAAAATATTTAGCTTCATCAAAAACCCTTTACTAATATCATGCTGTTAAGACAATTAATTCTCAACAATAACCAAGAGTCATTTTAGAAGCAACAGAAAGTCAACCACACACCACGGATCATGACTTCGCAGTAGAATCTAGTTATATAGAAATATTTTGCTTCATCAAAAAACTTTTACTAATATCATGCTGTTGCTACAATTAATTCTCAACATGTGTCTAGCACCACAAAAAAAAATCAAACACATACCATATCACTATATTCCAAAAGTATTGTTACAAGCACATGAACTTTAATTGCATCCCAGTCTTAGTCTTTAGGGGTCAATATTGAGGTGACCCACCCTTTGCAGCTATAGTAGCGTCAACTCTTCTGGGAAGGCCGTCCACAAGGTTTAGGAGTGTGTCTAAGGAAATGTTTGACCATTCTTTCAGAAGTGCATTTGTGAGGTCAGGCACTGATGTTGGACGAGAAGGACTGGCTGGCAGTCTCCACTTTTATTCACCCCAAAGGTATTCTATTGGGTTGAGGTCATGACTCTGTGCAGGCCAGTCAAGTTCCTCCACCCCAAACTCGCTCATCTGTGTCTTTATGAAATTTGATTTGTGCACTGGTCCAAATCATTTGCTGGAGGGGGGATTATGGTGTGGGGTTTGTTTTTTAGGGGTTGGGTTTGGCCCCTTAGTTCCAGTGAAGAGAACTCTTAAAGTGTCAGCATACCAAAGCATTTTGGACAATTTCATGCCCCCAACTTTGTGGGAACAGTTTGGGGATGGCCCCTTCCTGTTCCAACATGACTGCACACCAGTGAACAAACAAGGTCTATGAAGACATGGATGAGCAAGTTTGGGGTGGAGGAACTTGACTAGCCTGCATAGAGTCCTGACTTCAACCCGATAGAACGCCTTTGGGATGAATTAGAGTGGAGACTGCAAGAAAGGGATTTTTATCCAACATCAGTGCCTGACTTCACAAATGTGCTTCTGGAAGAGTGGGCAAACATTCCCGTAGACACACTCCTAAACCTTTTGAACAGCCTTCCCAGAAGAGTTGAAGCTGTTATAGCTGCAAAGGGTGGGTCAAATCAATATTGAACCCTACAGACTAAGACTGGGATGCCATTAAAGTTCATGTGTGTGTATAGGCAGGTGTCGCAATACTTTTGGTAATATAGTGTACAGACCATGGCCGTCCCACTGCCATAGTTGGGTGTCCTCTTCCAGGCTTCCTACCTGGCCACCGATGTCATCCTCACAGTGGGCGGGGGTGGGAGGAACTACAGATCAGGACTGAGGAGTGGGAGCTGCCCAAGCTATTTTGTTAACAAACGGGTGATTACCCCGCATGTTGGTATGAAAAGACTCCCACTCTCTGTCCCGATCTGTAGCGTGCAGCTCCCACCCCTCAGTCCCGATCTGCAGCTCTATCCCTGCCCATTGTGAGGATGACATCAGTGGCCAGACTTGGGGCCCAGGAGAGGACACCCCAGGAAGATTAGTGCCTCTGCCCTGACAAAGGTACCATAGGACTGTGAAAGGGAGGCTTGCAATAAAAGGGGCACTGTGTGGTGTAAAGGGGAACCGAGGACACTGTGGGACTGCTTTAAAGAGGGCACTGTGATGTAAAGGGGACTACGATGTGAAAGATACTCTGAAGACGATGAGGTATGGCGGGACCGTGATGAATTTTAGTGCCAACAAGATTCGGACCTCTGCCAAAAGGAAATTTTGCTGACCAGACCTCCATAAATTTTAATTCTAGACCCCTGGGATAGGGGGTGGTGATGACTTTTTCCAAGACATGGTTATGGCTTTTCTGCCATAAAACAGGAGTAATCCAATCATGGTCCTCTCTGCCGTGGGGACCAAGTCCTCAACAAGACTTAAAAAGCAGACTCATGGGGAGGGAGCCAAGGAGATATGTGCAATCATGTTGACAACTTTTACTATCTCCTCCCAGTATTGGGTTATTGCTTTCTTTGCTACAAAATCAAGATAAGCTAAATCACCTGCTCATCTCTACTCACCAACTAGTCAACAACAGAAAATTAGACTCTATTATCTTGATAAAGTTAACATATGCTTATTGAAATACAGTCTGAGAGTGTATTATGGGAGTTTTATCCTGCATACACTCAAGGGAAGTTTTTATTTCCCCTAAAAGAACACAACACTTGCTGGTAGGTATACAAAATATATGTATTTTGGTCTTGAAGGTCCTAGAGCAGGGGTGTCCAAACCTTTTTCAAAGAGGGCCAGATTTGATGAAGTGAAGTGTGTTCATCCGAGCACTAATACACCGCCCAACAAGAATTCTCTTGCCTTTGTGCTGTGTGTGGTGAATAGATGAGCTTGGGCGTGTTATTTGGATATACCGTATTTATCGGCTTATAACACGCACCTTAACTTTAAAAAGGAAGTTTCAGGGAAAAAAATCTTAAATTTTAAATAAAGAACTGTGAAGCAAAATAAGGGTCAGTGCCCACCAATGCAGCCTAATCAGTGCCCATTTGCAGCCCCACAAGTGCCATGAATGCAGCACCCACCATATTGCCATGAATGCAGCACCCACCGTATTGCCATGAATGCAGCACCCACTCCATTGCCATGAATGCAGCCCCCACTCCATTGCCATGAATGCAGCACCCACTCCATTGCCATGAATGCAGCACCCACCGTATAGCCATGAATGCAGCACCCACCGTATTGCCATGAATGCAGCACCCACCGTATTGTCATGAATGCAACAGCCACTCCATTGCCATGAATGCAGCACCCACTCCATTGCCATGAATGCAGCCCCCACTCCATTGCCATGAATGCAGCACCCACCGTATAGCCATTAATGCAACACCCACTGTATTGCCATGAATGCAGCAGCCACTCCATTGCCATGAATGCAGCACCCACTCCATTGCCATGAACGCAGCCCCCACTCCATTGCCATGAATGCAGTCCCCACTCCATTGCCATGAATGCAGCACCCACTCCATTGCCATGAATGCAGCACCCACTCCATTGCCATGAATGCAGCCCACACTCCATTGCCATGAATGCAGCACCCACTCCATTGCCATGAATGCAGCAGCCACTCCATTGCCATGAATGCAGCAGCCACTCCATTGCCATGAATGCAGTCCCCACTCCATTGCCACGAATGCAGTCCCCACTCCATTGCCATGAATGCAGCACCCACTCCATTGCCATGAATGCAGCCCCCACTCCATTGCCATGAATGCGGCACCCACTGTATTGCCATGAATGCAGCACCCACTCCATTGCCATTAATGCAGCACCCACATTGACATGAATACAGACTCACCATTGCCGTCAGTGCAGCCTGATTCATGTCCATCTGCAGCCTTGGAGGAGGCAGGGAGGGGGCGGGACGAGCGCCAACAGACTTACAGGAGAAACTCCTGTTTTTATCGGCGGCCTCTTTAATTGAAAGTCCCGCCTCCTATAAGGGACAAAACATTTGTCCAATGGCAGCGCAGGAGACTAGACTTCTTTACATAGGACACCGTGTAAACAGGAAATACTCCTCTTCTGTATGCACGGCACTCGTCCCGCCCCCTCCAAGGCAAAGCCAGCATATCTATCTTTTGTGGCCCCCGGCGCCCGGGGATTCGTGGGGGGCCACAAAAGATATACAGATGCCTGTCCTAGAGTGTATCTGAAATTCCACATGAAGCCAAAGGTTCTTAGACATCTGACCAACTATATTATTATTATTATAAAATGATGTTGACATCCTTCTAAGTCAGTGGTTTCCTTCTGTTCCAGCATGCTTTAACCAGTTAAGTTAGGAAAAATCAGAGTGGCTTGACCTGAGTCCTATTGAACTTCTTTGGGATGACCTGGAATGCAGGTTGTGTTTCAACATTAATACCAGGCCTGAAAAAATTATCTTTCTATTTGCAAAACGTGCACACATTTCCACAAACACAAGATAACAAATATGTTATACCTACCTGCTCTGTGTTATGGTTTTGCACAAAGCAGCTCCAATCCTCTTTTCTCCTGGCTCCTCCCCCTGCCGAGTGACCCCCAATAGCAAGCCTTCCGAGTCACGCTGTTTGTATCTATTCACACACAGAGCGCGGCCCCACCCCACTCTCTCCTCATTGGCTTACTGGCTGTGATCGACAGCAGCAAGAGCCAATGGCTCCCACTGCTGTGTGAGCCAATGAGGAGAGAAAGACCCAGGGGAGCCACTGCTGTCCTGCACATTGCTGGATTGAGATGGGGCTCAGGTAAGTATAAGGGGGGAGGGGAGGAGCTGCAGCCAGAAAATTAACCTTAAGAACCTTAACCTTAAGAAACCCTAAACCTTTGGAACCACTTTAAAGTCCATGTTTTTGGAAAGGGATGTCCAACAAGCTCATACAGTATAGGTGTGATTGTCAAGAGCAGTGCCCGGACAAGATCATCCAGTGCCCAGAGCAAAGATTGCAGATTACGCCCCCCACTCCTCTTTATTATGTAAAAGCTCATGAGGAGGAGGGGGAGAGAGCGCACAGCCCGCACATCCTCCTGGCTCTCCCATCCTCTCCTTGCCGCTTCCAGCGTTGGGCTGACAGAAGTAGTGACGCTGCTGCCACTACTCCTGTCAGCCCGATAGTAGAAGGGACTTGCGGTGCTCCCATCCCTACAATACATGCTGCGCTTAGGGCGGCTTCCCCTTCTGCGCACCCCTTGCCCTGACCCTGGTCAAGAGTCTATAGACCTTTGGTTGTATAGTGTGCCCTATTGACTTGCTATAATTGTTACATTTTGGAAGTAGTAACTGTTCTTTTGGTGTGTGGCATCATAATACATTTCATTATTTTAGAGTGCATTGGTGTGTTGTACAATGTTTGTGCGGCAGTATTTCCAATGTTTCTTTCATGAAGACCAAAAACTTCTCAGGGACAGCCTGATACTGAGGTGTGAAAAGTTGCAGGCATTTTCACATTTGTATGATAAGATTACAGTACCTTTTACAGCAGCCATTAACACACATTTTTGCTTTTAAATTGCTTACTTACTAGGAAGGCAATGACATTTAAAAAATAAAAAGACAGAGCAGACTGTACAGTTAATGACACATCACTATTTCATCGTAACTGAAGATGTTGCATTTAATAGCTTCGCAAAACACTACCATTTTCTGTGTCACTTCATTTTTTTTCCTGTATATCATTAGTTGTCAAAAGTTTGGCTGACGAAAAGAGATTTGCAAGCAGCACAAAAGGCAGACTTGTTTAAATATATCGGCAGTTAATTTGTTTTACAAAGCTTAGCCTATCTAAAAATATGCACAGATTGTATATACACTGTATGTATATACTGTATCTTTGTGAATTATTTTGAACATGGTGTGGTGCTGGGTGACAAATGGTTACTGATCAGGGAATTAAACCTTTATAATACTGATAATATATTAATAGAAAGAAGAACATGTACTGTGAATATTTGAACACAGGCACATATGACACAATATGGTCACCATTCTGAGGAAACCAACCCAAAGTGCGTGAACACCCCCCCCCCCCCCCCCAAATAGTTAAGTTCATTGTGTTTCCAGTTAAATTCCAAATCCGGGCAAAAAAATGTTTGCTGTGCACCTAAGAGGAGAAAGTGTTTTTAGCCCGGATCAACCACCAGAAAGAGGTTATATTAATTAATTGAGTATGAACAGATATTCATCCAAAAAATAGTGGATGCAGTTTGGGTCGCCTTATAAGGCATACAGAAATAACAAGGAAAAAGAGATTCCCCAAAAGAAGGCAAAAACCCAAACACGATCTGTCAAAAAAACAATATATTTATTTGGCTATAAAACACCACACAAAGATACAAAATATAGGCAATTATGGGCAAATCAGGGAAGATATCAGATGACTAATTAAAATTGATAACGTTATCATTAAAAACAGCGGAGCCGCGGCCAGACATACCCCATACACACACCAATCACAGCAGCAGATTCCTACTATATTGGCCAGTATTAGATGATATGAGACCTCAGATCAGTCCAAGTATAAACGGTGTGGCGGTGTGGGGGTGGGGTGAATGTAGATTGACTTTATATTATTGCAGGGAGGTTCAGTTGTTTGAACACAATTAAGAAATTAATAACAGTCCGGGAGCTGAACACATGACATATGTAGGCTGACCGCAATGACCGCAGATTAGAGGCACCAGTATGGGGGCACCATGGGCTCCCTCATACGCATGCCTCCACCTGGGACTTTGGGAGGAAACGGTGGTCTATCAGTCCTCTCTGTACCTCAGCCACTCCCTCCTGTGGCTGAGGTACATTGATGACGTCTTGGTGGTGTGGGCTGGCTCAGTCAAACAACTTGAGGACTTTATGTCAGAACTGAATAGAAATAACTATAATATACGTCTGACCTATTCACACCATCCTGACACACTCCCCTTTTTGGACTTATCCATACGGAGATCTGGGAATGAAATTGTTACTAGCACCTACAGGAAGGAAACAGCAGCTAACACCTTGTTGTCTGCCCAAAGTCACCACCCCAAACCATTAATCCATGGGATACCCACAGGACAATTCCTGAGGATCAGACGGAATTGTTCTGTGGAGGAGGAATTCCATAAGGAGGCATACGAGATGTATCAAAGATTCAGACAAAGAGGTTACTCACATAGATCCCTTAAAAAGGCCAAGAGAAAAGCCACCCTCAGAAATCGCGATGAACTCCTAGTACCCTCTGTTAATTCTTTTCACACTAAAAATAAAGATAATGAGCCAAAAGGAAATACTGAAAAGAATTTCCCAAGGATCATCACTAAATACGGATCCCAATGGAAAATGGTTCATGGAGTCCTACAAAAACATTGGCATATCTTAAAATCAGCCCCCCTAATCTCGGAACTGGTGAGCCCAAAACCCCTTCTGACAGCCAAAAGATCTAATAACCTTGGTGACCTGTTGGTCCATTCTGAATACACTCGTACCACTCAGAAGAACTGGCTAAGTGACTCCAGAATCTCCCCAGGCATGTATAGATGCGGACACTGCAATATCTGCAAGTATGTCCACCAAACAAATATGTTCCCGAACCCCCGTGGAGGTGCAGATTATAGGATTAAACAGTTTATAAACTGCTCCACTACTCGAGTGGTCTATACACTTACTTGCCCATGTAATAAAACCTATGTGGGCAAAACCAAAAGAGCCCTAAGGGTAAGGATTCGAGAACATATTGCTGGTATTAAAAAACTGAATGATGAACGCCCCATTTCACTACACTTTGCCAAATTCCATAACCGTGACCCAAGGGGTCTAATAGTAAAAGGTATTTATAGGTTGAATTTACCTACAAGACGTGGCGATTTCGACACCATTCTCCTTCAGAAGGAAAAGATGTGGACCTATTATCTGGAGGCGATGGCCCCGAATGGGTTAAATACCGAATGTAGCCTCCAGTCCTTTTTGGAGAAATGATTTAATTATGTCCCCGGCAGCAACTATCCATAACAATAGTTTTTCCTGTTTTGTGTCTTTAAGTGACTTTCTAGCTGTATATTGGTGCTTTAATTCGCCATGCTTTAGTTTTAGTTCTTGTTTTTCGCTCCGTTTGGTCTCTATGTAACTGTACATATCCATACCTCCCAACCGTCCCGGATTGCCCGGGAAAGTCCCGCTGTGGGAGGTCTGTCCCGCGTCCCGGGCACCTTCATTCCGGGACAATACAATGTCCCGGAATTGCCCCATTGGCCGATCTGATGCCCCCTAAAAATTGCCGCTGTCCCTCACTGCCCGGCGCTATACTGGTTCTTGCCAAGACCGCTTCATTTCACCCCCAGATGCTGCCTGGCTAACTGCCAAAACAACTGGTTGCTAGGCATGGCCCGCCTGGCGTCTAACAACCAGTGACGTCACGACGAGGAGGAGAGTGGAGCCCCAGCATTCAGTGCGAGCTGGAGGAGGATTCCTCCTCGTGCCTAAGCTCTGCCCCTGGTTCCACCTCCTAACTCCGGGTCTCCCCTGAAGGCTTTTCCTGCTCTGGAAGAAAGGTAGGTGAATGCTCCCTGCATTGTCCTGTGCACACAGAATGAATCCCGCACGGCACAGCCTGAGGCTGGTTTTCTCACTGTGTGGAAATTTTCTTTGATTGGAACTTGCGGCTGCTTGTCCTCATGGTGATTGGCTGCAGCACATGGCAATCATCCTCCTGTATTTGCCAACAGAACACTCCCCGTGGGGGCGGGGTCAGTTGCCGGTCTGTGCTTAAGACGAGGACGAGGGCTTTCTGCAGGTCTGTGTATGTGTGATAGGAAAGTTGCTGCAGTTAACTTAAGCTGTTGCAGTGTCCTGGCAGATGACAGATAGATTTCTGGTGAAGCCTGTGCCCAGAATCTTAGCTCAGGTTGCAGACACAGAGCATCACTCATTCTGTCTGTTTAATCTGTACAGGACTCTGCAGCAGGAGATAAGGAGAGTGTGTGCTGAGAACGGGGAAGTGTTCTGTGTGTGTCTCAATCTGAATTGCCCTGTTTATGCTTCCTCTCCTGAGCTCTCTGTCCACCCCCATTCATCCTGAATCCTGAGATCTCCCTGTCCATCCCAACTTCCCATCCTGCAATCTCCCTGTCCACCCCCCCTCCCATCCTGCGATCTCCCCGTCCACCACCCTTCCCACCCTGCGATCTCCCCGTCCCACCCTGCAATCTCCTCGTCCCATCCTGCAATTTCCCCATCCCACCCTGCAATCTCCCCGTCCCACCCTGCCATCTCCCCGTCCCACCCTGCCATCTCCCCGTCCCACCCTGCGATCTCCCCGTCCCACCCTGCGATCTCCCCGTCCCACCCTGCAATCTCCCCGTCCCACCCTGCAATCTCCCCGTCCCACCCTGCAATCTCCCCGTCCCACCCTGCAATCTCCCCGTCCCATCCTGCAATCTCCCCGTCCCACCCTGCAATCTCCCCGTCCCATCCTGCGATCTCCCTGTCCACCCCAACTTCCCATCCTGCGATCTCCCCGTCCAATCCTGCGATCTCCCCGTCCAATCCTGCGATCTCCCCGTCCCACCCTGCGATCTCCCCGTCCCATCCTGCAATCTCCCCGTCCCACCCTGCAATCTCCCCGTCCCATCCTGCGATCTCCCTGTCCACCCCAACTTCCCATCCTGCGATCTCCCCGTCCAATCCTGCGATCTCCCCGTCCAATCCTGCGATCTCCCCGTCCCACCCTGCGATCTCCCCGTCCCACCCTGCAATCTCCCCGTCCCACCCTGCGATCTCCCCGTCCCATCCTGTGATCTCCCCGTCCACCACCCTTCCCACCCTGTGATCTCCCGTCCACCACCCTTCCCACCCTGCGATCTCCCCGTCCCACCCTGCGATCTCCCCGTCCCACCCTGCGATCTCCCCGTCCCACCCTGCGATCTCCCCGTCCCATCCTGCGATCTCCCTGTCCAACCCAACTTCCCATCCTGCGATCTCCCCGTCCAATCCTGCGATCTCCTCGTCCCACCCTGCGATCTCCCCGTCCCACCCTGCAATCTCCCCGTCCCACCCTGCAATCTCCCCGTCCCACCCTGCAATCTCCCCGTCCCACCCTGCAATCTCCCCGTCCCATCCTGCGATCTCCCTGTCCACCCCAACTTCCCATCCTGCGATCTCCCCGTCCAATCCTGCGATCTCCTCGTCCCACCCTGCGATCTCCCCGTCCCACCCTGCGATCTCCCCGTCCCACCCTGCGATCTCCCCGTCCCACCCTGCGATCTCCCCGTCCCACCCTGCGATCTCCCTGTCCACCCCAACTTCCCATCCTGCGATCTCCCCGTCCAATCCTGCGATCTCCTCGTCCCACCCTGCGATCTCCCCGTCCCACCCTGCGATCTCCCCGTCACACCCTGCGATCTCCCTGTCCACCCCAACTTCCCATCCTGCGATCTCCCCGTCCCACCCTGCGATCTCCCCGTCCCACCCTGCGATCTCCCCGTCCCACCCTGCAATCTCCCCGTCCCACCCTGCAATCTCCCCGTCCCATCCTGTGATCTCCCCGTCCACCACCCTTCCCACCCTGTGATCTCCCCGTCCACCACCCTTCCCACCCTGTGATCTCCCCGTCCACCACCCTTCCCACCCTGCAATCTCCCCGTCCCATCCTGCGATCTCCCTGTCCACCCCAACTTCCCATCCTGCGATCTCCCCGTCCAATCCTGCAATCTCCCCGTCCAATCCTGCGATCTCCCCGTCCCACCCTGCGATCTCCCCGTCCCACCCTGCGATCTCCCCGTCCCACCCTGCGATCTCCCTGTCCCACCCCAACTTCCTATCCTGCGATCTCCCCGTCCCACCCTGCAATCTCCCCGTCCCATCCTGCAATCTCCCTGTCCACCCCAACTTCCCATCCTGCGATCTCCCCGTCCAATCCTGCGATCTCCCCGTCCCACCCTGCGATCTCCCCGTCCCACCCTGCAATCTCCCCGTCCCACCCTGCAATCTCCCCGTCCCACCCTGCAATCTCCCCGTCCCACCCTGCAATCTCCCCGTGGGTTATTTATAATTTATATTCTGCATATGCTGCAGCCTCAGTAAGTTATTTTGTTTCTTAAAAAGTAAATATGTTTATTATTTTCACTAAACACTACTTGGAGTTGTTACTGCTGTTTTTTTTAAGAGATTTTGTTTTAAATAAATGTATTTTCTTGTTGAATCTTATAGTATTGGGTATTTATTTTCACAAAGCTCATCTATCTATTGACTTCGTGCCGGTTCACACTGGTGCGATGCGAGAACACTGCGAATCCACTGCGTGTTCCTGCATCGCATGTCAGTTCACACTGCCATATGCGAATCACTGGGGAGTGTCAATACATTGTTAACAACACCCCCAGTTCAGCTTGCATATCGCACTGTGAACTGACAGTTCGGACATGAATCGGATCGCATATGTGTGAACACACATGCGATCCGATTCTGGTCCGAACAGAAAAAAGGGTCCTGTGCGTGTTTGCACCGAATGCGGTGCGATATCAGCCATACTATCTCTATGGCTGATATCGCACCACACAGACATCGCATGTAATGTGAACGGCAGTGCGCTGCGAATTACATGCGATGTTTGGCATCGCACCAGTGTGAACCGGCACTTCAGGTCCACTATTAATATCCTGCAAAATCCAAGGTAGCAGAAGCAACAAGAGAGAAAAATAATTATTTAAATGGTGTATATCTTTGGTTATGACCTGGCAGCTATGACCTGGTTTGTATAGCTGAATGTTTAATATACATCCATCATGCTGTGCTAATTGGCATGCCATTAAAATGGGTAGCTATATTATATAGGATTTAACAGAAATTTAATTTATAGCACTTAATATTATAGTGATGTAAACATGTCTCCAATATGATTGACCACACCTCTTAAACCACAACCAAATGGCCACGCCCTTTTTTGCTGGCCACGCCCATTTCTCGGCATGGTGCGCTGCGCTCTCCACACATCGGATCTTCTAAGTGTCCCTCATTGTCAAGTTCAAAAGTTGGGAGGTATGCATATCCACCTCCATCAAAGGCTTCCTTGAATCACAATATATCACTGTTTGAGGTGCATGTTTCTGAACAAGTGAGTGCAGCTATTTCTGTGAAGCCATTTGCGAGATTTTGCTCTTGCTGAAATGTCTGTGATGAGTGGTGACTGTGTGCGACATCTGGTGGACATTTGATGTAATTACACCTTATATTGGTTAGTCTATTTAACCTTCGCTCACGGACCCCTCCTTTGCTCTGAGGAAACCAGCGGTGATTGGCTGGTGAAACGCGTCAGCACGTGACATCAGCACGTCATCTCGGAGCCGCGAGCACAGGGCGTTTGAATGTTTCACCGGGAACTAACAGCTGACGACCGGCTTATACCATCTGATAGAAGGCACTGATACAGCGGGACCCTCTCCATCTGACGGCACAAGCAAACGTAACATTCTTCATCTACAAGTGACCATTTGGGGTAGAGCCTGCGATCCTGTGAGCTGCTGATCCACTTGGTGAGAGATGTATCACTCCAATCTATAATATCAGTGCAGCCTTGTCGTACTTGCTCCCCCTTTTGCTTGCTATTTACATGAACTGCCTTGCTTGAATGTCCTGAGTTACTATTGCCTACAATAGGTTTTGCCGGTCATTGCGGTCAGCCTACATATGTCATGTGTTCAGCTCCCGGACTGTTATTAATTTCTTAATTGTGTTCAAACAACTGAACCTCCCTGCAATAATATAAAGTCAATCTACATTCATCCACCCCACCCCCACACCGCCACACCATTTATACTTGGACTGATCTGAGGTCTCATATCATCTAATACTGGCCAATATAGTAGGAATCTGCTGCTGTGATTGGTGTGTGTATGGGGTATGTCTGGCCGCGGCTCCGCTGTTTTTAATGATAACGTTATCAATTTTAATTAGTCATCTGATATCTTCCCTGATTTGCCCATAATTGCCTATATTTTGTATCTTTGTGTGGTGTTTTATAGCCAAATAAATATATTGTTTTTTTGACAGATCGTGTTTGGGTTTTTGCCTTCTTTTGGGGAATCTCTTTTTCCTTGTTATTTCTCCCTTCTTGCTGTGCACCTAACTGCATGGGTTAATTGCTTGTTTTTTACTAGGAGAGAGGAGAGCGGGGATACACTTACCTAATCCTCCAATCCTTCCAACACAAGACTTATCCAGCAGCCTTGTGCTCCCGCGGTCTTGAATAGTGGACTGTTCCTGATGTCATCAAGCCCAGTGCAAGCTCGATAGACCAGGAACAGTCCACTGTTGGACTGTGGAGGAGCGCCGTTTTCGGGAGGATTGAAGGATTGGGTGAGTATAAGCTTGCTGCTCACCCCTAGACAAAATGAGCAGTTGACCCATGCAGAGCAGACACAGCCCCACTGGATGGGGAAACCCAGAGTTGGGTTTTATATGTACTGGTAATGCATACATTATGCCGCCAAACTTGTAGCAACAGTTTGGGGGAAGGTCCTATTCACCAGCAACACTTGAGTGGTTTAAGGGGAAACATGTAAATGTGTTGGAATGGCTTAGTCAAAGCCCAGACCTCAATCCAATAGAAAAATCTGTGGTCAGACTTGAAGATTGCTGTTCACAAGTGCAAACCATCCAACTTAAAGGAGCTGGAGCAGTTTTGCAAGGAGGAATGGGAACAAATCCCAGTGGTAAGATGTGGCAAGCACATAGAGACTTATCCAAAGTGACTTGGAGCTGTGCTAGCTGCAAAAGGTGACTCTACATAGTATTGACTTTAGGGGGGTGAATAGTTATACACATTGACTTTTTATGTTTGTCCTATTTGTTGTTTGCTTCACAATAAAAAAAGCATCTTCAAAGTTGTGGGCATGTTCTGTAAATTAAATTATGCAAATCCTCACACAATCCATGGTAATTCCAGGTTGTGAGGAAACAAAACAAAAAATGCCAAGGGGGTGAATACTTTTGCAAGGCACTGTATACAACATCTTACACATTTCAGCTAGATAGCCTTAGTCATAGCCATATATGAATAAGGCTTTGTTGCTGAAACGCGTTGTATAACTGTACTCCACCTGCAACAATAAACATATTTGCTCCCGGATGAGTTGCCAGCTATACATATACAGTACTTGACTTTATGAATACTTGAACATTGCAGGAAGTCTGGTGGCTTGTCCAGTGAGTTAGGTAGTGTTACTAATTACAGTAAAAAGAATGAAGAGTTTGGCTAATCCGTCCCCTTACCTGTATTGGCTTTACATAAGATTTTTTTGAGTCTGCACATTGTTCCTTTCAGTGTCCTATGCCTTAACCCTCTCTTCCTGGAGTTTATTAATCTTAATAAACTCTTATAACATTCCAAAATTGTCTGGTTTCCATCTGTTCAAATTTTCAGTACATGTCTATTGTCCAACCCTGAGGTGAATGTCAATCCACCAAACCTCTGGGGGTCCTAGATAGCCTCTAGGAGGTACAAAAGTGCTATACTCTTTAGGCAAAAACAACCTCAGGCACAATCTAAAATGTTTTGGAAAGCCTTTCCAGGCAAGTGAATGTTGTTATAGTCTCAAATAGTCTACATATGAGGGATGAGAAGATGGTTTTGATCAAATTTCAGCTGTTCAGACAAACGCTCAAACGTTTGCTAGTTTGCCAGAAGACCAGCATCATATATAGAAGTGGTATTTCTACAACTTCTATATTAACAGCTTTCTGCTGTCAATGGTTCCAAAGGAAGCAGCGAGTGCTAGCACCTGCTGCTTTCACCGGCACATTGACTTACATGGCCAGATATCCCCTTCTACGCAAGCAAGGCTTTGGGTATTGCAATGATATCACTGCTTAAATATGGTCAATGCCCATATTTGGTCATTACCATCCCTGCCTCTTCCCTTAACCACTTGCCTACTGGGCACTTTTACCCCCTTCCTGCCTAGGCCAATTTTTACCTTTCAGCGCCGTTACACTTTGAATGACAATTGCGCGGTCATGCAACACTGTACTCAAACATCATTTTTACCGTTTTTTTTTCACACAAATAGACCTTTTTTTGTGGTATTTAATCATCCCTGTGTTTTTTATTTTTTGCTAAACAAACCAAAAAAGACCAAAAAATTTGAAAAAACAAATAAAACTTTCATAGTTTGTTATAAAACAGATAATTTTTCTCCTTCACTGATAGGCACTGATGAGGCGGCACTGGTGGGCACTGATGAGGCTTCACTGATAATTGGCACTGATTGGCACTGATGGGTGGCACTGATGGGCTCTAATAGGCGGCACTGAAGGGCACTGAGTGGTGGCACTGATGGGCTCTGATAGGCAGCACTGAAGGGCACTGAAATAAATGTTGTAAATTGAAATAAATTCTAAACTAAATATTATCTGAAGGTGGTTATGGATTCCCTCTATTTATTCCATATACGTATTAATTTGTCTATTCCTATAGTTAGCTAGTCTATTAAAACTCTGATAGTTACTGTTGATAGCACAAAAATATAAGGTTAGCTATGAAAACAAACACACTGCTTAGTAAAACAACGTCTTATTTATTTCCCAAGAAAATAGGAAAATGCCAACATGAAAATACTAAAGAAAGATATTATAACGCATATAACAACAAGAAACATCAAATATACTTATTGCAAAGCTGTCCTATAGATAGAGTATCATCAGCTGGGCTCGAGATGGTAACAGAGAGAGCCATGAGGCTCAAAAATAGTAGAGAGAGCGCTGTCTGTCTCGTTCAGCCCTTTTTATACCTCAATCATACACCGTTTAGACCCAACCCCATTGCCTGCCTATTTAGGTTTCTAATGAATGAAAGTAGTTCCAGGGCAGTCCTTCTCAATATATTATATTACTGTCCGTCCTGCTGTATTGGTCTCTAGGGGCAGCAATGTCCATATATCATGTCTACGTATCCTGGGTCAATCTTCAATGCCTTTGATCTTTGTAACCCACCGTCATCAATTATCCTGGCCGCCATGGCCCTCTTTGATCACACCAGACAGTCTGGAGCCAAGCTTTTGTTCAGCCTTGATGGAGGCTTGATCACTGAATATTCTGATATGCTACAAAGCTTTTATGTGCAACTTGTTACATTCCAAAGGCCACCTGTCTGCCTCAACCAGGAAGTGAAACTCCAGAAATATGATATTAAATCATGTTGCCTTCCAACAGGCACTGATGGACACTGATAGGTGGCACTGATAGGCACTGTTAGGCGGCACTGATAAGTGACACTGGTGATGAAGCACTGATGGGCACTGATTGGCAGCACTGGTGGGCAATGTTGGGACTGATAACAGAAGCCGGTTATCTGCTTTCTTCTTCACTCCCCATAGACAGCATGAGGTGAGGAAAGCCAATAACCGGCTTGTGTTTATATTCTGTGATCAGCTGGACTCGGCGATCACAGAGCTCACTGCCCGCAGGCCACGCGACCATGGGGGGACATCCATGGACGCCTTCCCGGCGTTAGAAGCCCGCGCTGTAGCCGTCTTTCAGCTATAGCGTGGGCTGGACTTAAATAGCTGATGGGGAGCTGCATCTAGTGAGCAGTGTTGTTGTTGAGATCAGTCATGTAGGTTGGGTACATGAGGTTTTCAAATTTGGTTAGGTGCGGGCATCATGATTGATGATGGATTTACAATGAGGGACAGTTTTGGGGATCTTTGGATTATTTCAACGTTACTTTTTATTTTGTTATTAAGTAGGGGTACTATTTACTCATTCACCTTGGAAGGAGGGGGGCTTCAGTTCGGTTAGTCCCTACTCCATATTGATGGCTATGGTTTAGAATGGAATGCCCAGCAGGCTCACATAACTAAGTGTGGTGGTCAGGTGTCCACAAACATTGACCATGAGGTGTTCATTAATGACCTTTTAAATATTAAAGTCAGGTTACATAAGTTATTCTAAGCACATGCTCAACTTTTAGTGTACAGTATGAACAGTATATCAAACCTTTTCAACTTGTTTTCTTATAATCATTGATTCTTTTGCCTTCCTCTAGTTGTGCAGCTGGAAGAATAAAGAAAAAAGTTTCTTCTACAGAGGTCAAACCGGTCATACCATGTATAAAATGTGATTGTTATAAAACATCCTTATTATTTCCAGTAACACAAATACAATTATTACCATCTGTGTTAGATCTATGAAAACTATTTGACCATTGCGTGAACTTCTCCTATGTATTTATTAACCTTTCAGATTTTTTGCAATAGCCCTTTGCATTTACCAAGTGAAGCAGCAACATTAATTCAGCAAAGCCTTAAAGCGAACCGATGCTAGGTATTAGTAGACGTAACCCCTAATTGGCTGACATTTATTTAGAGAACTGTATTTTTTTATAACAAAATATTTGTTTTTTCCTTTTTTTTATTCTTTTTACATCTCAGTGCTGCTGATCTCTATCTTTATCTCTCTATCTCTCTATCTCTGATCACTATATTACCAAAAGTATTGGGACGCTTGCCTTTACACGCACATAATGTACATATACGGTGCCAAGTGGCTCTGCTGTGCCCTGACTCCCAGTTATTTCTCTGTATTCTAACCCTGTTACATAAGTTAAGACTGTAAGTAGCCATTTTGACGCTCGCTGCACAGGTAGGTTCTCTGATTTTCACTAACAGGAAACCCATACAACATAATGGTGTGCTTCATTGGTTCACATATATACATACACTATATTACCAAAAGTATTGTGAGGCCTGCCTTTACACACACGTGAACTTTAGTGGCATCCCAGTCTTAGTCCGTAGGGTTCAATATAGAGTTGGTCCACCCTTTGCTGCTATAACAGCTTCAACTCTTCTGGTTCAAGGTTTAGGAGAGTGTCTACAGGAATGTTCGAACATTCTTCCAGAAGCGCATTTGTGAGGTCAGGCACTGATGTTAAACGCGAAGGTCTGGCTCGCAGTCTCCACTCTAATTCAACCCAGAGGTGTTCTATCGGGTTGAAGGCAGGACTCTGTGCAGGCCAGTCAAACTCGCTCATCCATGTCTTTATGGACCTTGCTTGTGCACTGGTGTGCAGTCATGTTGGAACAGGAAGGGGCCAAGCCCAACCCCTGAAAAACAACCCCACACCATAATCCCCCCTCCACCAAATGATTTGAACCAGTGCACAAAGCAAGGTCCATAAAGACATGGATGAGAGAATTTGGGGTGGAGGAACTTGACTAACCTGCACCGAGTCCTGACCTAAAACCCGATAGAACACCTTTGAGATGAATTTAAGCGGAGACTGCGAGCCAGGCCTTCTCGTCCAACATTAGTGCCTGACCTCACAAATTTGCTTCTGGAAGAATGGTCAAACATTCCCATAGACACACTCCTAAACCTTGTGGATGGCCTTCCCAGATCAATTGAAGCTGTTATAGCTACAAAGGGTGGGCCAACTCAATATTGAACCCTACGGACTAAGACTGCGATGCCATTAAAGTTCATGTGCTTGTAAAGGCAGGCGTCACAATACTTTTGGTAATATAGTGTATGTATATATGTGAACCAGTGAAGCACATCATTATTTTGGATGGGTCTCCTGTCAGTGAAAACCAGAGAACCTACCTGTGCAATGAGCATCAGAATGGCTACTTACAGTCTTAACTTATGTAACAGGGTGAGAATACAGAGAAATAACTGGGAGTCAGGGAAAGATAGTGTTGCCCAAACAAGGTCCCTCATGGCACGATAAATTAAAATTATCATCTTGAAAATTACTTTAAAATGACATTAACACGTTAAAGCCCAATTCCATTAAATAAAAAAGGAAGATGGCCCGGCGGCTCAAACAAAATAGCAGCACCAGCTGCTATAGTCACCCAACCTCTGGAGCTGTCCCCTGAAGACACGCTAATCCAGCCATGTGGAGCTGGTCCACTTCCTGCGAGTCCAGCTCATTTAATCTATCATCCCCTGGACCTGGTATTCCCTTTAACCACTTGACCTCCGTTCATGATCAAGCTATTTTTTTGCAATATGGCACTGCATTACTTTAAGTAACAATTGCACGGTCATGCAACGCTGTACCCAAATAAAATGTATGTTCAAATAGAGCTTTCTTTTGGTGGTATTTTATCACCTCTGCATTTTTTTTTTGCGCTATAAAAAAAAAAGACAGACAATTTTGAAAAAAAAAAAACAATATTTTTTACTTACTAAAAAATTCTAATATCTTCTTGAATTTAAGCCAATATGTATTCTGCTACATGTTTTTGGTCTTAAAATAAAATCACAATAAGCGTATATTGATTGGCTTGCGCAAAAGTTATAGCGTCTACAAACTATGGGATATTTTTATTTATTTATTGATTGTTTTATATTTTTACTAGTAATGGCGGCGATCAGCAACTTATAGCAGGACATTGCGGCGGACATTCTGACACAAACACTTTTTGGGGACCAGTGACACTAATACAGGGATCACTGCTAAAAATATGCACCGTCACTGTACTAATGACACTGGATGGGAAGGGGTTAAACATTTGGGGCGATCAAAGGGTTAACCGTGTACCTAGATTGTGTTTTTGTGTACTGTGGGACGTGCTTTTTTTTAGGGGAAGACATGGATCCTAGTCCCTGCTTTGCAGAGACATAGGATCCATGTCTTTCCTCCTGACAGAACGGTAATCTGCCTTGTTTACATAGGAAGATTGCCATTATGGCTCTCTGCCTAACGATTGGCGGGTGCCAGGTGAACACTGAGTCGGCGGTACTCGCAGTTCAGCTCCTGCTGTGTAAAAACAGCGGAAGCAGTCTGGCGGCGGCGTGCATGAGCGCCCCCTACCCGGAAGTGTTGACTCACGCATTAGGGACATGATCCGGCACAGCAGAGCCACCTGGCACCGTATAATTAAGTTATACAGTCAGCAAGTGGTTAACCCATGGTATTGTATTTTTTCCCAGAATGAAAAAAGAACAGACTGTGACAAAAAGTAAAAAAAAAGGGAAAAGCACATAAATAATAATTTAAAAATAAAACTACAGAATGTTCAAAGTTTAACATACCCTCTAAATCTAAAAATAAATAAATCTAAAAATACATTTTGTCAAATACATTTTATCAAAGCCGTTCCATGAGTAAAATTGAGAGTTTTTTGCTTTTTTTTTGTTTTCAGATGGCAAAATTGGTCATTTTACAGTGAAATCAATTTCACCAAAATAATGCTCATCCATACTAAAGGGACTTCATAGCGGGAAAAGTTTGCTATGAGGCTCTATTTGTCTGGCTAAAGCTGCCAAAAAACCACCACAGGAAAAAACACCTACAAAGGCTATCGATTTCAATACAAAAATGTATTTATTGGACATACACGTAAAAAGCAACCATGGCAAAGATGAGAAACGCCTATCCCACACATACCCCCCCCCCCGACCCCCACCCAACACAGCCCACCCCATTCTGATCTCTCCATATCCTGGCCCCCAAAATCGCTGCCACCCCTCTATCTCCCACTCCAGTGAATAAGCTCCCCCTTCTGATGGTAACAGGTCCGGTTGTATCAGTTATCTGTGTGAAGTGATCTGTAGACTGAATGGCTAAATGTCTGTAATGAAGGTAACTCTGCCTGGTTATTCGCCTGGTTTGACCATCTGCAAGTGAACTTGTGTCCAACCCACTCAAACCAATGTCATCGTGAACCACGGACAAATGGGAGTTGTAAACGGACTACAAGGGGCTGCAGCGGCCTCTACCAATGGTGGTATTGGCAGGGCTATAGACTTATTGTTTGGGGTGATGGCGTGTGCTGCAATAAACGATAGTATTGAATTGTCATCCAAAGTGTACATACATGGGTTGGTGTCCTCTCATGGTATAGAGATCTGTCATACCATGCTGATTGGTAATCCCATAATTATAGTTCTCATACATGCCTCCATTGATTCCTTTTTGGTCCAGCCTGCTGAACACTGATGTCAGGTAACACAGCAGCTGAATGACCTTCACAGGGAGATGGTGCTAATATCTATCTATCTATAACCAACCATCTGCATGTGTATGGACTTCCCAGTAGTGTGCACATATGGATTTGTTGAAAATGAAAGACAACAGATTGACATATAGGAATACAGAGTTGCAAACCAGATGTCGCAACATGCCATGTCATATCATGCCGATTGGTGATCCCCTTGATATATTCCTCATTATCCACCACCATAAACTCCCTTGTGGGTCCAGCCTGCTAAGCACTGATTTCAGATAGAAAAGTCAGCAGCTGATTGACCTTAACGGGGAGATGGTGCTAATAAGAGATCTGTAACCAACCATCTGCATGTGTATGGACTTCCCAATAGTGTGTACACGTGGATTGTTGGAAATTAAAACAACAGATTGACATATATAAAGTGAAAACAGTGCAGCGCTAAGAATCCAATGTTGAGTATTGACATATCAACATACTGTGATATGCAAAATAAATTGTGATTCGCATATACAAAAAACTCTAACACCATCATCTGATTGATAGTGTCTCCAAATAAAGTGCACTGTACAAATTGTAAATCAACATTAGTAGTATAGTACCCTTAGTGATTAAAACATGAATCCATTAGTATATATTGATGGGAAGAAATCCAGGAGCATAGGACTAAAGAAGTCACCGCCGTGTGTGCATCCACCACCCGGGGAGAAGATTAAATACGCTTGGTGCAATTATTCCTCCTCAGCCGAGCCACCTCAGACAACTTCAAGCATGTGAGAATATGGATCAGGATGGCAATGTCCCAGAGGGTAAAAAACCCTCTTTCCACCACAGAACTGTTTGGTAGATTTATGGTTAACAGCATCTAAAAAAAACAACAGAAAGCCTCCACGTAGTGAGAAACCGCATGGTTACGGGTTATTTGGAATAAAAAGGCTTTACATAGATTCCAGTTTGTATTGCATCACGTAAAAAAATCTCCTCTGTGATCACAAAAGCATAGAATTTAAAAAGGCGCAATAGTATGGAAAGG
The DNA here is from genome assembly GCA_037952835.1 of Lithobates septentrionalis. Taxonomy (NCBI): domain Eukaryota; kingdom Metazoa; phylum Chordata; class Amphibia; order Anura; family Ranidae; genus Lithobates; species Lithobates septentrionalis. The sequence continues at coordinate 1,245,216 of JBBDGP010002364.1, read as the reverse complement.
ACTCATCAAACCCAACATGTTTCGTCTAAAAACACTTCAACTTGCGTCTTACTTGATGCAATACATCTTGGAATCTATGTTAGGCCTTTTTATTACAGAGTTGCAATCAAAATTTGTCAGCATACCATGCTCGCCCGTGATTCCAAAAAACGCGTATGCGCTTGAATCGGTGGTTCACGTTGACATTGGTTTGAGTGGATTGGACACAAGTTCACTTGCAGATGATCAAACCAGACGAATAAGCAGGCAGACTTACCTTCATTACAGATATTTAGCCATTCAGTCTACAGATCACATCACACAGATAACTGATACAACCAGACCTGTTACCATCAGAAGGGGGAGCTTATTCACTGGAGTGGGAGATAGAGGGGTGGCAGCAATTTTGGGGGCCAGGATCTGTGAAGATCAGGGGTGGGTTGTGTTCGGTGGGGGTCCAGGGGGGAAGGGTATGTGTGGGCTAGGCATTCCCATCTTTGCCATGGTTGCTTTTTACATGTATGTCCAATAAATACAATTTTGTATTGAAATCGATAGCCTTTGTGGGTGCTTTTTTCCTTTGGTGGATTTTTGGCATGTATATTTTGGAAGTGCCTCCCTCATTTAATAGGGTATAGGCACCTTTTTCACAACACTCCCAGGATCCATACAATTGTGTTTTTTTTCCCTAAAGCCTAAAGCTGGCCATAGATGGATTGAAATTTGGCTGGTTCAACCGATGTCAACTGGCTCTTGTCTATACTGGTCTGAGTATATGTATAATGCATGCATGTGAGTTAGGGACATTAGATTGTAAGTTCCTTGAGGGCAGGGACCGATGTGAACGTACAACATACAGTATATGTACAGCGCTGAGTAAATTAATGGTGCTATATGAATACCTCTAAGAAAAGTACAATGGCAGATAACTGGTTGATGAAAGATGCAGACCTACTGCCACATCCCATGTATACAGGACAAAAAAACAACAAAGAATTCCTCCGGGACTTTAGAGGCAAAAGGTCACATCAAGCAAAAGAGTAGTAAAGTATATATGATAAAAATATACAAATTTTATTACAAATAGAAAAGGTAGACATGCATATTAAGGTTTCAATAATAAAATATACATAGATTACCATACAATACAGAGCTGATATTCAAAGTGAGCGGTGGGTAAACATGGTGGAACACCGAACCACAGACAATCAACTGGAAGATGTCAACATGTTTCGGAATATATAAAAAAAATCCTTCTTCAGGGGATAATAACAGATTGTATAATAAAAATAACTACACTTTATCACATATATGATGCGGTTCATGAGGTGCTTCCACAGTCCCCCACTGTGTTCAAGGGAACCCAAGATGGAATAGTGCATGAGGTGGAAAAATGGAGCAGGACAAATGGCACAAGGGGGAAGGGAGATCAAATAGGTGGTGCCGCCGCAAAGAGAAAAAGCGCTTACAAGAGTCGCAAAGATGCAGGTGACCAAGTAGCTGACATTACTTTAGTAGTGTCCTGGTCCAGGGGAGACTGGAAGTCACCGGTAACCCCAAATGGGTACCTTCAGTATTTAAATGCTTGATTTACAATAATAGCTTCATCCATTGGCTGAACAGACAACTACATAAAATACTGTGTGCTGTTGAGATATAAGGGAATTTGATGATAATTAAAATAAATTAAAAATAAATCAAAAACAAAAAATAAAAATATGAGATGGCTTTGCAAGGGAAGTAGCACTTTGCATGGGAATTTTCCCCAAAGCTCAGAGAATTTAGTGGCTTGAGTAAATCAACCTCAATGTCTTTGTTAGTAAACTAAGCCCTAAAAGTAAGATTATGGTTATAGTTAGCATTAGAGTTAGGGTTATAAGTATCATTAGCATTTAACCAATTGCCGACAGCGCTATAGCCAAATGACAGCTACAACGCGGACAGCTAGTTCTAGGAAGCCGCTGCGGGGCGCGGGTGGCGCTCTCTGTGATCACAGTGTCTGATCACAGATCACAGTGTCTGGAGGGCACTGCTGATCACAGATTGAGGTGGTTCTTTACCACGTGATCAGCTGTGTCCAATCACAGCAAATCACGAATGTAAATAGAAGCCGGTTATCGGCACTCCTTTCCTCATGCTGACAGCGTGAGGAGAGGAGAAGAGAGCCGATAACAGGCTTCTCTAAAAGGGACATCTACACTGATAATCAGGGCACTGATTATCAGTGTCCTGATTATCAGTGCAGTCCCTACAGTGCCCACCAGTGCTGCCAAACTGTGCCCACCAGTGCTTCCTCAGTGTCACCTATCGATGCCCATCAGTGCTTCCTACCAGTGCCCATCAGTGCCACCTATCAGTGTCGCCTATCAGTGCCCAGTGCTGCCTATCAGTGCCACCTATCAGCGCCCATCAGTAACGCTTCATCAGTGCCACCAATCAGTGCTGCCTCATCAGTGCTCATCAGTGACGCCTATCACTGCCCATCAGTGCCGCCTCATCAGTGCCCATCAGTGCAGCTTATCAGTGCCCATCAGTACAGCCTCATCAGAACACATTAGTAAAAGAAAAAAATTACCTGTTTGCAAAATTTTATAACAAACCATACATTTTTTTATATGTTTTCAAAATTTTAGCAAAACATAAAAAACCCAGCGGTGATTAAATACCACCAAAAGAAAGCTCTATTTGTGTGAAACAAATGATAAAAATTTTGTTTGTGTACAGTGTTACATGACCGCGCAATTGTCATTCAAAGTGTGACAGCGCTGAAAGCTGAGAATTGGTCTGGGTAGGAAGGGGGTGAAAGTGCCTGGTAGGCAAGTGGTTGCAAACCTCAGATGTGAAATATGAACAAAGCATATCCCTCTATAGAATGTGCTGTAACTGGAAAGAGCCCAGAGAAGAAAGAAGCAAAGCTATTAAAGGGACTGGAGGACCTCCAGACCCGACGGTCACAGATATTCCTAGGGGGCATGCGGGAGCAAGATTCTGGGAAGACGTCAATGTACGCCCTCCCAGAGTTATCGAGCCGCGCTGTAGCCATCATTCGGCTATGGCGCGGTCGTTAAGTGGTTAAATAAGGGCATTAGCCAGTGCATCCCATTGGGAAATAAAGAGCGAACAAAAGTCCTGGATGGCTTAGCTCCAATGTAAAAATGCATATAAAAGCAAAGGAGAAGGCCTTCAAAAAATACAAGGGATCATCATCAGCATTCAGACTTTACAAAGAATGTAACAAGTTATGTAAGGGTGCAAATAGGGCGACTAAGATGGAACACGAAAGACATATAGAGGAGGAGAGCAAAAAAAATCCCAAGAAATTCTTTAAGTATATAAACAGTAAAAAAAGGAGGACAGACCATATTGGCCCCATATAGAATGAGGAAGGACATCTGGTTACAAAGGATGGGGAGATAGCGAAGATATTTAATGTATTCTTCTCCTTAGTCTTCACAAGGGAATTGGGGGGCTTCAGTAACCAAAACTGCAGTGTTTGTCCTCATGACACATCACAAGATGCACCCTCATGGCTAACAGAGGACAGAATTAGAAATATACTTGGGAAACTTAACATTAATAAATCACTGGGACCAGATGGCTTGCACCTGAGGGTACTTAGGGAACTCAGTCAAGTAATTGCTAGACCATTATTGCTAATTTTTACTGACAGTCTACTGACTGGAATGGTACCAGCCGATTTAAGAAAAGCCAATGTAGGACCAATATATAAAAAAGGGCCAAAATACATCCCTGGGGATTACAGACCAGTTAGCCTAACATCAATAGTATGCAAGCTCTTGGAGGGGATGATAAGGGACTATATACAAGATTTTAGTAATGAAAACTGTATCATTAGCAATAATTACCATGGATTCATGAAGAATTGTTCTTGCCAAACCAATCTATTAACCTTCTACGAGGAGGCGAGCTACCATCTAGATCAGGGGTCTCAAACTGGCGGCCCTCCAGCTGTTGCAAAACTACATGTCCCATCATGCCTTTGCCTGTGGGAGTCATGCTTGTAAATGTCAGCCTTGCAATGCCTCATGGGACTTGTAGTTTCGCAACAGCTGGAGGGCCGCCAGTTTGAGACCCCTGATCTAGATAAAGGAAGGCCCGCAGACGTGGTGTATCTGGATTTTGCAAAAGCATTTGACACAGTTCCCCATAAACGTTTACTGTACAATGTAAGGTCCGTTGGCATGGACCATAGGGTGAGTACATGGATTGAAAACTGTCTACAAGGGTGAGTTCAGAGGGTGGTGATAAATGGGGAATACTCGGAATGGTCAGGAGTGGGAAGTGGGGTCCCCCAGGGCTGGGACCAATCTTTTTTAATTTGTTCAAAAGACCTGGAGGATGGGGTAAACATTTCAATCTCTGTATTTGCGGACAAAACTAAACTAAGCAGGGCAATAACTTCTCAGCGGAAACTTTGCAAGAAGATCTGAACAAATTAATGGGTTGAGCAACTACATGGCAAATGAGGTTTAATGTAGAAAAATGTAAAATAATGCATTTGGGTGGCAAAAATATGAATGCAATCTACTCATTAAGGGGTGAACCTCTGGGGGAATCTAGGATGGAAAAGGACCTGGGCGTCCTAATAGGTGATAGGCTCAGCAAGGGCATGCAAAGCCAAGCTGCTGCTAACAAAGCAAACAGAATATTGGCATGCATTAAAAAGGGGATCAACTCCAGAGATAAAACGATAATCCTTCCACTCTACAAGACTTTGGTCCGGCCTCACCTGGAGTATGCTGTCCAGTTCTGGGTACAAGTCCTCAGGACGGATGTACTGGAAATGGAGCGAGTACAAAGAAGGGCAACAAAGCTAATAAAGAGTCTGGAGGATATTAGATATTTAGAAAAGTTGTGAGCACTGAGCTTATTCTCTCTGGAGAAGAGACGCTTGAGAGGGGATATGATTTCAAATTACAAATACCGTACTGGTGACTAGGGATGAGCTGAACACCCACCCCGGTTCGGTTCGCACCAGAACCTGGGAACGCACCGAAAGTTCGCATGAACGTTAGAACCCCATTGACGTCTATGGGACTCGAACGTTCGAAATCAAAAGTGCTCATTTTAAAGGCCAATTTGCATGGTATTGTCCTAAAAAGGGTTTGGGGACCCGGGTCCTACCCCAGGGGACATGTATCAATGCAAAAGAAACTTTTAAAAACGGCCGTTTTTTCGGGAGCAGTGATTTTAATAATGCTTAAAGTAAAAAAAAAAAAAGTGAAATATTCCTTTAAATATCCTACCTGGGGGGTGTCTATAGTATGCCTGTAAAGTGGCGCGTGTTTCCCGTGCTTAGAACAGTCCCTGCACCAAATGTCATTTTTAAAGGAAAAAAATCTCATTTAAAACTGCTTGCGGGTATAATGTAATGTCCGGTCCTGGCAATATGGATGAAAATCAGTGAGACAAACACCATGGGTACCCCCCAGTCCATTACCAGGCCCTTTGGGTCTTGTATAGATATTAAGGGGAACCCCACACCCAAATTAAAATAAGGAAAGGTGTGGGGCCACCAGGCCCTATATACTCTGAACAGCAGTATACAGGTGGTGCAAACAAGACAGGGACTGTAGGTTTGTTGTTAAGTAGAATCTGTTTGTCATTTTGAACGGGTACATTTTTAACGCGTTTAGCTCCAGCCAAAAAATCTTTTTTAAGCTTTTTGGAAAACATAGGGAAGGGTTATCACCCCTGTGACATTTGTTTTGCTGTCTTTCCTCCTCTTTAGAAGATTTCACCTCACTTTTTGTCCCAATGACAAATGCTTTTTGAGAATTTGGGTTTTTTTGTGGAACAAGGATTGGAAAGCAACAGTGGAAAGGAGAAATGTTTTTCCCATATTAACTCTAATGCCCCGTACACACGGTCGGATTTTCCGATGGAAAATGTCCGATCGGAGCGTGTTGTCGGAAATTCCGACCGTGTGTGGGCTCCATCAGACATTTTCCATCGGATTTTCCGACACACAAAGTTGGAGAGCAGGAGATAAAATTTTCCGACAACAAAATCCGTTGTCGGAAATTCCGATCGTGTGTACACAAATCTGACGGACAAAGTGCCACGCATGCTCAGAATAAATAAAGAGATGAAAGCTATTGGCCACTGCCCCGTTTATAGTCCCCACGTACGTGTTTTACGTCACCGCGTTCAGAACGATCGGATTTTCCGACAACTTTGTGTGACCGTGTGTATGCAAGACAAGTTTGAGCCAACATCCGTTGGAAAAAATCCTAGGATTTTGTTGTCGGAATGTCCGAACAAAGTCCGACCGTGTGTACGGGGCATTACAGGAGAGAATTTGCCTTCCTAGGGGTAGATTTCATCTCACTTCCTGTTGTCTCCTTCCGTTTGCAAGTAGGAGTCGTTTTTAAGTTAGATGTTTGAAAGTAGGGGCCTGCCCTATATACTCAGCAGAAATTTGGGCCTTAGGTGTTGTTGTGGCCACAACACTGTAAGCCTTCACAGGGCCCTGCTGTGAAATATTAGATCAAGAATTGTAATTACATGCCCCTGTTGAACAGGGGCAGAAAAATTGGGCCTTTGGTGGTGGTGGTGGTGGTGCTGGTGCCACAACACTGCAACCCCTCACAGACACTCTAGTTGGAACGCAGGAACGAGCCCTGCTGCAAAGTATTGCATCAAAAATTGTAATTACACGCCCCTGTTAAACAGGGGCAGAAAAATTGGGCCTTAGGCACTGGTGCTGGTGCCACAACACTGCAACCCCTCACAGACACTCTAGTTGGAACGCAGGAACGAGCCCTGCTGCAAAGTATTGCATCAAAAATTGTAATAACAAGCCCCTGTTAAACAGGGGCAGAAAATTGGGCCTTAGGCACTGGTGCTGGTGCCACAACACTGCAACCCCTCACAGACACTCTAGTTGGAACGCAGGAACGAGCCCTGCTGCAAAGTATTGCATCAAAAATTGTAATTACACGCCCCTGTTAAACAGGGGCAGAAAAATTGTGCCTTAGGCACTGGTGGTGGCGCCCAGAACCAAAAATGTTCTTACAAGCTATCAGCGTGATGATTGAGGAGGAAGAGGATAATTACTCAGGGATAGTCACTCAGCATCAGCATAGGCAGTCTTTGAAGGGATCTGAGATTTCAAAAAAAATTATTCGGTTACATCAGCATCAGGTGCTTGGTAGCTGGTGGTGATCCAAGACTGATTCATTTTTATGAAGGTCAGTCGATTGACCGAGTCGGTGGACAGACGCACCCTGTGATCAGTTACCACGCCTCCAGCAGCACTGAATGTGCGTTCCGAAAGAACGCTGGATGCAGGACAGGCCAGTAGCTCAATTGCATACTTTGCAAGCTCTGGCCAGTGATCCATCCTCAAGACCCAGTAACCCAGAGGATTTTCGGTGGGAAAGGTGTCCAAGTCTGATCTTGCCCCTAGGTATTCCTGCACCATGTAAAACAGACGCTGGCGATGGTTGCTGGAACCGATCATACCTTGGGGCTGCGGACCAAAAAATTGTCTGAACGCATCGGTCAGATGGCCACCTTCTCCACCACTCCTTCTTTGACTGACCGAAGCCTCAGCAACACGTTGTCCACAAACAGGAGTTTGTAACCTCCCAGTCCCTGGGAACGCGTTGCACAGACCTTTCTGCAAGGCCTCCCGAAGATGTTTCATCCTCTGCTCCCTCTGCGATGGCAAGATAAGGTCCGCAACCTTACCCTTGTAACGTGGATCAAGGAGGGTTGCCAGCCAGTATTGGTCCTTCTCCTTGATACCACGAATACGAGGATCCTTACGCAGGCTTTGCAGGATCAGGGAGGCCATGCAGCGTAGGTTTTCTGAGGCATTCTGTCCGGAGTCCTCTGGGTCACTAAGGACGACATGGTCCGCAGCCACCTCCTCCCAGCCACGTACAAGTCCATGTGTTTCTTGGGACTGATCCCTTAAAGACTGCTGCTGATGCTGAGTGCCAGGCTCCACCTCCATACTGACACAATCTTCCTCCTCCTCCTCCTCCTCTTCCTGTGTGATCGGCGGGCACGCAGGAACACTGTCTGGATAAAGGGGGCCTTGAGAGCTAAGGAAGTCCTCCTCTTCCTGCCTCTGTTCTGCCTCAAGTGCCCTGTCCATTATTCCACGCAGCGTGTGCTCCAACAGGTGGACAAGGGGGACAGTGTCACTGATGCATGCACTGTCACTGCTCACCATCCTCGTGGCCTCCTCAAATGGTGACAGGACAGTGCATGCATCCCTGATCATGGCCCACTGGCGTGGGGAAAAAAAACCAAGCTCCCCTGACCCTGTCCTGGTGCCATAGTCGCACAGGTACTCATTGATGGCCCTCTGCTGCGTGTGCAGCCACTGCAGCATGGCCAACGTTGAGTTCCACCTGGTGGGCATGTCACAGATTAGGCGGTTCTTGGGCAGGTTAAACTCCTTTTGGAGGTCCGTCAGCCGAGCACTTGCATTATATGACCGGCGGAAATGCACACAGACTTTCCTGGCCTGCCTCAGGATCTCCTGTAAGCCCGGGTACCTGCCCAAGAACCGCTGCACCACCAAGTTAAGGACGTGAGCCAAACAGGGCACATGGGTCATTTGTCCCTGTCGGAGGGCAGAGAGGAGGTTGGTGCCATTGTCGCAAACCACCATTCCTGCCTTAAGTTGGCGTGGCGTCAACCACCTCTGAACCTGCCCCTGCAGAGCTCACAGAACCTCTGCCCCAGTGTGGCTCCTGTCCCCCAAGCACACCAGCTCAAGCACTGCATGGCATCTTTTGGCCTGCATACTTGCGTAGCCCCTTGAACGGCTACGGAGCACCGCTGGTTCAGAGGACAAAGCACAGGAAGAGGCCATGGAGGAAGAAGAAGAGGAGGGGGTGGAGGAGAGAGATGTGTCACAATCATTAGCATTTTGGAGGCGTGGTGGCGGAACAAGCTCCAACACTACTGCACCTTGTCCTGCATCCTTCCCAGCTGCCAGCAGAGTCACCCAATGCGCCGTGAAACTTAGGTAACGTCCCTGTCCATGCCTGCTGGACCATGAGTCAGCGGTAATATGCACCTTACCGCTGACCGCCCTGTCCAGCGAGGCATGGACATTGCCTTCCACATGCCGGTAGAGAGCCGGAATCGCCTTCCGTGAGAAAAAGTGGCGTTTGGGTACCTGCCACTGAGGAACCGCACATTCCACAAACTCACGGAAGGGGGCAGAGTCTACCAACTGAAAAGGCAGCAGTTGAAGTGCTAGCAATTTTGCCAAGCTAGCATTCAACCGCTGGGCATGTGGATGGCTGGGAGCAAACTTCTTTAGGCGGTGCAGCAGCTGGGGCAGGGAAATTTGCCTGGTACAATCTGACGTCGGTGTACCAAAAGCAGATTGCCCACAAGTACTTGGCTGTGACACACCTAATTCTACACCTTCATTCCTCTCAGTGCAGGTCTCAGAGAGGACTGAAGGTCTAGTGGGGTTGGAAATCTCAGCTGATGAGGAGCAAGGAGAGGTCCTCTTTGTTCTTTGGTGTGGGTCTTTTAGATACGCTTGCCCACGAACTGCATGGCAATTCAACTCATGTCTGGTCAAGCATGTGGTACCCAAGCGGGAGATGTTTTGGCCACGCGAGATACGCTTGAGACATATGTTGCAAATAGCAGTGGTGCGATCTGATGCACTCGTCTCAAAAAAGGCCCACACCAAAGAACTTTTTGAATAACGCGCAGAGACTGCAGCGCCCTGCACATGTGGAGCTTTGGGGTGTGATGCAGTCAATGTGCTGCCCTTAGGCTGGCCCCTGGAGGGCATCCTGCCTCGTTGGTGATGTGCCACCTCCTCCTCCTCCTCCTCCTCCTCCTCTCTCCTATCAGGCACCCACGTTGAGTCAGTGACCTCATCATCCCCTCCCTCCTCATCACTGGAGCAAACCTGGCAGTATGCTGCAGCAGGGGGAGCATGACTGCCAGATTGCTGTCATTCTTGGGCACCCCCTCTGTTCGTGCTCATGTTACTGCCTTCATCGAGCTCAGTATCATCATCAGAGGCTTCCAAACGCTGGGCATCCTCCTGGAGCATGTACCCAACACTGTTAGTTAGAGGGACTCCTCAGAAGGACATGGTGGGGCTCGGGAAGGAGTCACTGATGACATTGAGCCGAGGGAAGAGGCCGCTGCTTTGCCAGACAAAGTACCCTGGGCATGGGTGAGAGAGAATGAGGAGGATGAGGACGGCTTGGTCATCCACTCGACCAAGTCTTCCGCATGTTGCGGCTCAACACGGCCAGCTGCTGAAAAAAAGGCCAAGCATGTCCCACGGCCACGTGCTGATGAGGATGCACCGTCTCCACGACCAGCAATAGACACAGAGCCTGCTTGCCCTCTCTTATTGGCTTGTGACTGTCTGCCTCTCCTTCTTGGCCTTCCAGACATACTAATGGCCTATAGCTGCACTAAGCTGGGATATATATATATATATATACACTTGTGGAGGAGAACCGCACTCTGCTTACGATTTAGTGCCAGCAATCAGGTCTTCCCACCGACCTTGTATATAGAAAAAGAGTCCAAGAGGTTGCTGCACTTAAAAATTTCTTTGCTTTATTTCACAAATTGTTCAGTAGGGATTTACAAAGCAAGTATAATCCAAAATCACAGGCACGAAATGCCTACACAGTTTCAGACACAGGTAGATTCAGATATGGATGGATGGATGGATTACGTCTCGGGCTAGTCAGCTTACGCCCTTCCTAAGATCCATTGAAGCACATCTGAGGGTTTCAATCCAATCATTCATTTAAATACAGGTTAAGTGAAGTACTTCACATATGGAATCAATATGGCTAATTAGTTCAAATCGCATACCATTTAACATCTATATATGCATATATTTATCTATAACATGCCATTAAAACAAGGATAAGCAACAGGTGTCGAATCTCTCATTCTCTTCACTCTCATTATAGAATATTTGAAATACCTATAAAAACGCAGGGAAATGTTGCATTCATGAGTAAATACAAAAACAAAAAGAAAAAACAAAAAAGATATCCCCATCATGAAGTTATTTTATCTGGCTACTTTCATATACTTATTCCAACAGTTAAACAAATAAATAAAGATCCAAATCAACATTTAAGCCATATGGAGCAATTGTATTCAAAAAATGTATCCAGTATACTTCTCTTTTTCTTAGAATCAATTCACGGTTGCCCCCTCTCCTATTTTTCTCAATACCTTCTAGGACCATATACTTTAGTTGTGATACATTGTGGCCAAATTCCAAAAAGTGTCTCGCCAGCGGTAATTGGGTTAATTTATCTCGTATTGAGTATTTGTGTCTCGCTATCCTATCTTTGATTTTTTGTGTAGTCTCCCCTACATAGACTAAACCGCACGGGCACTTTATGGCGTAAATTACATATGAAGATTGGCATGTGTAGTAACCCCGTATGGGGATGTTGAAACCCCTATGTGGATGTGTAAAGTATTTACCTTTAATCATAGAGTTACATTGTATGCATGACAAGCAGGGATACGATCCCAGATTTTTAGGTCCCAGGAAGGTTAGTTTGGCTGCTGCAGCCACAGGTTGATCAGATTTAATCAATCGATCTCGTATCGTTCTACCTTTTCTATAGGAGGACATGGGTGGATTCCAGAATTCCTGTATATATATATATATATATGTACTGATACTGCAGCTAGCAAAATCAACTGCCTGCCTGTAGTATGAGAACACCACCAACCTTCTACAGGTAGCTTTAGCTGAACACTGTGCAGAGCTCGCAAAAAACTAACTTGTAGCTTTTTTAGCTGCCTGCGGTAGTGATAGGATCAGGAAAACACCACCAACCTTCTACAGGTAGCTTTAGGTGAACACTGTGCAGAGCTCGCAAAAAAATAACTTGTAGGTTTAGCTGAACACTGTGAGGTGGACGCACCACACTAACTTGTAGTTTTAGCTGAACACTGTGAGCAGGACGCACGGCACTAACTTATAGTTTTAGCTAAACACTGTGAGCAGGACGCACTGCACTAACTTGTAGTTTTAGCTGAACACTGTGAGCAGGACGCACAGCACTAACTTGTAGTTTTAGCTGAACACTGTGAGCAGGACGCACAGCACTAACTTGTAGTTTTAGCTGAACACTGTGAGCAGGACGCACTGCACTAACTTGTAGCTTTAGATGAACACTGTGCAGAGGTCTCACTACACCAACTTGTAGTTTTAGCTGAACACTGTGAGCAGGACGCACAGCATTAACTTATAGTTTTAGCTAAACACTGTGAGCAGGACGCACTGCACTAACTTGTAGCTTGAGATGAACACTGTGCAGAGGTCTCACTACACCAACTTGTAGGTTTAGCTGAACACTGTGAGCAGGACGCACAGCACTAACTTGTAGTTTTAGCTGAACACTGTGAGCAGGACGCACAGCACTAACTTATAGTTTTAGCTAAACACTGTGAGCAGGACGCACTGCACTAACTTGTAGCTTGAGATGAACACTGTGCAGAGGTCTCACTACACCAACTTGTAGTTTTAGCTGAACACTGTGAGCAGGACGCACTGCACTAACTTGTAGCTTTAGATGAACACTGTGCAGAGGTCTCACTACACCAACTTGTAGGTTTAGCTGAACACTGTGAGCAGGACGCACAGCACTAACTTGTAGTTTTAGCTGAACACTGTGAGCAGGACGCACAGCACTAACTTGTAGCTTGAGATGAACACTGTGCAGAGGTCTCACTACACCAACTTGTAGTTTTAGCTGAACACTGTGAGCAGGACGCACAGCACTAATTTGTAGTTTTAGCTGAACACTGTGAGCAGGACGCACTGCACTAACTTGTAGCTTTAGATGAACACTGTGCAGAGGTCTCACTACACCAACTTGTAGTTTTAGCTGAACACTGTGAGCAGGACGCACTGCACTAACTGTAAATAGTCTAGCTGCCTGACTGTGGTACTAATAGGATCAAAAGAACACCAGCAATTTTCTTCAGGTAGCTGTAAATACTGTAACAAGACAAGCCTGCCTGTCAGTAGGAAGATAACAGGAACGGATCTAGCTAAACTGAATACAGTGTATATATATATATGCAACACCTGGGATGCACATATATACACAATACACTGTAAGTGCAGCTAAACTGACTCACTGTTCTGCCTAATCTATCTAACTCAAATCAAATGTCACTGTCTGTCTCTCTCTCTCTTTCTCAATGAACGCTGGAACACACACTACACAGGGCTGCCGTGCAGGCGGCCTTATATAGTATGGGGCGTGTACTAAATCCCCTGAGCCATAATTGGCCAAAGCCTCCTTGGCTTTGGGCAATTACGGCTCTCTGTTCAGACGGCGCTGTGATTGGCCAAGCATGCGGGTCATAGTGCATGCTTGGCCAATCATCAGCCAGCAATGCACTGTATCACTTGACCTTCCCAGATTGTAAGCTCTAATGAGCAGGGCCCTCTGATTCCTCCTGTATTGAATTGTATTGTAATTTTACTGTCTGAAGCGCTCCGCAAACTGTTGGCATTATATAAATACTTTAATTACTATGGGTAGGTAAAATGATGGCACTATTAACGGACATAGCTGTCACATATAACATTGAGCCACCGGGGTGACAATCGTAGAAGTTATCTGTATGTAGAAGTTGGTTTTCTCTATTCACTTTCCATCTAGTCCCCATGAAAAACATATGGTACCTCTATGATGAATGTCCTAATTGGTGTAGGTCTTGCCACGAGAGGCGACTAACTTGAGGTTAGTCGCCTCTCGTGGCTCTTTCTCCAGTCACTACTACTAGAGTCCAAGCCCCTCTACCTTCCCAGGGCATATGAGTTTTGTGGCTGCTTTGTTTCATAAAAAATGACCATTTGTAGCATGTCTGGGAACATCAGTAATATCAATTATCCTAGCTTGAAATATATATATATATATTTAACAGAGTCTACAATTTTAACATGTGTATATGATCCCTATGTCTTTATTGCTCTGATTTATTTGTTTTTGCACAGGACCTTTTTTATTAATTTCACATCCATTGCTTTTAGTCATCTTTCAAAAAAACTAGGGAAATGACATCTTTCATTGTTTAAACCTTTGTCTGGGTCTAAAATTCATGCAGTCAGGTGGTGGTGGGTGTAAGCCCTTATTTTTTTCTATTTTTTATGTGAATTATGTTGACTTCAAATACATCAAGATCTTTTCTTTTAAAGATGGAGAACATGGTTTGCTCATTACACAAATCCATGCCCATTATTCAGGGGTTCTTCATTTTTTGGATACCTTGACTGTCGCACAGATCCTCTATTTATGTATTACATAAAGCAAATCCTTATCTCACCCTTATCATTATCTCATTTCTGTTTTGGTATTTAACTATTTATTTATATCTATATCTTTCATTTTTGAACTTATGTTGGACTGCAAAAGTAAGGTATTGTCTTTTCAGAGTTTAGCGGTAAAAAAGAAAAAAATGTAAAAAAAAAAACTGCAGTGTTGGAGTAAAATGTATATAAAACCACATTCAACAGCCAATGTCTGTTGTTGATTATGGTAGCCCATATGCTAACGGAAGCTGCTTCTAATGTCTCTGTTTGGATCACTTGAAATGTCACTGTAAGCCTGCATACTTTTCTTAGTTAGTTTTGTGTAAAGTACAGCTACTGTGGCTGTGTGTGTTTAAAAATATTTAATAATAAAAATGATCTGATTTGAAAAAAAAAAAAAAAAACACATTTAATGCTAAGGCCCCATTCACACTCCAACCTCCAAAATGCCGGAGGAGAAAAAAATCAAATATTCTCCACTACGAGCAGATTTGTGTGTTTTTGGCGTGTTTTTATTCCCAAAGAAATGAAAGGTGATTTGCAATTTTCTGCTTAAATGCAAAAAATGTTAAATAAAAAATAGTAATATGAATAAATACATGTCAAATAAATACACAAAACTTAAAATCATCATAAATATACAATAAAAAAATAATAATATGTAATAATTAATAAATAATAATCAACCCCTTAACCTAACCTTAAAAAATATATAAAATTATTATTATTATTAATAATAATAATAATAATAATAATAATAATAAACACCCAAACTCAAACAAAAATAAATAAATAATAATGTATTTATTTTGTGTGAGGCTATTTATTTATTATTATTTTATTATCATTATTTATTATTTTAATAGTTAAGGGTTAGGGGTTATTTATTAATCCCTAACCCTTATTTATTTGTTTATAAAAAATGTGTTTTTATTTTACATGTATTTATTAATTTATTATTAATATTAGTAGTAGTAGTATTAAAACCTTAACAAAAATTAAATATTAATAATAAAAATTAAATAATAATAGGACAATAAATAAAATATTAATCCCTAACCCAATCTCTAACCCCTAATCCTAACCTAACCTTAACTCTAAACCCTTACCCTAACAAAAAAATAAATAAATAAGTGAATAATAATAATAAAAAAAGAAATAAAAGCTGATAAAAAAGCTGAAAAACCTACAAACAAATGATGCAACAGATGATAGTTTTCTCTATGGGCTACCAAACAAAAAAGCCAAAGCTCAAATATGCTGTATAAAAACGTGCAAAAAGAAAACACACGACAAAACACCGGAAAAACGCTCAAAAACTCAGGTGTGAATGCAGCCTTAAGCTGATAGAACTGGAACCAAACATTGTCTTTCCATGAATACCTACTTATACACTGGAAAGATGGACAGATATTTGCATCTGGAGCAGGAGAGGAGATGGATGACTGTGTCTTTTTTAGCAGATGAAGAAACGGTTGTGAAAGTCAACGTTTAATCTCGCTGCTTAGCTTCGTTTCGACCCCCTGTGACCTCACTTCGTAATGTTGTGCCATCTCTCCCACCGACCTTAGTATTCACAATTCTGTTCTTGGCAACATAACGGTTCCATTGTAGTCATCTGTCTGGGATGTAAGCTGCTGAGGGATCAGCGCAGGTTGACTATGAGTAGTCTGCTGTAGATGCCCAAACACCCAAGTTTCTTCCGTTACGGGATCGGCTTTCATGGAGAAGACTTGGAACATTAAAAAAAGAATTTGAAAAAAACCTGTTTAAGGCACGCAAGCTACACAACTCATCAACATAGAATTAAGCTACGCTCACATGAGCCAACTGCGTTTAGGTTATTTAACCTCTTGCCAACCACGCAATGCATATGTATGGCGGCAAAGAAGGTGGGCATTAATGGTCACACACTGCACATATGTGTCCATGGATGGCTGGGGTTTCGATGCTGAGAGCGAGGAATGGAGCTGGAGAGACAATAGTGCCTAAGTAGGGGCGTGGTCTGGACATGGCCGAGTGGAGTTGTGTTCACTGAGAGCTCCCGGCCACCTCTCACCCATCCCGGCATTTCCAGCTCTTTTAAAGCAGAATGCTCTCTTCCAGAAGACGAACAAACCGAAGGAACAAACAAAGAACCAGCCCAGCTACAAACACACCTGTATTAGGTGACTTCCAGAGACTTTTTGGGAGATCGCAGCCCAGCTCACCGGACCTCAAGATGGCGGGACCTCGTGACACTCTCTCACAGACACCAGCCCTTTTGATGGATCCAGAGTCGTCAGAGGGATCCAGGAGCCCTGTGGTGTATCCAAACTCCCCGGGAGTGTCTACTGAGATCCGGGGGAACATGACTCCCCTACCTGTTACCTTCAGGGCGGACGCAGAGTTGAAAGCCATCCTACAGGCCCTCCCGACAAGAGCGGATATCGAGGCCTTAGTGGGAAAAGTGGAGGCCGCGCACAAACGTGAGATGAAGGAAATTAAACAAGAAGTTCATTCCCTATCCTCACGTCTCACAACAGGCGAGTCCTCTCTGGCGACCCTCGAGCAGAGAGTGGCCTCATTGGAATCCACACACAAAGACCAGGCTGGCGCAGTGGTGGATCTCCAGCTACGCATGGAGGAAATGGAGGACCGGAGCCGCAGGAACAATCTGCGACTCCGAGGCCTCCCGGAAGCAACGGGCCCATCTGACTTACTGGCTACGGTCACTGATATTTTCAGAAGAGTGGCGGGAGACCAGCTACCTGAGACTGTGGAGATTGACCGGGTCCATAGAGCCCTGGGCCCGCGCCCGTCAGACCCTACCAGACCGCGCGATGTGATCTGCCGACTGCATCACTACATTCATAAGGAGGCCATTTCTCGTGGTGCCTGGGAAGCGAGAGATATAGAATTTGATTGCGCAACAGTGAAGATCCTACCTGATATCTCCAGACCAACTCTCCACCGACGTGCCCTCCTGAAACCCTTGCTGGACCTAGCCAGACGCAGCAATGCCACCTACCGCTGGGGATTTCCGCTGTCGGTCACCTTCATCAAGGACCAGAGGTCGTTCCTCCTGAGATCCCCGGAGTCTCTACCTGCGCTCTTCACCTTCCTGGGAACAGACCCGATCGACATCCCTAATTGGCTGGATTACCTCCCCCGAGCGCCAGGACGAATTACCACCTCGCGGGGACAAGCTCCTCAACCACAGAGGCAGCAAAGATACGGACGACGACCCCGCTCCTTGTCTCAAGATGAGATACAGGAAACGTGAGTAGCTGTATCTGTCCTCTGTATCTCGCTGTTAAGACACCAAGACCTCATACTGCTACTTCCCTCCCCTACATATCCTCGCACTAACGAAGTGACTGATCCGGTGCACATTACAAGTACAGCTTCTACGCCACGGGCCATGGCTGAGGATCACTCCTGCTCATTTTTTGTTGCCCTTGACTTTGCTGCTCCGCAGCGGACATACCCCCCCCCCTCCCTTGTTTGCCCAATTGGCCCCCTGGCGAATCTCAGGCTGTACTGATGCCATGATGTGCAGTATATTGTGTTCAATTCTTTGCGCCAGGCCCTCCCGTGTAGGGCACAAGAGATCAGGAGAACTGACATGTCCTAATAACTATTCCGCCCCCTGCGTGGACGTCCCCTATGCTTTCAGTTACAGAGTTTGTCTGGACGTCCTCCCAGCTAGTGGAGTGTGCTGCCATCTGCTCCAACGTCAAGTGAATCTGCAGCTATGCCAGTTCAGTTTAGATGCTTTAGCTGCATGGAGAACTATATTTCACTGCACCGTGAGCTGACAGTTCCTTCTCCTTACCCGAGATGAACACAGAACCCGGTATATTAATGTAAACGGGGGAGGCCATGGGAGCGCCCACCTCCGATCACACTCCCGCACACAATTCCTGGTGGGCGGGGGACGCGGAGGTGGGTGATCCCCTGGATTGATGTTGAGAACACAGGTCTTCAGATGTCGAATGTTGGTTTACTATGTTGATTTTAGCGTTCTGTTTTTTATTTTTCTTTACTGTGATTACTATCGCTGGGATGTCGGGGTGGGTGGGAGTTCTAGGCTCTTGTCCGCAGGTTATTGCCCACCCACTCCCCACATAGGCCATTGTGTACAGCCGGAGCTCCGGCTCTGTATACATAAGAAAGTTATTAAAACTCACCTACTTAGTTGGTTTTACAGGGGGTTTTACTTGATTTAAACCCTCATATATCTATTTCCCCTACCTTCTTCTTCTTTCTGTTCTGTTCTGCTCTGTCTCTGTCTCACTCACCCTTACCCTCCCCTCCCCCCTCCCTTCTCTTTTTGGGTTAGTCTACCCCCCCCCCTTTTTTACCCCGAGACATGGCGGTAGATTCTCTTACAGTGACCTCTCTTAACGCCAGGGGCTTGAACACCCCGGAGAAGAGACGTATGTTACTTTGTGACTTTAAAAAGTCACGGACTGACATCGCCTTCATCCAGGAGACCCACTTTAAAACGGATAAATCCCCCATACTGCAAAATAGATTTTTTTCCCGTGTTTACCACTCAACTAACTCCCAATCCAAATCTAGAGGGGTTTCCATAGTGATATCCAGCAAACTACCATGGGAATTTCAAGAGATGCTAGCAGACCCCGAGGGGCGTTTCCTATTTGTAAAGGGCTTGATTGCGGGGAATCAGTTCACACTGGCCACACTGTACGCCCCAAATGAACATCAGGACAGATTCCTTAAACGCACAATAGAAAAACTGACAAAATATAAACAAGGCCAACTACTCATGGGAGGAGACCTAAATGTCCCTCTGACCCCTTCAATAGACACGTCATCTGGTAATTCCTCCTTCTCCCCTGCCGCCAGAAAACGAATAATGCAGACTTTACTTAGTGCTCAGCTGACCGATGTGTGGCGCCTTCAGCATTCAGGGGAGAGAGACTATTCCTTCTTCTCTCCCCCACACAAGGTGTATTCCAGAATCGATCTCTTTCTGATGCCCCATGATCAGTTGCACCTTGTGAGCTCCTCATCAATAGGTCAGATCACATGGTCCGACCATGCTCCCATTTCCCTCACATACATCCTCACAGACCGACCCTCACCCAGATCCCTGTTTTGGCGTCTGAACGAGAGTCTTCTACAAATTCCCGAGGTCCTGGAGGATGTAACTAAAGAGCTTGATCTCTACTTCCGGGAGAATGATACTCAGGGATGCGACCCCGGAATATTGTGGGAGGCTCACAAGTGTGTCCTGCGAGGGGTTCTAATTAAACACGGGGCGTCCATAAAGAGAAAAAGAAATGCACAAATCACTAAATTACTTGCAGCTTTGGCCTCAGTAGAAATGCAACACAAACAAACTCCCACTAGAGACCTGGAGGCGCAGTTAATGACGCTACGTACACAAATAACAGACCTATTGCGCTACAAGGCAAAAGCGGCCCTCCAGTTCTGCTGCAAACTATCCTACGAATCGGGAGACAAATGCGGGAAACTGTTGGCCAGATCTGTGCAAGATCTTAAATCAGCTACTTATATTCCACAAATAATTGGCCCCGATGGCCAAAGAGCCTCTACCCCACAGCAAATATCCAAAGAATTCGGAGACTTCTACTCAAGCTTATATAACCTACCCAGCTCCCCCACCGAACGAGCAAATATAGATAAATACATCTCTGACTCACAGCTCCCATCCCTTCCGACTGAAACCCAGGAGATCTTAGACGAACCAATAACTTTAGAAGAACTCCAGTCAGCAGTGAAATCTATGAAACTAGGTAAGGCCCCAGGACCTGATGGTTTCACTGCCCAATACTATAAAGCCTTTCTCCCCATCTTAGGCCCACGGCTGGTAGCCTTTTTCAATGCCCTGGGAGAAGATGCTAAGTTCCCGAGTGAGACTCTAAAAGCCCACATCTCTTTGATTTATAAAGATGGGAAAGACCCGAGCGCGTGCGGAAGTTATAGACCCATTTCCCTCTTAAATTTGGATCTAAAGCTATTTTCCAAGATAATTGCCACCAGACTAGCACAACATCTCCAAAACCTAATACACTTAGACCAGGTTGGGTTTATCCCCTCCAGAGAGGCAAGGGACAACACCATCAAGGCCCTCAATCTTATCCACGTAGCAAATGATAGCAAGACCCCCTGCATATTTGTAAACACCGATGCCGAAAAGGCCTTTGACAGGGTGAACTGGAACTACATGTTCTCAGTTCTCCGTCATATTGGCCTAGGAAACAAGAT
The DNA here is from genome assembly GCA_037952835.1 of Lithobates septentrionalis. Taxonomy (NCBI): domain Eukaryota; kingdom Metazoa; phylum Chordata; class Amphibia; order Anura; family Ranidae; genus Lithobates; species Lithobates septentrionalis. The sequence goes on along the minus strand of JBBDGP010002364.1, from coordinate 1,224,665 downwards.
GTTGAAGTGGATCCAAAATATCTATTCCAATCCCTCTGCCCAAGTAAAAGTTAACGGTGTGCTATCAAACCCCTTTTCTATTGCCAATGGCACTAGACAAGGCTGTCCCCTTTCCCCCCTTCTATTTGCCCTATCCTTGGAACCCTTTTTATGCACTATTAGAGCAAACCCAGACATGACAGGACTTCAAATAGGTGACTCCCACTGCAAAATCTCAGCATATGCTGATGATCTACTATTCTCCCTAACTAACTCTAGAATATCTCTGCCAAATCTCATGCAAGAATTCAAAACTTATGGAGCCATATCTCATTTAAAGATAAACTTCTCAAAGTCAGAAGCAATGGGCATTTCTATACCCCCCCTGACACTAAGGGACTTACAGTCTAATTTCAATTTTAAGTGGACGGATACAGCCCTAACATACCTAGGCACAAAGATCCCCTCTGACCTGTCACGTACGTTTGACCTGAACTTCCCACCCTTGCTGATTAAAACCCGGATTTTGCTAGAAAAGTGGAACGCAGGTTTTCACTCCTGGTTCGGGAGATGTAATCTTCTGAAAATGTGCGTTCTACCTAAATTTACTTACCTGATCCAAGCACTACCCATTAATATCCCATCCTCATTCTTCAAGCAGGTCCAATCCCTCTTCACCAGATTTGTCTGGGCTCATAAAAAGCCCCGCTTAAAACACTCACAGCTCACGCTCCCCAAAAGAGAGGGAGGAATAGCATTACCTGACATTCGCCAATATTATCTGGCCTCTCACCTAGGACGAATACTGGACTGGAGGAGAAATAAAACATTTAAACTCTGGGTCCTACTGGAACAGAACCAAACACTGATACCTTTAAAGAGTGCACTATGGTGTTTTGATGCCCTCCCACCTAAATTGAGGTCACATCCCTTGATAGGTACCACCCTGAGACATAGCTACCAAACAGCCATGCAGACCTCCCTCACAACAAAAAACTCGCCCCTACTCCCCATTCTTGGCCACCCAAACTTCACTCCGGGATTACATACTGTGGACTATAACAACCTTAGAGACTCAGGTAGAGACCACGCAGCCAAATTTATTGTAGAAGGACATTGGCCTTCCATACAGGACTTAACCAACCCGGCAGGTGACTACCATCTCTGTTTCTGGAAAGCTGCCCAACTGCACCACTTCCTCCACTCCCTTCCAAAAACACAAACGTTCGTCCGCCAACTAACGACGTTCGAGGAGCTCTGCTCAGGAGAAGGCCCATTGGCCCATATTCTATCCCAAACCTACTCACTACTAATCTCACCAAACGAACAACCCCCACCTCCTTACTTAGCTAGATGGGAAAGAGACCTGAACTGCTCGTTTTCAGTAGCACAGCGACAACGCATACTCACACTTGCCCTTAAGTCCTCGCTTTGCACTAAATTTCAGGAAACAAACTTCAAGCTCCTCACCCTTTGGTACCTGACCCCCTCCAGATTACAGAAATGCTTCCCTACCTCCTCGAGCCGGTGCTGGCGCTGCGCTGAGGAGGAGGGAACCTTGATCCACATTTTTTGGTCATGCCCGAAGTTGAAGGACTTCTGGGGAGAAGTCAGACGGATAACACAAAAATGCACAGAGTATAGTATCCCAGACGAGGCCGCATTCTTTCTTCTTCACCTTTCCTCGATCCCCATCAAGAGATATAAGAAATCTCTCACGCGTCACTTGCTCAATGCTGCGAAGACGTGTATCCCACTTTGCTGGAAACAATCCTCCCCACCAGCCCTCTCGTTGTGGCTGCGGAGAGTAGAAGATATAAAACATATGGAAGACCTGATCCTTACTGCTCAACATAAACAAGAAGCCTTTAAAAAAACTTGGGACATCTGGAACGCATTTATTTATTCCGAGGAAGGACAACGCTTACTTGGCTTATAACTCCTTCCCCATATGTATTGGGTGGACTCCGTTGAGCCCGGTATACTGGCTTAACTACCGCCATGTCTCCTTCTTCTCTCCTTCTTCTCTCCTTCTTCTCCCACCTCCCACTACTTCTCTATTATTTTTCTTTCTTTCCCTAAACCCTCTCCTCTATCTTTCCCACCTCTTCTCTGGTCTAGGGACTTCGGTCCCCATTTTTCTATAGAAAATATGGAAAAAGCTGGGAGGGGAATACCCCGGAGCTGTAGATATCAACACTTTGTCTCGGGTTTCTTTATTTTTTATCTAAAGTATACATATACTAGGAAGTCTCAAGCCTAAAAATGTACTGTATTATACTCTGTACTGATTCAACCCTTGTATAACGACCATGACAAAGTGCTTTTTGTTTATGTTTCTGTATCGGGGCCCCACCCCTGTTTGGAGTTGAATAAACTTGATATTTGAAAAAAAAAATTTTGAAGCAACAATGTTAAAGGAACCATTTGTGAATAAATAAACTGTTTAACATACATGTTAAAAGCTGTCACTAACACTAATAATAATTACTGAATACAAATGCTCCCTTAACTCACTGAATTGGTGTGTACCTGGTATTGGTGTAGCTTGTGATACTAATGTTTATATCAAAGCCAACCTACCGCCACCATCTGCTTTCCAGCCTGATGACCACACACACCTATTCCCTTTCTGCAAACTTTTGCCCAGCGACCCAGATTTCCTAACCCGTTACCTGCAATTAGCCCAATGCACTTCTAAGACTGAAAATTTCAATTCACACCTTTGTTTTACCAAAAATGTTGACCTGGTATCTGTGCTGCTGACATACCATATATGTTTTTGCAATTAGCAAACATCCAGCTAAGTGTCTGTATACAGTATATCCCTGTCAGTGAGCTTGAATTTGCAAACACTGCTCCAGTTTTGCTTTGAAAAAAAAAAAAAAAAAAAAAAATAGTGCCTAAGTAAAAAAAAAACAATAGAAACAATGTCCAAAGACAGCAGGTCATTTATAAAAAGTCCATAAAATGTATGAGAAATCTCTACAATAGGGGCAGCTCCCCATAGAGTAAAAATAAAAAGGAACACAAGGGGGGACCAGACTAAGGGTAGCAATGATGAGTAATTGGTTTAATTAAAGCCAGTTGGCAACTTGCATAAAAAGGAGATATAAAGTCATATCTGTGTATCAACGACCATGTAGCTTGTGGGCCTGATGTCATCTGCCACGTTTGTGGATGGATGGTAATCCTGTAACTGGTGGGCTTGTAGATGGATGAGGTAGTGCTGGTAGTGGCAACCAGCGTGGAATGCAGGAGTGTTTGACAAAAAAGTGGATACTTTGAAACGCCTCACCCCATTGGCCAGGGCTTTCCTGACTTCCTACTGATGTCACTTCCAATCTGGCAGCTCCTGCGTTACATGCTGGTTGTCATTGTGATCCATCAGCACTTCCTCAACCATCTACAAGCCCACCAGCTACAGGATTACCATCCATCCTCAGACGTGGCAGGATTTAAAGAAAAGAATACATTCCCTACAGTCAAACATGAGGGAGATTCACTGATGTTTTGGGGTTGATTTTTTCTGCTTCAGGGACTGGGTGTCTTGGCCGTGGCATCATAAAATTGAAAAATTACCAAACAATTCTGGGGTGTATTGTAGGGCCCAGTGTCAGAAAATTGGATCTCCGTCAGAGGTAGTGGGTCTTACAGCAGGACAATGACCCAAAGCACACGTTAAAAAGCATCCAGAAATGGTTTAGGACAAAGAGTATTGAACTGGCCAGAGATGAGTCCAGAGATGAGATGAGTCCAGATCCAAATTTCCATAGATCACCTGTGGAGAGAACTCAAAACAGCAGTTGGGAAAAGGAAGCCTTCCAATTTGAGAGACCTTGAGCAGTTGGTGAAATAAGAGTGGTCCGATATTCCAGTAGAGAGGTGTAAGACTCATTGATGGTTAGAGGAAGCGATTGATTTCAGTTATTTTTTTCAAGCGGTGTGCTACCAAATATTAAATTGAGGATGCCAATAATTTTGTCCAGACCATTTTTGAAGTTTGTGTGAAATGTGTCAGATTTGGCTTTTGGTTTCTCCACTTTTTGTGTCATACAAACAAAAGAAATAAACATGAGAATGCCTAAACGTTTGTAATTGCAACGATTTTCTGGGTGAAGTGGTGCATTACCTGACAAAATTGCACGGGTGCCAATATTTTTGGATATGACTGTATATTTAATATATATCTATAATACATGCAGGTTTCATCCTTTAAAGAACCTATGCAAATGCCTGTTGATCTGCTTTAATTTTTGTACCCCTAAAACACATTCTATACTCTTTGGATTGTCCCCTAACTCTGGAACTTTTAGCCATGCTGTGGCATCTCAATTTCCATTTTTTCCCACTATCCTCATCAAGGTTATGCTGACACACTTTAGTAGTAATAGGGGTCTCAAGAGATGTAGATTTTGGGCTTGCCTCTGTAAAAAAAAATTATATACAGATATTGAAACCACTCAGCTTTAATTTATAAATATTATCTACACAGTACCGTACAAAAGTTTATCGGAGGTGTGAAGAAATGCTGTAAAGTAAGAATGCTTTCAAAAATACGTATATTTTAATTTGTTTATTTTTATCAATTTATAAAATGCAAAGTGAGTGAACAGAAAAAACCCCCCAAATCAAATCAATATTTGGTGTGACCACCCTTTGGCTTCAAACCAGCATCAATTCTTCTAGGTAAAACAAAGTGCTTGTGCTTATTTTTTAAAGAACTCGGCAGGTAGATTGTTCCAGACATCTTGGAAAACTTGACATAGATCTTCTGTGCATGTCGGCTGCTTCAAATCCTTCTGTCTCTTCTTGTAATCCCAGACAGACCCCATGATGATGAGATCAGGGTTCTGTGGGGGTCAAATCATCACTTCCAGGACTCCTTGTTCTTCTTTACACTAAAAATAGCTCTTAATGATATTGGCTTTTGTCCTGCTGCAGAAAAAAAAAACTGGGGCCAATCAAATGCCTCCCTGATGAAATGGCATGATGGATAAGTATGCCTGCATTTCTCAGCATTGAGGACACCATTTATTGGGAAACGTTGAGGACCGTAGAGGCAGTGGTCAGCCAAGGAAATCGAATGCAGTAGATGAAAGACACATCATGCTTACTTCCCTTCCACATCGGAAGATGTCCAGTAGTGCCATCAGCACAGAACTGGTGGAAACCAGTGGGACCCAGGTACACCCATCTACTGTCCGGAGAAGTCTGGCAAAAGTGGTCTTCATGAAAGAATTGCGGCCAAAAAAAATATACCTCCAATGTGGAAACAAGGCTAAAGAACTCAATTATGCAGGAACTGGGGTGCAGAAAAATGGCAGCAGGTGCTCTGGACTGATGAGCCAAAATTTTAAACATTTGGCTGTAGCAGGAGGCAGTTGGTTTGCGAAGGGCTGGAGAGTGATACAATAATGAATATCTGCAGGCAACAGTGGAGGTTCCTTGCAAGTTTGGGGCCACATTTCTGAAAATGGAGTTGGAGACTTGGTCAGGATCAATGGTGTCCTCAACACTGAGAAATACAGGCAGATATCTATGCCTTACCACCAGGAAGCATGTGATTGCCCCTGAAGTTATTCTGCAGTAGGACAACGACCCCAAACATACAGCCAATGTCATTAAGAACTATCTCCTATGTAAAGAAGAACAAAAAGTCATGGAAGTGATGGCCCCCACAGAACCCTGATGTCTGTCTGGGCTGACATGAAGAGACTGAAGGATTTGAGGCAGCCTATATCCACAGAAGATCTGTGCTTAGTTTCCCAAGATGTTTGGAACAACCTACCTGCCTAGTTCCATCAAAAACTGTGTGCAAGTGTACCTATAAGAATTGATGCTGCTTTGAAGGCAAAGGGCAGTCACACCAAATATTGATTTGGATGTCTTCTGTTTATTTACTTTTCATTTTTGCTAATTGCTGAAAATTAACTATTAACACTTCTATTTCTTTAAGCATTCTTAATTTACAGCATTTTTTCACACCTGCCTAAAACTTATATATATATATATATATATATATATATATACCGTATTTATCGGCGTATAACACGCACCCCAAGTTTAGGAGAGAATTTTAAGGAAAAAAACTTTTAGGAGGGAAGTTTAAGGAAAAGAAACTTACATTAAAATGCCCATCAATGCAGCCTCATCAGTGTTCATCTGCAGCCTTGTTAGTGTCATTGCAGCCTTTTCAGTGTCAGTGCAGCCTTGACCCAGTGTCCATTGCAGCCTTGTCAGTGCAGCTTTGCCCCAGTGCAGCCTTGTCAGTGCAGCTTTGCCCCAGCGCAGCCTTGTCAGTGCAGCTTTGCCCCAGCACAGTCTCTTCAGTGCAGCTTTGCCCCAGTGCAGCCTTGTCAGTGCAGCCTTGCCCCAGTGCAGCCTTGCCCCAAGTGTCCATGCCTACCGCCGCCGACGCCGCCACTGACATACACATGCATGTAGTTTTAAATATGGCGCCGCGGAGTTCGGAGGGACTCGGCGCCGGCGGAACTGAACGAACGCCGCCGAGATACACATAGTCGAGTGTATTCTGCTCTTTCCGGCGCCGCTCACAGTCCCGCCGAGTCCCGCCCTATGAGGGACATAACACAGGTCCAATGGCGGGACTGCGCGTGACTGTGAGCGGCGCCGGAAAGAGCCGAATACACTCGACTATGTGTATCTCGGCTCTGTGATTTCGGCGGCGCTCGTTCAGCTCCGCCAAGACCCTCCAAACTCCGCGGCGCCATATTTAAAACTACTCGCTATGTGAATGTCGGCGGCGATCGCCGCCGATAGCTCACAATTAGCGGGGATCGGCGTATAACACTCACCCACTATTTTCTCCTGATTTTAAGGGAAAAAGTGCGTGTTATACGCCGATAAATACAGTATATATATATATATATATATATATATATATATATATATATATATATATATATATATATAAACTATATATACTACACGGATTATATAATATTCAATATATATCCTTCCAAAAATGAAGGTACTCTACGATGCTAGCATTATTTGTCTGTAGAAAGAGACAATTACAGTGTAATACCAGTTCAGCTGGAGGACAATAACTGAAGATTAAACTGTATGTCAAGTTACCGTTACAGAGAATGAGAAGGATGAATGCTCACAATTTTAACACACAAGTGGAAGATAGCTGCTGAAGTTTACCACTACTTGTGTGATCAGGCTTTTTTTTTAATAAGAAGATTTTTTCATGATATCATGTGGATATGTTGTTTCAGCACCATCAGGGCTAATTTATACAAGAAGTAACCCTGTGGCTTTTGACATTCAGCGAGGAGCATCATGGTGCCTCCTGTGGTTGTATGTTGTGGTGTTCCTGGGGCAATAGGATAAAGTGTTATCTCAGAAGACCTACTGAGCAATGGTGTGACGGCGGTGTGTGCACATTTTTTATGGTGGTGGTAGTGAAATGTGTTGCACTGTTGGAAGAACATTAATCAAAACAGTTTTGTTCACATGGTACCTGCAAGGTTATTTGGCTGTATTAGTGCCATATTCTTTTTATTTTTACACACATTGAAGGTAGAATTTTTTACTTTAACCACTTGCCGACCCCATGTACATATATTGTGGGGCAGTGGCTCTCCTGCGCGAAATCACATACCTGTATGTGATTTCACTCTTACGGGTCTGCGACATGCAAGTGCCAGCTCCCGCTGTGATTGGACATTAGTGTCACTGGTCCCCAAAAAAGTATCAAAAGTGTCTCTTAGACAAAAAGAGCCCCCTAGGGGTGGGACTTTGAAGGCACTACCACATGAACGAACAATGTTAGAAAAACAAAGAATTTATTATAGAACACATATGAAATATTGCACATAAACGTGGATGTACATGTACAACAAATGCAAAGAAAAGATACAGCTACCTGAACCCAACGCATTCCGGAGATGAATGCTGTCTGCTTCATCAGGGGTTTTCACAGGAAAAGTAATATCTATGAAATTCAAAAGCAGAATGATCAGCTGTCAGGGCTGGGCTCAGCCCTTCCTTCTCTGAGCTGGCCGCTCAGCTGTCGGCTAATTGCCAGCTCCCATCTCTCTCCACAGTTAACCAGTTGTTGTTGATTCTGCTCATCAGTCCTGCCTACTTAAAGCCATCCAGCTCACTTGATCTCTGCCTTCGCCTTTGTCAACATCACAGAGACTTTCTCCTGCGTTCCTGTTGAAGACTTGCTCGGCTGACTATCCTTCTGGCTCCTGATCCTGCTTGCTGTACTACTATGTTTATCTCTGGCTCTCTGACATTTGCTTGGCTGACTACCCAATCCGGTTACTGAACTCTGGCTTGTTTTGACTACGTTTACTCTGTTTACCTTATTATTATTTTTATTAAACAAGTGTGATTTAACTATACTTCTGTCTCGGTCTGATTCATGGTTCCTGATATCAGCAATGTTTAAACCCTAACAGGTATTACTATATAAACATATACAAAGTATTGAGGGTATTCAAAACTTACATCATAGTCATTTGCATATGCCTCAGAACATTCACATTAATTAAAAACAAAGGAATGACATTGTCCCGTAGAGTTCCCTGAGCATCCCGTTCACATGATTGTTGCTTCAATTTAAAATGGATATGAATGGGAAAAAAGGCCAAGTGTTATAAGGGCTTATATAATCCCCAATCACACCAAAAACAGCTGAAATCCGGAGAACCAGATGCAGCTGAAAAACGCCCTGTATACTGTGGCCCAACAAACGGAAAATCTGTAAGAAAAAAAAACTACTATAATATAGTATGATCTATACTGAGAAAAGGGGGAGAAATGTAGCACTTACACCCCTAATCGCTAAACCCCACATGGAGCAACATACCTATCTGGAGTAGTGACATCAATTGCAGGCCGGGAGGTTGGTGGGGGCGTGGAGGGCACTCAAAATATCATAGACCGATTCAATAAGATAGTAAATGATTGATGTCAACATTGCCAAAAGATGGGTCACCAAAGAGAGGGAGAAAAGAAAAGTATGCAAAAAAGTATATATTAGAAAAAATATAAGCATGCACTAGGACATGCATAATGCTAATAAATCAAAGGCCCAAAGGCATTAAATCGCAAGGTTACCCCAATTGCTTACTTTCAGTGAACATAGTGAGCCCCTCCCGGAACGTCCCGTCCAAAGCCCTGTCTGCCTATTAATGGAATGGAGGCTTAAATAGCCCCACATACATCGCCGCCCATCTACTGAATGCGGATCAGGTGTGTGCGGTTTGTTTGCTTCTTGATTTGCCCCAACGGCGCAGGCACAATCCCTGCTATGTTCATGTGCCGCATGGTTCGTATGGCGCAGCGCAATGACGTCACGCGCCACGCAGCGGCATGATACGTTCACGTCCCACCGGCATGGCAACGCATCCCAGGACAACAGAGGTCATCCTGGGTACAGAGAGGAACGGAGATTGGTAGGTGATAAAGCATATAGCTCCTCCTCAAAGAGTCTCCGAAAAGGAAACTCTTTACCGTGCTGGGTACACATGGTGAATAGGCGTAAATACTGTGTATGGCAAAGCATAACCCCAAGCTGTTGGCAGATGAATCTGTGTCAAGGGCAAAGGTAAAAATAAAAACAAAAAAAATACATTTTTTATATATATATATATATATATATATATATATATATATATATATATATATATATATATATATATATATATATGGGGAATGGGCCCAATTGGTCCGATCATGCCGAGTCAGGTTGCATAAAGCAATTCATTCCCTCCACAACTAACTCTATGGCCGCCTTTATGTCTTTGAGCATGTGTTGGGAAATGGAGATCAGATTAAGTTCAGGATCAATTGCTTTATGCAACCTGACTCAGCATGATCAGACCAATTGGGCCCATTCCCCATATATATAATATATATTATTTTTATTGTTATTTTTACCTTTACCCTTGACACAGATTCATCTGCCATCGGCTTGGGGTCATGCTTTGCCACACACATTATTCACGCCTATTCACTATGTGTACCCGGCACGGCAACGAGTTTCCTTTTCGGAGACTCTTTGGAAAGGAGCTATGTACTTTACCATCTGCCAATTTCCTTTCCCCTCTGTGCCCAAGACGACCTCTGTTGCCCTGGGATGCGTTGCCGCGCAGGTGGGCCGTTGAGGTGTTGTGTCGCTCTGCGGCGCATGAGCGTGACGTCATTGCGCATTCGGCGTACGAACCATGCAGCGCATGCACAATTTTCTGTTTGTTTGGCCTCAGTATACATGGTGTTTTTCAGCTGCATCTGGGTCTCCGGATTTAAGTGATTTTTGATGTGATTATATATCCCCTTGTAACACTTGGCCTTTTTTTCCCATTCATATCAATTTTAAATTGAAGCAACAATCATGTGGACGGGATGCTCAGGAAACTCTACCGGATGATGTCATTCCCTTGTTTTTAACTATTGTGGATGTTCTGAGGCATATGCAAATGACTATGTTGTTTTGAATACCCTCAATACTTTGTATATGCTTATATATTAATACCTGTTAGGGTTTAAACATTGCTGATCATTCTGAATTTGAATTTCATAGATATTACTTTTCCTGTGAAAATCCCTGATGAAGGAGACAGCATTCATCTCCACAATGCGTTGGGTTCAGGAAGCTGTATCTTTTCTTTGCATTTTTTGTATATGTATATCCACATTTATGTGCAATATTTCATATGTGTTCTATAACAAATACTTCATATTTTTCTAACATTGTTTATTCATGTGGTAATGCCTTCAAAGTCCCACCCCTAAGGGGCTCTCTTTGTTTCTTGGTATACTTGGGATGTAGCACACCTTTCGAGTTATCCTTATCAGAAACCCTTTTCAAAGTGTCACTTAGTGTCCAATTTGTCCGCCGCAATGTTGCAGTCACGCTATAAGTCACTGATCGCCGCCATTACTAGTCTTTTTTTGTTCATAGAGCAAAAAATAAAAACTGCAAAGGTGATCAAATACCACCAAAAGAAAGCTCTATTTGTGGGAAAAAAAGTAGTGCACAACGGAAAATTTCGTTTAGTTTCGGTTCGTTGTCATTCGTTAAATACATAATTTCGTTCTGTTATATTCGTTATGTTACGTTAATTCGTTTTCGGACAGTTCGTTATTTCTAGTGTCGATATTCGTTATGCTGAATTTGGAATCATGTCGAATTCATTCGTTATATCCTCTATAATTTCTTTTGTATTACGGTAGTTGAAATTCGATATTTATGTATGTATATTGAGTCGTGATAATGATTCGTAGTTTGGAAAGTCATTTGTTTATTGAATCTATTAACACACACAATGACAATATCTCTTCTCCTCTGCTCAAGTACAATAAAACACCCTTCTCACTCAGTTCTCAGGAATGCACTTTGCCAGTAATCCAACCTCCAGCACAAAATTAATCAGCTGATTGGACTGTAAGATTTACTTTGAATTGACGTTTTGTTTCATTAGATCTTTAACAAATTACTTAATCATGTCGAATGCATTCCTTATATTCGCTATAATTTCTTTTTAGTTGAAATTCGTTATTATTTTTATAATATATATATTTTTATAATGTATATTATTTATATGCTCTTCTTGGCACTTTCTTCTGGTTTTACTCAAACTCAAGGTTAGTCCCCTCTCGTGGCTCTTTCTCCAGTCACTACTATTGGAGTCCAAGCCCCTCTACCTTCCCAGGTCATATGAGTTTTGTAGTTGCTTTGGTTCATGGAAAACTACCATTTATACCATGCCTCGGAAAATCAGAAACATAAATAATCCTAGCTTAAAAGAATAATTTTTTTTAACAGAGTCTACAATTTTAAAATATTTCTAAATATATATTTCCAATGTCTTCATTTCTATGTTTTATTTGTTTTTACACAGGACTCTTTTTTTATTAATTTCACATCCAAGTTTCAACCTTTCAGAGAAAACAATGACCATTTCACATGCAAGCTAATTTATGGCGCTTTTAGTCATGGTTTCCTAAAAAAATAAATAATGGGAAAGATGTACTTCATTGAATTATGTTGACTTTAAATACATCAAGATCTTTTCTCTTGAAGATAGAGAACATGGTTTGCTCGTTACACAAATCCATGCCCATAATTCAGGTGTTCTTCATTTTTTGGATACATTGACCATCGCACAGATCCTCCATTTATGTATTACATAAAGCAATTCCTTATCTGTTTCAGTACACGACTATTTATTTCTATATCTAAATCTTTCCTTTTTTAAACTTGTGTTGGGCTGCAAAAGTATTCTATTGTCCTATCTGAGTTTAGTGGTAAAAAAAAAAAGATGTCATAAAACCGCCACGTTGGAGTAAAATGTAGATGATAAATATATGGGTAGGAGGAGAGACCGTGTCTTATTCACAAATTACTGACACCATCACCCATTTCGTTGTTAATGACAAAAGGTAGAAAAAGAGGAAACCCCAAATCTCCAACCATGATGGTACATCAGGCTATATATCTGCATTTCATGCATTTCTACTAAGTGGATATGGACTAAATTTTAATACAATGTGTGCATTAATAAAAGATACTGTCTTTTTAAACAAATACCTTTTAAATTTTGTGTATACCGAAACGTTTACATCCCCCTACTCCAGTCTCCTTAGTTGGAGATTTGGGGTTTCCTCTTTTGCTACTTTTTTACCTTACAATGTAAATAAAATCACATTTAACGCTAAGACAGATATACATGGCACCAAACATAATATTTCAAGGGTACGTTTTGATGAATACCTGCTTATGCATTGAAAAGATGGACAGACATAGTTTCACATCTGGAGTCAGAGGGGATGGATGACCGTGTCTTTTTTAGCAGATGAAAAATGAGTTGTGAAAGTCAGCTTCTAATCTCGCTGCTTAGCTTCATTTCAACCCCCTGTGACCTCACTTTGTAATGTTGTGCCATCTCTCCCACCAACTTTACAATTGACAAACAGCCAAAGGCCATTCTGTTCTTGGCGAAATAATGGTTCCACCATAGTCATCTGTCTGGGAAGTAAGCTGCTGAGTGATCTGCGTAGGTTGCCTGTGAGTGTGGTGGTAGGCTGCTGTAGATGCCCAAAAGGCCAATTCAGTTTCTTCAGTTACGATATCAGTTTTCATGGATCAGTTTGACTTAGGTCTTAAAAAAATAGTAGAAGTAGAGAAGAACCTGCTCAAGGCACACAAGCTACACAACGCATCAAAATAGAACTAAGCTATGAAGGTTATAAATGAAAAATGACTATGCTGCGCTATCTCCCTACTAATATATCCAACAATGCATTTAAAGTGCCAACATTGCTGTATTAAAACATACAAATGTGAAACATAAAATTTAAAATAGCAAAAAAAAATAATAAAGTCTGTTGCTGTGATAATCTGTGATATGTGTCACACTCCACAACAAAATAAAAATAATAGCAAAAACACTTAAAAAATGTATATATGGTGCCACAAATGTGAATCATAAAGTGCTGTGGTGCATAAAACAGTGACATCCTGATCAAATAAGGGTCAGTCCAACATAACTAATATATAGTCCTTGTTAGATGATTAATGGTGACTTCATAAAAAAACGCGAAAACAGCGTGTTGCGGTGTCCACACTCCAGTCCTCCCCACCCTCGGGTAATGGCCGCTCACCTCAGAGCGTGTGACCTCACAATTAAGTTTGGTCAACCACGCTTTTGAATCACCTTAGGGATTTTAGGTTAACTGTATGGTCCCAGGCTACTCACTGGTGCTGTCTCCTCAATCCTCATATGCAAACAGTAAAAAGAAACTCCATAGCGTGATACAAAGGAAATTTCGTATCTTCCTCAGATGCATCCCCCTGAGGAAGATATGAAATTTCTCTTGTATTGTCACACGTAGGGGAGGGGACAGGACTGTGTAGGAGGCAGCTGGACTTTCCCACAGAGAACGGACATACGACCTCATACCAAAATCCAGCGTTTTAAGGCACATTATAGAGCGGCGCACCAAACGCACCTAACCCATGTGAGTACCCTGTGCTAGGGCTTTTTGTTTGTATAATAAACTGTGTTAAAATGATATCACGCTATGGAGTTTCTTTTTACTGTTTGCATATTAGGAGACAGCACCAGTGAGCAGCCTGGGACCATACAGTTAACCTGGAATCCCTAAGGTGATTCAAAAGCGTGGTTGACCAAACTTAATTGTGAGGTCACATGCTCTGAGGTGAGCGACCATTACCTGAGGGTGGGGAGCACTGGAGTGTGGACACTGCAACAAGCTGTTTTCACGTTTTTTATGAAGTCGCCATTATTCATCTAAAAAGGACTATATATTAGTTGTGTTGGACTGACCCTTATTTGATCAGGACGTCACTGTTTTATGCACCACAGCACTTTATGATTCACATTTGTGGCACCATATATACATTTTTTAAGTGTTTTTTGCTATTATTTTTATTTTGTTGTGGAGTGTGACACATATCACAGATTATCACAGCAACTAAGGACTTTATTTATTATTTTTTTCACTATTTTTAATTTTATGTTTCACATTTGTATGTTTTAATACAGCAATGTTGGCACTTTAAATCCATTGTTGGATATATTAGTAGGGAGCAGCATAGTAATTTGTAATTTATATTGTTTTCACATGGCTTTATGAGACGTGATTAGTGCTAGCAGCTGTCATTTATTATTACGCACTTGTCATATATATTTTGCATTTATATATAATCTTAATAGGTAGCTCGCAAGATCCTCATAGTTTGTTTGAAGCTATGAGGGTTATTTACCCTTTTGCTGCCCACGTAATCAGGGTCATGGTTAAAAATCATGGGACCCCGTACTGTGTACCTGACAGGGTCCTCTTCCCTCCTGGTCACTGCAGGAATACTGTTTTTAGATGAGAACAGGCCTCTTTTATATTCACCAAACATTATATATTTTCTGAAATCAGAGGCCCTGGAGAATAGAATGGTCATTATTGCAATTTTTTATGTCATACAATATTTGCGCAGCCATTTTTAAAATGCAAAATTTTTAGGAAAATTTACACTTAAATAAATTTTAGTGCACACAAACACCATATAATTCACAAATCTTTTGGTAAATGATAAACGATAATGTTGCATTGAGTAAATAGATACCAAACATATCAACATTTAAAATTACGCATGCCTGCGAAATGGTGACAAACTTCAGTAGCCCTTACAGGTTACCAGTTTACACTTAAATTTGAGCTCTGGCACTAGAATTATTACATTTTTACACTTTTTAAAACATTTTTATTTTTTATTCAAATGTATTGCTATCACAAGTGAAAAATAAAAACCCTTGTGATACCTGGGGCAGTGATCGGTACTCTTTATGTGAGATCAAGGGTCTATTAGACTTCTAATCACTCCTCAGCTCTCCAAGGCAGCTGGTGAAACATAGATTGGTTTGATTGGCTGCTTTCCTTACCAGTACCAGCCAGATGAATGAAGAACCAGAGCTGGACATGTCAAAATCATACTACATAGTTATATATTTGGTAAGGTTGAATAAAGACACTAGTACATCTACTTCAACCTGTGTGGGTGTGTAGGTGTGTGTGTTCATGTTGATAATCGTTTCCCATATCCCTGTATATTGCGTTCGCTAAGATGCACATCCAAGAATCTTTTAAAGTGGAGTTCCGCCCAAAAAAATTATAAGTCAGCAGCTACAAATACAGCAGCGATGTCCTCACCCAAAGCTGATCTGTCCCTCGGCTCCCAGGTGGAGGCGTCGGCATCTTTGGTAAGGGAATCAGGAAGTGAAGCCCTGCGGCTTCACGGCCTGGTTCCCTATTGCGCATGTGCGAGTCGCACGCACTGCACAATCTTACTGGTCCCTGCTGTCTTCTGGGACCTGTGTGTCCCTCAGAAGACAGCGGGGGGGACGGAGGAGGGGCCGGACATGGCGTAGATAGCCGCAGATACTTCAGCGATTTATGCCCAGAAGTGGGAGCAAATACCTGTATTATACAGGTATCTGCTCCCCCCTCCCCCCTGAAAGGTACCAAATGTGACACCGGAGGGGGGGGGGCGAAAAGCGTAAGTTCCATTTTTGGGTGGCACTCCACTTTAAAGCTATCAAATCTTCCTGCTGACTCCACCGATTGTGGAAGAGAGTTCCTCAACCTTATTGCCCTTGACAGTGAAAAACCCCCTACGCAGCTTAAGGTTCACCTCCAGTCTATGTCACGTCTACCCCAACTCAGGTGGTCTAACACTATAGCTGTATTAGATCAAAAGGGTGCTTCTACTAAATACTGAGCAAAGGGTCTGAACACTTAGGACCATGTGATATTTCAGTTTTTCTTTTTTAATAAATCTGCAAAAATGTCAACAATTCTGTGTTTTTCTGTCAATATGGGGTGCTGTGTGTACATTAATGAGGAAAAAAACGAACTTAAATGATTTTAGCAAATGGCTGCAATATAACAAAGAGTGAAAAATTTAAGGGGGTCTGAATACTTTCCGTCCCCACTGTATATCAAATGCACCGCCTGAAGTAGATTAGAAATAGTACATTACAGAATGCACTGTAGAATGTAGATCTCTAGGTTACACTAACTGGATGCCGAGTGTATATATATATATATATATATATATATATATATATATATATATATATATATTATACTAGCTGTATATATATATATATTAACCGCTTGCCGCCCACCGGCCGTCCTATAACGGGCAGGTGGCGCGGCTCTCGTTCTGGGCGGGCGTCATATGATGTCCGTCCATTTAAATAGGGCATGCGCACGATCGTGTGTGTGCAGCCCTGTACCTTTGTGGGCGGCGTGTCATGGAGACACAGCTCACCACCAAGGGGGGTGTACAGCCATTGGGCATGGCTGTTTACCACGCGATCGGCCATGATGAAGTCACGGCCGATCACAGATGGTTCCGCCCCAGTGTGCACGGCGCATGCGCGCGATCACGAGCATGCTGCACGTCGGTGGTGCCATATGCCGGGAACACTGCTTGTCACAGACGCTGGTAAACAGCCATTGGCCGGTGGCTGTTTACCACGTGATCAACTGTGATCATTTCAGAGCCGATCACTAAATGTAAATACAGAGCGGTAACTATCTCTTAACAGCTCTTCTCTCCTCACACACGGTTTCCAGTGTAAGGAGAGAAGAGCCAGGAGCAGTGAGTTACTGATCTGTGTGTGTATTGTATGCACCAAGCACAACACTTGTCCCATCGCCCCCCCCCCCCCCATTGTCATCTGTCACCCAACAGTCACCCCATAAAGTACACCTTTCACATAAGAGACTGCCATCAGTGACCATCCGCGGTGCACCCATCAGTGACCATCACCCGTCACCCATCAGTGACCATCACCCATCAGTGACCGTCAGCGGTGCACCCATCACCCATCAGTGACCGTGTCCTGTCACCTGTCACCCATCACCCGTAACCCATCAGTGACCATCAGCCACCACCAATCATCCATCAGTGAATGTCAGCCATCACCCGTCACCCATCAGTGACTGTCAGCCATCACCCGTCACCCATCAGTGACCGTCAGCCATCACCCGTCACCCATCAGTGACTATGAGCCATCACCCTTCACCCATCAGTGACCGTCAGCCATCACCCGTCACCCATCAGTGACCGTCAGAGGTGCACCCCTCACCCATCAGTGACTGTAGCCTATCATCCATCACCCATCAGTGACCATCAGTGGTGCACCCATCACCCATCAGTGACCATAGCCGCCTGTCATCCATCACACGTCACCCATCAGTGACCGTCAGCGGTGCACCCGTCACCCATCAGTGAACGTGACCTGTCACCCATCACCCGTCACTTATCACTGACCATCAGCGGTGCACCCAATACTCATCAGTGACCGTGGCCTGTCACCCGTCTGTGACCATCACCCGTCACTGTCCGTGGCCTGTCACCCATCAGTGACCATCGCCTGTCACACCGTCATCACCTATCAGTAAACGTCACCTGCCACCGATCGCACAGCCCATCAGTGACTGTCACCTGCCACCTATCACACAGCCATCAGCGTCATGTCTAAAAGATTTTATATTAGTGAGGAGGCGTTCCAGATCCTCTCCATGACTGATGAGAGCAGCGGGGAGTTCTCATCAGATTCCAATTCTGATTCCAAATCAAATTTGGCATTTGAACCGATTGAGAATAGTGAATCGGCAAATGATTCGGAGGAAGAATGGGTCCCTCCTGAAAGGGCATGGCACTCTGGAAACCAGGCAGCTGCCAGCAACCAGGATTATATTCTCAGGCCCAGTACCAGCGCTACCGCCAGCAATAGGCCCCAAGAACAAATTCCCAGGCCCAGCACCAGTGCTGGCGCCAGTGATAGGCCCCGGGAACAAATGCCCAGTACCAGCGCTGCTGCCGGCGATAGGCCCCAGGAACAAATGCCCAGGCCCAGTACCAGTGCTGCCACATCACGCCTGAGTACCATCACAGGAGATTCAAATCCCCCAACTACTGGAGTGTCACATCCCCCAAGAGCCAGGGCCTCTACATACATGCCAGATGGTCTTGCCAACCCAACATGGCTGCTTTCTGGCACGGGATGAGGGATGGGCCAAACCGCCCCGGTTCGGTTCGCACCAGAACATACCGAACAGGCAAAAAATTAGGCAGAACACACGAACACCATTAAAGTCTATAGGACACAAACATGAATAATCAAAAGTGCTCATTTTAAAGGCTTATATGCAAGTTATTATCATAAAAAGTGTTTGGGGACCTGGGTCCTGCCCCAGGGGCCATTTTTTCCGGAGCAGTGATTTTTTTAATGCTTAAAGTGAAACAATAAAAATGAAATATTCCTTTAAATATCGTGCCTGGGGGGTGTCTATAGTATGCCTGTAAAGTGGTTCATTTTTCCCATGTTTACAACAGTACCATAGCAAAATTACATTTCTAAAGGAAAAATTGTCATTTAAAACTGATCGCGGCTTTAATGAATTGTCGGGTCTCGGCAATATAGATAAAAATCATTGAAAAAAAAGAGCATGGGATCCCCCCCCCCCCAGTCCATTACCAGGCCCTTTGGGTCTGGTATGAATATTAAGGGGAACCCCGAACCAAAATTTTAAACAAAAGTTGCGTGGGGGTCCCCCTAAAATCCATACCAGGCCCTTCGGGTCTGATATGGAAATGAAGGGGAACCCTGCACCAATTTTTTTTTAAAATGGTGTAGGGGTCCCCCTCAAAATCTGGTATGGATTTTAAAGGGGACCCTGCGCCAAAATTTTAAAAAAATGGCGTAGGGGTCCCCCTCCAAATCCATACCAGACCCTTATCCGAGCACGCAACCTGGCAGGCCTTGCCCGGTGGTTGTGGGGGTATGCGGGCGGGGGGCTTATCGGAATCTGGAAGCCCCCTTTAACAAGGGGACCCCAGGATCCCGGCCTTCCCCCCCTGTGTGAAATGGTAATGGGGTACGGTGTACCCGTACCATTTCACAAAAAATCAAAATGGTAAAAAAAGACAATAGCCGATTTTTGACAATTCCTTTATTAATAATGTCTTCTTCTTTCCCCCGCTTCTTCCTCCATCTTCCTCTGCTTCTTCCTCTGGTCTTCTCCATCTTCCTCCGTCTTCTTCTTCCCCGCTTCGTCCTCCGGATGATCCGCCTCAATGGGAGGCTCCCGCAGTGTGACGCTTCTGTGCTTGTGACAGCTCTTATATAACTGAGGGCGGGGTCCCCTCTGATGCCACGGGGACTTCCCTATGGCTTTCCCATGGCGTAGAGGGGGGCGGGGTCACCTGTTTACGTACCCCATTACTATTTCACACAGGGGGAGGCCGGGATCTGGGAGTCCCCTTGTTAAAGGGGGCTTCCAGATTCCAATAAGTCCCCCGCCTGCAAGGGTTGTGGGGATGAGGCCCTTGTCCCCATCAACATGGGGACAAGCTGCTTTGGGGGGCTACCCCAAAGCACCCTCCTCATGTTGGGGGCATGTGGCCTGGTACGGTTCAGGAGTGGGGTGCTCTCTCGCCCCCCCTCTTTTCCTGCGGCCTGTCAGGTTGCATACTCGGATAAGGGTCTGGTATGGATTTTGAGGGGGACCCCTACGCAATTTTTTTTTATTTGGCGCAGGGTTCCCCTTAATTTTCATATGAAACCTGAAGGGCCTGGTATGGATTTTAGGGGGACCCCCATGCATTTTTTAAAAAAAATTTTGGTTCAGGGTTCCCCTCAATATTGATACCAGACCCAAAGGGCCTGGTAATGGACTGGGGGGGGATCCCATGCTCTTTTTTTCAATGATTTTATCTATATTGCCGAGACCCAACAATTCATTACAGCCGCGATCAGTTTTCAATGACAATTTTTCCTTTAGAAATGTCATTTTATGCAGGGACTGTTCTAAACACGGGAAAAATGTGCCACTTTACAGGCATACTATAGACACCCCCCAGGCACAAAATTTAAAAGAATATTTCATTTTTATTGTTTCACTTTAAGCATTAAAAAAATCATTGCTCCCGAAAAAACGGGCGTTTAAAAAAAAAAAATTTTCATTGATACATGTCCCCTGGGGCAGGACCCAGGTCCCCAAACACTTTTTATGACAATAACTTGCATATAAGTCTTTAAAATGAACACTTGATTTTTCTTGTTAATGTCCCATAGACTTTAACGGTGTTCCGGCGGCTTACGGATTTGCCCCGAAGATCGCATAATGTTCCGTGTTCGCAGAACATGCGAACAACCAAAGTTTGGCCCGAACTTATGCTCGGGCTGAACCATTCGCCCATCCCTTCTCAGGGTCACCAATTATTTCCCCTTTCACAGCACAGCCAGGTGTGCAGGCCAACACCCAAAATTTCACAGCGATTGATTATTTTTATCTGTTTTTGCCCGACACTTCGCTGCAATTTATTGTGCACCAGACAAATTTATATGCCCAGCAGTATATTGCCAACAACCCCCAATCATCATATGCCCGTCCGTTTGAGTGGAGAGATCTGAATTTGGAGGAGTTCAAATTGTTTATGAGCCTCACCATAAACATGGGGATTACAAAAAAGAAATGAAGGACATGCCTATTGGTCCACCAACCCCATCCACCACATGCCTATTTATTCTGCCGTAATGTCCAGGTCCCGATACGAGATGAAAATGCGCTTTCTTCATTTTAGTGACAACACCCAGTGCTCTCCCCGCAATCATTCAAATTACGACAAGTTATATAAAATTCGCCCACTGATAAATTTCTTTTGCCAACAATTTACAGAACTCTATGTCCCCGATCAGAATATATGTGTCGATGAGTCCCTGGTACCCTTTTCAGGCCGGCTGGGAATAAAGCAATACATTCGTAGAAAAAGGGCCAGATACGGAGAAAATTTGTTACAAGCTATGTGAGAAAGTCACGGGATATCTGTATGCGTTCCGCATATATGAAGGAAGAGATTCCCAGCTCCAGCCCTCTGAGTGCCTGGCCCACACGGGCACAACTGGAAAGATTGTATGGGACCTGGCATACCCACTTCTGAACAAAGGATATCACATATACCTTGACAACTTCTACACCAGCCTGCCCCTTTTCAAACACTTATACATCTCAAAAACCCTGGCCTGCGGAACCTCCAGAAAGAATAGTAAGGGCCTCCCACAACCTCTAGTGAACAAAAAGCTGCGAAGGGTGGAAAGAGCAACACTGAGATGCAACGAAGTGCTGGCCTTGAGGTGGAAGGATAAAAGGGACGTGCACATGATGTCCACCATCCATGATGACACTACAATTGAGGTTCAAAGAAGACAAGGTCTCATTGAAAAGCCAACATGTGCCCAAGATTATAATCTCTACATGGGGGGGTGGATTTCAATGATCAAATGATTCAGCCCTATTTGTCAATAAGGAGGTCCCAATTCTGGTACAAGAAGGTAGCAATTTATCTCATCCATTTGACCATTTATAATTCCTACGTAGTCTACACCAAATCCACGGAAAGCCCCGCCCCCTTCCTAAAAGTCATAGAAGAAGTTGTCACATCCCTCATCTATCAAGAAAGACCTCCTCAGAAGACCTTCGCTCTGATGCTGTTAGCCGACTGCATGAGCGCTACTTACCCTTCAACATTCCACCATCTGAAGCAGGCCGAAGACAGCAAAAAAAATGTTGCGTGTGCAGCAAAAGAGGATTTCAAAAAGATACCAGCTACCATTATCCCCAGTGTCCCTCCTAACCTGGCCTTTGCATTGGTGAATGCTTGCAACTTTATCATACATCCCTAAAATATTAGCCCATATTTTTAACCATTTCCCCATTTTCATCATCTGTGCTGACCATTTTCCATGCTTCTCCAAATACTAGGGTTGTCCCGATACCGATACTAGTATCGGTATCGGCACCGATACCGAGCATTTGCCCAAGTACTTGTACTCGGGCAAATGCTCCCGATGCTTCCCCCCGATACCTAGAAGACAGCTGTGATCGGCGCGTGGGGGAGTTACAAGATTCTCCCCCAGCGCTTTCACCAGCTTTAGTGACATACAGCGGTGATCGCTCACCGCTGACTGTCACTGCATCCTCCTCCATGCCCCCTCCGTTCCTCTGTGCCTCTCCGCTGTCCCCTCCGTTCCTCTCTCCTTATCTGTGCCTCTCCGCTGTCCCCTCCATTCCTCTCTTCTTATCTGTGCCTCTCCGCTGTCCCCTCCGTTCCTCTCTCCTTATCTGTCCCCCTCCGTTCTCCCCCTCTGTTCCTCTCTCCTTATCTGTCCCCCTCCGCTGTCCCCTCCGTTCCTTTCTCCTTATCTGTCCCCCTCCGTCCTCCTCCTCCTTCCTTTGTGAATAGACAGAGTCAGCTGACTCTGTCCATTCACATAACTGAAACATTGTAATCTCCTGTGATTACGATGTGTCAGTTTATGAATGGAGAGGAGCCGCTGTCTTCTCTCCATTCATTCTCAGTGCAGCTGAGGCTGCAGAGAAAGGGACTGGGGAATCTCTATCCTCTGTCTCTTTCTCTGTCTCAAGGGGGAGATATTAGAGGTCTGTTAAGACCCCTGATATCTCACCAAAGCCCCTCAAAAGGGCTGATTAAAAACAAAAAACAAAAAAACAATAAAGAATAAAAAAATATTATTGTAAAAAATAAAAATTGTAAAAAAAAATAAACACACACACATACAACGTTCACCCCCCCCCCCCCCCCAAAAAAAGCAAGCACTGTTAACAAAAAAAAAAAAAAAACTGTTACGTGACATTAAAAAAAAAGTATTGGTAATCGGTATCGGCGAGTACTTGAAAAAAAGTATCGGTACTTGTACTCGGTCCTAAAAAAGTGGTATCGGGACAACCCTACAAATAACCATGCCACTGCCTTCCACATGAACTGACCCTGGCCTGTTTTTTGACTATGCCTCTGCCTACCTTTTGACTGCTTCCACATGAACTGACCCTGGCCTGTTTTATGGACTGTGCTTTTGCCTACCGCTTGGACTGATCTGTTGCCCTGCTACTGTAGTACACAGGGGTCTCACATATGTGAGGGGCTCCAGAATTGTTTTTCCGGATGGAGAAAACAATTTCTTTTTGCTTTCTCCGGGTTTCGGAATTTCTGGATTAGGGTCTGGAGTCCAGAGGCTTCATAGAGATTTGGGTGCGAAGCCTCTACCTCTGTGCCCCTGTGCACAGGTTTTACCTGATTGCGGCCCTCAGCGTGCTGCTGACTTACTGCCATCATGCCCCAGCCTGCAGCATGAACGGACCACACCGCTACTTGGACTATGCAAATAATTAGCTGTAGCAAGAGGCAGTATGTTTATGAAGGGCTGGAGAGCAGTACAATAATGAGTGTCTGCAGGTAACAGTGTACCAGGACCAATATTATGGCTGTGCTGGCTGTCTCTGCCTGGACAATTTCTATGGACTGTGCTGTGCTGACAATATCCTTGTGCTTACTATAGACAATATTCCTGCCTGCTGCCTGGATAATTACTATTGCTGTCACTAAGCACATCCCTGCCTGCTGCCTTGACCAGTGCTCTCCTCTGTGGATACTACTAAAAGCACAAGTAATGCTTTTTTTTTACCCTTTCTACAATATAATTTATTTTGGATTGTAATTCTTGGTATGTACATGCTATGTGTTAGAAATATAAAGGGCCTTCAAAAATGATAGGTTGTCAGGAAATTATATATGTCATTTATGCTCCTAGAACGCCTGATGGTGCTACTTGGATTTTGGGCCTCTGTATGTGGCCAGGCTGTGTAAAAGGCTCACACATGTGGTATCGCCATACTCAGGACGAGTAGCAGATTGTATTTTGAGGTGTCATTTTTGCTATGTATTTGCTATGTGTTTGAAATATCTTATAAATGGACAACTTTGTGTAAAAAAAATGCGGTTTCATTTTTTTTCCACGTTTTCCAAAAACTTCTGGAAAAAAATGAACTGTCAAAAAGATTCATTATGCCTCATAGGTTATATGTTGGGGTGTTTGCTTTCCAAAATGTGGTCATTTTGGGGGCAATTCCATTGTCCTGGTGCTCCAGGGCCTTCAAAAATGTAATAGGTGGTTGAGAAATGAGATGTGTCATTTTTGCTTGTAGAACACCTGAAGGTGCTACTTCAATGTGGGGCCTTTGTATGTGGCCAAGCTGTGTAAAAGTCTCACACATGTGGTATCGCCATACTCGAGAAGAGTGGCAGAATGTATTTTGGGGTGTAATTTGTTGTATGCATATGCTCTGTGAGATAAATAACCTGTTAATATGACAATTTTGTAAAAAAAATAAAAATCTTCATTTTGCAAAGAATTGTGGGAAAAACTTAAAAAAACTCACCATGCTACTTACTTAATACCTTGGAATGTCTACTTTCTAAAAGGGGGTAATTTGGGGGGTATTTGTACTTTCCTGACTATTTAGTGTCTCAAGAAATGAGATAGGCCTTCAGTACATCAGGTGTGATCAGATGTGATCAATTTCCAGTGATTGGCACCATAGTTTGTAGACTCTATAACTTTCACAAAGACCAAATAATTTACACTAATTTGGGTTATTTTTACCAAAAATATGGACATGTAGCAGTATAAATTTTGGCCAAAATGTATGAAGAAAAATTACTAATTTGCAAAATTTTTATGACAGAAACAAAGAAAAAGGCATTTTTTTCACAAAATTTACGGCCTTTTTTATTTATAGCACAAAAATAAAAAACTCACTAGTGATTAAATACCACCAAAAGAAAGCTCTATTTGTTTGAAAAAAAGGACGCAAATTTTATATGGGTACAGTGTTGCATGACTGAGTAATTGTCATTCAAAGTGCGAACGGACGAACACCCGATATTCGAGTCGAACTCATGTTCGACCCGAACATCAAGCTCATCCCTACTGAGGATTGGTGACCAGAACTGGATGGAATACTCCAGATGTGGCTGAACTGGAGTTTTATAAAGTAGGATTATCGTTTTAGCTCTGGCATAAATTCCCTTTTTAATGCATGCTAATAGTCTGCTGGCTTTGCTTGCTGCGCCTTGACATTGCATGCTATTGCTCACTCTGTCTTTTACTAGGACCACCAGATCCTTCTCCATCCTGGATTCCCCCAGAGGTTGTCCCCTAGTGAGTAAGTTGCATTTATATTTTTAACCCCCAAGTGCATTACTTTACATTTTTCAACATTAAGCCTCATTTACCCACCACAGTAATTTATCCAGGTCCTCTTGTAAAGTTTCTATATCCTCCTGTGAAGTTATTGCCCTACTTATTTGCATGTCGTCAGCAAACAAAATTGAATTTATCCCATCCTCTATATCATTTATAAGTATGCTATTCATAAAGGCTAGGATTAGTGATCTGACTATAACTTGACTGAGTTCTTCTACAAATCCTTGTAGCTTCTGGCTTCATTTTTCACAGAAGGAAGGAGAAACGGATGTTCCTCCTTTTCTATGCACTGCCAACACCACTGCTCACAGAGTTCCCGAGCTTGCTAATGGAATGGTAGAACTTGGGAGCAGACAGAGATCAGGTGACCTGGCAGGGGTGGTCAGAAAATAGGTAAGTATATACATTTTTTTTTACATGGGTTAGCCAAAATATGTGTATGGAGGGGGTAGGGGACATTTTAAGACTAGTTAGGTTTAGGCTGGCATTCTAATCTACTAATAATTTTGTATATGGTTTTTAAAAAGTGAGTATACAATATATACACATTTCATTAGGTTGCATCCCTTAAAAAAGATGCAAATGTCTGCTGATCTGCTTTCGTTTTTAAATCCCTGAAACATGTTGGATACTCTTTGGATGGTCCCCATGACTCTGGAGCTTTTAGCAGTGGTGTGGCGCAACACAATTTCCATTCGTTACATTACACTAGAAGCCAAGGAGACAATGAAGTTCCTCTGGGGTGTAGAAGCCATCTGCCAGGGAACCAGATTATTATCAATACATTAGGATAGCCATACTGTAAAAATAAGATAACCTTACCAGTCCAGCACTATTTTTTCACTTTCCTCGACAAGATCATGCTGACACACTTTAGTTTGGAAAGCAGTCTTGAGAGATGTAAACTTGGGACATGCCTATATAAAAAAAAATATTACATAGAGATATTGAAACTAAGCAGCTTTATTTTTCATACAGAGTATATATACATACAGTATATGTAGCACCCTCCTAGAATAGGTTGCTAGAGAGGCTCATGTAAATTTAGTCAGTTAGTAGTTGTTTTTGCCTGTTATGGGTCACACTGGCTGCAGGCTCAACAACTTCTCCCTGCCTTCTAATGGATTCTAGAATGTAGTGGGTTGGAACAGGCAGACCCTTGGCCTGAATATTTATGTGGGCTCAGCCAATCCCTGGGGCAGAGTGTCCAGTGGCTGAGGAGGGCATAAAAAGTTTGGAGCGGCAGGGTTCTTGTCCAGGGGGAGAAGATCCCAGACTGAAGGGCTATTGCCCTTCTGGGCAGGATAGCTGAAGTCTGCAGGAGTTCATCAAGGTCCCAGCTCGGTGGGAGCTGGGGGGCGGAAATCTGCAGGAGTTCATGGAGGTCCAAGCTCTATAGGAGCTGGGGGGCTTACTTTCTGTAAGCTTTTGTAACCAAATCAAGGGGGTACACTGATTTTAGAGAAGTGTCTGGCCAATATTGGATGGAGGTATCCAAGTATTCAGGGACATTTTGACTAGAGGCCTGAAAGTAGAATCCCAGTGACTGGCTGCTGTTTTAACCCCTTGAGTGTCTGCTTCGTTGTTGCTAAATTGGGACTGCCCTTGCTTGGAGTCCCAGAATTGCTTATGTTTCTAGTCTCTGCCAAGAAGTAGATCACCCTGAAGAGAGTAGACAGGATAGAGAGTGTCCTCTGGTTATGTTGTGTGCTAAAATCTGAGTAATCCAAATTTTCCCTGCAACCCAAGTTCAATGAGCATTAAAGCATAAAAAGATACCCATCACCTGGTCATTGAGTAGTGAGACTGTCCAAGTGGTTGTGTGCCTAGCTGCCTGTACACCCGAACGGGAAGAGAATCTGGGGCAAATCAGTGAAATATCTATATATACAGTGCCTTCAAAAAGTATTCATACCCCTTGAAATTTTTCACATTTTGTCATGTTACAACCAAAAACAAAAAATGTATTTTATTGGGATTTTGTGTGATAGACTAACACAAAGTGGCACATAATTGTGAAGTACAAGAAAAATGATAAATGGCTTTAAAACTTAAAAAAAAAAAAAATCTGAAAACTGTGGCGTTCATTTGTATTCAGCCCCCTTTACTCTGATACTCCTAACTAAAATTTAGTGGAACCAATTGCCTTCAGAAGTCACCTAATTTTTAAAGAGAGTCCACCTGAGTGTAATCTAACCTCAGTATAAATACAGCTGTTCTGTGAAGCCCTCAGAGGTTTGTTAGAGAACTTTAGTGAACAAACAGCATCATGAAGTCCAAGGTACACACCAGTCAGGTCAGGGATAAAGTTGTGGAGAAGTTTAAAGCAGGGTTAGGTTGTAAAAAAAAATATCCCAAGCTTTTAACATCTCACGGAGCACTGTTCAATCCATTATCCGAAAATGGAAAGTATGGCACAACTGTAAACCTACCAAGACATGACTGTCCACCTAAACCAGTGGTTCTCAACTCCAGTCCTTGGGACCCACCAACAGGCCAGATTTTAAGTATTACCTTGGGGAGTTGCAGACTAGAATACTGCAACCACTGAGCAGCAAGTGATATCACTTGTGATGTATTTCAGCTATCTTGCAAACCTGGCCTGTTGGTGGGCCCTGAGGACTGGAGTTGAGAACCACTGACCTAAACGGACAGGCAAGGAGAGCATTAAAGAAGCAGCCAAGAGGCCGATGGTAACTCTGGAGGAGCTGCAGAGATCCACAGCTCAGGTGGGAGAATCTGTCCACAGGACAACTATTAGTTGTGCTCTCCACAAATCTGGCCTTTATGGAAGAGTGGCAATAAGAAAACTATTGTTGAAAGAAAGCCATAAGAAGTCCTGTTTGCAGTTTGTGAGAAGCCATGTGGAGGACACAGCAAACATGTGGAAGAAGGTGCTCTGGTCAGATATGACCAAAATTGAACTTTTTGGCGTAAAAGCAAAACTCAATGTGGCGGAAAACTAACACTAGACATCACCCTGAACACACCATGAAACATGGTGGTGGCAGGATCATGTGGGGATGATTTTCTTTAGCGGGACAGGGAAGCTGGTCAAAGTTGATGGAAAGATGAATGGAGCCAAAAACCGTGCAATCTTAAAAGAAAACCTATTAGAGTCTGCAAAAGACTTGAGATTGGGGCAGAGATTCACCTTTCAGCAGGACACTGACCTAAACATACAGCCAGAGCTGCAACGGAATGGTTTAGATCAAAGCTATTCATGTTTCAGAATGGCCCAGAAAAAAGTCCAGACCAAAATCCAGTTGAGAATCTGTGGCAAGACTTGCCACTTGCCTCTGAAAGTTGTTGTTCACAGAGGCTCTCCATCCAATCTGACAGAACTTGAGCTATTTTGCAAAGAAAAAGGGAAAAAATGTAACTCTCTAGATGTGCAAAACTAGTAGAGACATCCCCAACAAGACTTGCAGCTGTAATTGCAGTGAAAGGTGGTTCTACAAAGTAATGACTCAGGGGGGCTAAATACAACACTGTACACTGTATATACACACTGTACTGTATATTTGTTTTCTTTTTTTCACTTGAATCCTGGGCTTGGATTATGAATGACAGGAAAACCTGCTTGATTTTTCCATATATTTTATTCCATTACTCGTGGCTGCCCAAGGGACTTCAAAGTAGATGTAAACTCTAACTGAGTGACATTTAATTTGCTCTAGTACTCAGTCAGTACAAGGACTGCATTATAATAGTATAAATTGTTATCTTTTCAAAAGTGAGGATACTCTACAATGTCAACATTGTCTGTAGTAAAAGAGACGAATGCTGTGTAATACCAGTTTAGCTGGAGGACAATAACTGAAGAATAAACTGTACATCATATTACCGTTACAGAAAAGGAGAAGGATTAATGCTCACAATTTTCACACACAAGTGGAAGATAGCTACTGATGTATAGCTACTACGTGTGTGAGCAGGGTATTTTTTTTGTAATAAAAATATTTTTTATGATATACTGTATAGTCTTTCATGTAGATATGTTGTTTCAGCACCTTCAGGGCTCATTTACACATGTGGTAGCCCTTTGAAGAGGTATATGCGGAGGCATTACAGGATCCTAAGGACACAACTCTAATACAAACTTGGTCAGGTTAAGTGAGATGGTGGATAGCAGATGAGGTCTCTCTCTTGTCAGTAAGGAGCTAACCCCTTTCATGTAGCATGCGGCAAGTGACCTGGACCCCGATGTGACATGGGCTTCAGTTGTTCGGTAGACTAAGCTCTATCCTGTACCACAGAGGAGACATTGGGCCCAACAAGAGTAGTGTCCCCAGTCATCAGTGGGTCGTTGCTTTGATGACCAGGAGTATGATGAGTGAAGGATTTATAGCCCGCCATACATGCACACCATTGCACACTATTCTGCGTGGGCTGTGGACTGTAAACGATCATATGCTAAAGCTCTAGTCAGCTCTGTTCCAGGTGGGCCATAGTGGAGAGTAAGTGAATGAACAATGTCAATCGGGGATCCCACCTACAAGCTTCTACCCAGGTTTCTTTGGACGCTCTTCAGCCAGAGGGTGCAGATCAAGATGCTCCCTCTAGATAGACATCTTTCTTTGACAAACCCTCCAACAAGGCAACTCTAACCACTTAAAGACCAGGCCTTTTCTGACACTTTTTTGTTTACAAGTTCAAATCAGTATTTTTTGCTAGAAAATTATCCTAGGGAATGTGTGTGATCGTTCCAATTTTTTATGTCACACAGTATTTGCGCAGCGGTTTTCCAAATGCATTTTTTTGGAAAAGTATACTTTTATAAATAAAAAATGATGAATAAAGAAGATGTTATGCCGTGTAAATTGATACCCAAAATGTCACGCTTTAAAATTGTGCACACTCGTGGAATAACGACAAACTACAGCACTTAATATCACCATAATTGACACTTTAAAAACCTTTACAGGTTACCTGTATGAAATTACAGAGTTAGTCTAGCGCTAGAATTATTGCTCTCACTCTAATGTTCATGGCAATACATAGTTACATAGTTAGTCAGGTTGAAAAAAGACACAAGTCCATCTAGTTCAACCATAAAAATAAATAAAATAAAATCATACAATCCCATATACTCAATCCTATACACAGTTGATGCAAAGGAAGGCGAAAAACCCCACATGTGTGGTGCCAATACTGTTTACATATGTATGCTCGATTTACATATGTGTGCGCCTCTGCGTGCGTGAGCACCGTGGGTTGGGGGCGCTTTAATCTTTATTTTATTTTTATTTTATTTTTTTACGCTTTTTTTTTTTTTAATCACTTTTATTTCTATTACAAGGAATGCAAACATCCCTTGTAATAAAAATAAGGACGACAGGTCCCAATTTAGGAGAGATCTGGGGTTAAAAATACCCCAAATCTCTTTACCTTTAAAAGCAAAAGATCAAAAAAAATTGATCTTTTACTTAAAAAAAAAAAAGAGTTTACTTCTGCCCTAGTTTGGAAGTGACTTACGTCATGATGTCACTCCGGTCCTCCAAGGCCATAGAGGTGATCATAGACAATTTGGTCTTTAGTAGCCTCTGTGACCAGCCAGCCACACCATCAGATTGTTTCTCAGGCACACTGGTGAAAACGGTAAGCCTTAGAAACACCAGCGGGCAGTTTGGGGGCGTCCCCTCCTGCTGCTTTTGAAAGCGATCCAGCAGCTTGGACCACTTTCATGGGAAAGCCAGCCATAACCCCGGTAAACCACTTGCAAACCACAATGTATATATATGTATTGCAGTCGGCAAGTGGGTAATTCAACTGACTCCATCTGTTTTAGAGCTCAGAGGAGAAATGACCACTTTGGGAGGTTCCTCAGCCCTCATCACTGAAAACTCCTCAGTTATTGGCTGAAGATAATAAATATTCATAACTTATTGCTATTCTTCCAACTCTGACTAAAGGAGCCTACAGTAGCAAGTAGAAGCAATCGATACCCTAAGCTTAAGAAAACCTGCAGAGCACAAAAAAAATAAACAAAGGTCAGGCTTGCTAAAGTTTACCTGCAAAAGCAAACATAGAAAAAACTAACTAGGGAAATTTGGTCTTACAGCAAGGTCCCTACATTAAGAAGATTTTCTTAAAGTTAAACACCGGGCACTCTCCCTTCACTTGTTCCTACAACTCCCAATTAGATTTTTTTTTATATATATATTATAAATGCCCCAAAAAATTACCTAAATCTTTATTTGCGTAACTTTTTCTTTCCTCGGCTTTCTATCTTCCTCTCTGCGGAGAAGAAGGGGCCCTTCAGGGGGTTTCCATTCTGCTCTCTAAAACATTAGCGTTTAATGTTAAAGACCAGATGCTAGACCCAGAAGGCAGATTCGTCTTCCTGAAAGGTCTTTGGAATAACAAGCCGGTGACGTTGGCTAACATCTATTGCCCTAACTCCAGACAAGTCACATAAATGCGGGAGATCGTGGCGAAACTTACGCTTTTCCAAACGGGTCACTTAATTTTAGGAGGCGACCTTAACGTACCTCTAGACCCCTTGACAGATACATCCACGGGTACTTCCTCCCTTCCCTACTCTGCCCTACGTCAAATTAAGCTCCAACTCGCATCCCTGACATTACATGACACCTGGAGGACCCTTTACCCCCGAGATAGGGATTACACCTATTTGTCGCCCCCCACACAATCAATACTCAAGATTGGATTATCTTTTTATAACACAAGCAGACCTATCATACCTCCATAGTGCGTGTATTGAGAGCATGACACTGTCCGACCATCACCCTATGACCATCACCTTGCATATCCCCGAAATGTTCACCTCCACCAAAACTTGGAAACTAGATGCATCTCTTCTTGCAGACCCGGGAGACCTGGTAAACCTTAGACAGGAGTTGAGCGCCTTCTTTCTCCGCAATGACACACCGAATGTCTCTCCCATGACACAATGGGAGGCCCTCAAATGTGTCATCAGAGGCCAGCTGCTTTCTGCCTCAGCACGGAGAAAGAAAGAACATCAGGCTCTTGTCTCAGCCTTGTCTGATAAAATACGCACCCTGGAGGTCCAACACAAACGCACATTAGCACTTACAACGTCACAGGAGTTGATAGAAACACGCATTCTTCTACAAGAAAAGCTTTTTAAACGGGAACACAGACGTATAATTTTAACCCGAAAACTGTTCTACGAACAGAGTAACAAACCGGGTAGGTTATTAGCTAGAGCCACTCAACAGTGCAAACTAGCCTTCATGATCGGGTGGGACACTAGAAACGAGGATATTGCACGTCAATTCCATTCCTTCTACAGTAGTCTATGCAACTTGCGTTCAGGGGATACGGATTCAGCTACGCGTTTGAACCATCAGAAATGAATTAAAGATATCCTATGCAAATATAGTCCCCCTAATTTGTCGACGGATTATTCCCAGGCCCTAGAGGCCCCCCTGACGTCGGAGGAATTCCTAGAGGCACTTAAAACCAGGTAAAAGTCCATGTCCAGATGGCTAAAGAGCCCTATATTATAAGACCTTCTCAGACATCCAACAATACAGACCTGATAACAGATGTGGAAATACGGGGCAATTTAGGTAACAGCGATCACAGGTCAATTAGTTTCAGTATAAATCACACAAATATGAGACATGAAGGGAACACAAAGACACTGAATTTCAAAAGAGCCAACTTCCCTAAACTACAAACCTTGCTAAAAGGCATAAATTGGGATAAAATATTAGGAACAAAGAATACAGAGGAGAGATGGGTTTGCTTTAAGAGCATATTAAATAAGGGCATTAGCCAATGTATCCCATTGGGTAATAAATTTAAAAGAGCGAACAAACATCCTGGATGGCTTAACTCCAATGTAAAAATGCATATAAAAGCAAAGGAGAAGGCCTTCAAAAAATACAAGGTTGAGGGATCATCCACAGCATTCAGAATTTATAAAGAATGCAATAAGAAATGTAAGGGTGCAATTAGGATGGCTAAGATAGAACATGAAAGACAAATAGCGGAGGAGAGCAAAAAAAATCCCAAGAAATTCTTTAAGTATGTAAACAGTAAAAAAGGGAGGACAGACCATATTGGCCCCATAAAGAATGAGGAAGGACATCTGGTTACAAAGGATGGGGAGATGGCAGAGGTATTGAATTTATTCTTCTCCTCAGTCTTCACGAGTGAATCGGGGGGCTTCAGTAACCAAAACTGCAGTGTTTATCCTCATGACACAACACAGGAAGCACCTCCATGGTTAACAGAGGACGGAATTAAAATTAGACTTGAGAAACTTAACATTAATAAATCACCGGGACCAGATGGCTTGCATCCGAGGGTACTTAGGGAACTCAGTCAGGTGATTGCCAGACCGTTGTTCCTAATTTTTACAGACAGTCTATTGACTGGAATGGTACCAGCTGATTGGAGAAAAGCCAATGTAGCACCAATATTTAAAAAGGGCCCAAAAAACATCCCTGGGAATTACAGACCAGTTAGCCTAACATCAATAGTATGTAAACTCTTGGAGGGGATGATAAGGGACTATATACAAGATTTTAGTAATAAGAATGATATCATTAACAGTAATCAGCATGGATTCATGAAGAATCGTTCTTGCCAAACCAATCTATTAACCTTCTATGAGGAGGTGAGTTGCCATCTAGATAAAGGAAGGCCCGTAGACGTGGTGTATCTGGATTTTGCAAAAGCATTTGACACAGTTCCCCATAAACGTTTACTGTACAAAATAAGGTGCGTTGGCATGGACCATAGGGTGAGTACATGGATTGAAAACTGGCTACAAGGGCGTGTTCAGAGGGTGGTGATAAATGGGGAGTACTCAGAATGGTCAGGGGTGGGTAGTGGGGTCCCCCAGGGTTCTGTGCTGGGACCAATCCTATTTAATTTGTTCATAAACGACCTGGAGGATGGGATAAACAGTTCAATCTCTGTATTTGCAGACGATACTAAGCTAAGCAGGGCAATAACTTCTCCGCAGGATGTGGAAATCTTGCAAAAAGACCTGAACAAATTAATGGGGTGGGCGACTACATGGCAAATGAGGTTCAATGTAGAAAAATGTAAAATAATGCATTTGGGTGTCAAAAATATGAATGCAATATATACACTGGGGGGAGAACCTCTGGGGGAATCTAGGATGGAAAAGGACTTGGGGGTCCTAGTGGATGATAGGCTCAGCAATGGCATGCAATGCCAAGCTGCTGCTAATAAAGCAAACAGAATATTGGCATGCATTAAAAGGGGGATCAACTGCAGAGATAAAACGATAATTCTCCCGCTCTACAAGACTCTGGTCCGCCCGCACCTGGAGTATGCTGTCCAGTTCTGGGCACCAGTCCTCAGGAGGGACGTACTGGAAATGGAGCGAGTACAAAGAAGGGCAACAAAGCTAATAAAGGGTCTGGAGGATCTTAGTTATGAGGAAAGGTTGCGAGCACTGAACTTATTCTCTCTGGAGAAGAGACGCTTGAGAGGGGATATGATTTCAATTTACAAATACTGTACTGGTGACCCCACAATAGGGATAAAACTTTTTCGCAGAAGAGAGTTTAATAAGACTCGTGGCCAGGTGGATAGACTCGGAAAATACTCTGGATGTGGAGAAGCCCTAGTATGTTCTAAGAGTGACAGAGTTGGATCCTCGAGAGATGATAATAGACTGTTTTGATTCCCCTTCCTAGATGGGCTAGATATGGTTTTTTTTTTTTCCTTTTCTGTTTCTTGTGAATGGGTGAAAAGTACCGAAATGCAGACATCCCGGGGGAAGAAGGGGGGAGGGGGGGGTTGCTTTGTTCTGTTAAAAAAATGCACGTGTATACTATCATATGATGGCATTGATGATGGGAAAGGCATATGTTAAACCTGTGATATGAATGTTATATTTATGGAATTTCTATGCTAATGGAACATATGGAATATGTGTACTATGTATGCTATGTATACTTGTTGTGCATAATAAAAAACTTTTTAAAAAAAAAAAAAGACTCGTGGCCACTCATTACAATTAGAAGAAAAGAGGTTTAACCTTAAACTACGTAGAGGGTTCTTTACTGTAAGAGCGGCAAGGATGTGGAATTCCCTTCCACAGGCGGTGGTCTCAGCGGGGAGCATTGATAGCTTCAAGAAACTATTAGATAATCACCTGAATGACCGCAATATACAGGGATATGTAATGTAATACTGACACATAATCACACACATAGGTTGGACTTGATGGACTTGTGTCTTTTTTCAACCTCACCTACTATGTAACATCCTGGCGCCACATTTTCTTAAAGCATTTAATTCCCTCCCCACTGAGCCCTGCAGGTCAGACAGACTTCCTGAAGCTTATATCTCTGTTTTCCCAAGGAAGGGAAAGACCCCACTAACGTTGCTAGCTATCGCCCAATATCCCTCCTTAACGTAGATGTCAAGCTTTTTGCCAAAATGCTGGCAAATCGCTTGTCCCACCACATCCTGACCTGGGTGGGCCTGGACCATGCAGGATTTGTCCCTGGGAGGGAAGCCAGGGACAACACCATTAAGGCCCTTGAATTTACACGTCTGGCTCACTTCCTCTCAGCAGGAGGGCTTCTTTCTGGCAATGGACGCGGAGAAGGCATTCGACAGGGTGGCCTGGGATTATACAGATGCTGTTTTTACCTCGCTGGGGCTCCAACCCCGTATGCGGGCCTTTATCTTGGCATTATATGCTAACCCCAAAGCGAGGGTTAAGGCCAATGGTCATCTGTCGGACGCCTTCCCCATCCATAATGGAACCAGGCAGGGATGCCCTCTTTCCCCCCTGCTTTATATACTCACACTAGAACCCCTCCTACGCTGCATCCGAGCCAACACAGACATCAAGGGTATACAAATACGGGATCGAGAATTTAAGATTGCGGCCTTTGCGGACAACGTTCTACTCTTTCTATCTTCACCACTGACATCCTTACCCAATCTTCTCCAAATTCTGGAACATTTTAAACTTCTATCCAACCTGAAAATTAACTATTCCAAGTCCTTCGCCCTAAACGTGTCCCTACTCACGGAACTGGCCAAACAATGTCAACTGAATTTCCCCGTTCAATGGAAAAAGGGAGCCGTAACTTACCTGGGCATCCAACTCCTTGTCGACTGGAATTACAAAATGTACGACGAGGCCTCCAAAAATGGGACAAATCGACCATCTCCTGGTTCGGACGAGCGTCCATCCTCAAAATGACAGTCTTACCTAGGCTGTTATACAAATTACAAACAATACCAATCCGCTTAACCCCTTCTTTTTGGACATTATAAGTCCATATGCAGGGACTTCCTTTGGCGTAATAAACCCTCTGCATAAATTGGTCAAAACTAGTGTTACCTAAAGCGCACGGAGGAATTGGTCTTCCTGACCTACAACGTTACTACCGGGCAGTTCATTTAGCGCGAATTGTCGACTGAAGGGTTCATAGTCGATATAAGGACTGGGTATCCTTAGAATATCTGGCGATGAATTCAGATTTAGGTAGTACTCCTTGGCTCTCTAGAAATCATGTATCCCCACAAGCTTTAAAGGAGAAAGAGCTTTTAGCCCGGATCAACCACCAGAGGAAAATTATACTAAATTATTGAGTATGAACAGATATTCATCCAAAAAATTAGAATGGATGCAGTTTGGGTCGCCTTATAAAGCATACAAAAATAACAAGGAAAAAGAGATTCCCCAAAAGAAGGCAATAACCCAAACACGATCTGTCAAAAAAACAATATATTTATTAGGCTATAGAACACCACACAAAGATACAAAATATAGGCAATTATGGGCAAATCAGGGAAGATATCAGATGACTAATTAAAATTGATAACGTTATCATTAAAAACAACGGAGCCGCGGCCAAACATACCCCATACACACACCAATCACAGCAGCAGATTCCTACTACATTGGCCAGTATTAGATGATGTGAGTCCTCAGATCAGTCCAAGTATAAATGGTGTGGCGGTGTGGGGGTAGGGTGGATGAATGTAAGTTGACTTTGAATTATTGCAGGAAGGTTCAGTACTGTTTGAACACAATTTAAGAAATTAATAACAGTCCGGGAACTGAACACATGACATATGTAGGCTGACCGCAATGACCGGCAAAACCTACTGTAGGCGATAGTAACTCAGGACATTCAAACAAGGCAGTTCATGTAAATAGCAAGCAGTAGGGGGAGCAAATACGACAAGGCTGTATTGGTATTATAGATTGGAGTGATACTTCTCTCACCAGATGGATCAGCAGCTCACAGGATCGCAGGCTCTACCCCAAGTAGTTACTTGTAGATGAAGAAAGTTGCATTTGCTTGTGCCGTCAGATGGAGAAAGTTCCGCTGTGTCAGCGCCTTCTATCAGATGGTATAAGCCGGTCGTCAGCTGTTAGTTCCCGGTGAAACATTCAAATGCCCTGTGCTCGCGGCTCCGAGATGACGTGCTGACGTCACGTGCTGACGCGTTTCACCAGCCAATCACCGCTGGTTTCCTCAGAGCAAAGGAGGGGTCCGTGAGCGAAGGTTAAATAGACTAACCAATATAAGGTGTAATTACATCAAATGTCCACCAGATGTCGCACACAGTCACCACTCATCACAGACATTTCAGCAAAGGCAATATCTCGCAAATGGCTTCACAGAAATAGCTGCACTCAATTATTCAGAAACATGCACCTCAAAAAGTGCTACATTGTGATTCAAAGAAACATTTGACGAAGGTGGATATGTACAGTTACATAGAGACCAAACGGAAAAACAAAGCAAAAAACAAAAACTAAAACTAAAGCATGACGAATTAAAGCACCAGTATAAAGCTAGAAAATCGCTCAAAGACATAAAGCAGGAAAAATCTATTGTTATAGATGGTTGCTGCAGGGAAGGTAATTTCTCCAAAAAAGACTGAAGGCTACATTCGGTATTTAACCCATTCGGGGCCATCGCCTCCAGATAATAGGTCCACATCTTTTCCTTCTGAAGGAGAATGGTGTCGAAATCGCCACGTCTTGTAGGTAAATTCAACCTATAGATACCTTTTACTATTAGACCCCTTGGGTCACGGTTATGGAATTTGGCAAAGTGTAGTGAAATGGGGCGTTCATCATTCAGTTTTTTGATACCAGCAATATGTTCTCGAATCCTTACCCTTAGGGCTCTTTTAGTTTTGCCCACATAGATTTTATTACATGGGCAAATAAGTGTATAAACCACTCGAGTAGTAGAGCAGTTTATAAACTGTTTAATCTTATAATCTGCACCTCCACGGGGGTTCGGGAACATATTTGTCTGGTGGACATACTTGCAAATATTGCAGTGTCCGCATCTATACATGCCTGGGGAAATTCTAGAGTCACTTAACCAGTTCTTCTGAGTGGTCCGAGTGTATTCAGAATGGACCAACAGGTCACCAAGATTATTAGATCTTTTGGCTGTCAGAAGGGGTTTTGGGCTCACAAGTTCCGAGATTAGGGGGGCTGATTTTAAGATATGCCAATGTTTTTTTAGGACTCCTTGGACCATTTTCCATTGGGATCCGTATTTAGTGATGATCCTTGGGAAATTCTTTTCAGTATTTCCTTTTTGCTCATTATTTTTATTTTTAGTGTGAAAAGAATTAACAGAGGGTACTAGGAGTTCATCACGATTTTTGAGGGTGGCTTTTCTCTTGGCCTTTTTAAGGGATCTATGTGAGTAACCTCTTTGTCTGAATCTTTGATACATCTCGTATGCCTCCTTATGGAATTCCTCCTCCACAGAACAATTCCGTCTGATCCTCAGGAATTGTCCTGTGGGTATCCCATGGATTAATGGTTTGGGGTGGTGACTCTGGGCAGACAACAAGGTGTTAGCTGCTGTTTTCTTTCTGTAGGTGCTAGTAACAATTTCATTCCCAGATCTCCGTATGGATAAGTCCAGAAAGGGGAGTGTGTCAGGATGGTATGAATAGGTCAGACGTATGTTATAGTCATTTCTGTTCAGTTCAGACATGAAGTCCTCAAGTTGTTTGACTGAACCAGCCCACACCATCAAGACGTCATCAATGTACCTCAGCCACAGGAGGGAGTGGCTGAGGTACAGAGAGGACTGATAGACCATCATTTCCTCCCAAAGTCCCAGGTGGAGGCATGCGTATGAGGGAGCCCATGGTGCCCCCATACTGGTGCCTCTAATCTGCTGGTAGTAGTGACCAAGGAATTGGAAGAAATTGTTATTAAGCATGAATTCAAGAAGTTCCCCAATGAATTCATTTTGAGCACCCTGTTGGGGATGATGAAAGTCCAAAAAATGCATTGTAGCCTCAATACCACAGTGGTGTGGTATCGACGTATACAAGCTCTCCACGTCGATACCCACCAAAAGGGCCTCTGGGGGTATGACAAAATGTCGTAATCTAACCAAAACGTCTCTGCTGTCACGGACAAAGGAAGGAAGTAGGTTAACCATATGTTTAATCAAGGAATCTATGTATTTGCCTGTTTTTTCTTTATAGCTGAAACGATTGGCCTACCAGGGGGACGGGTAAGGGATTTATGGAGTTTGGGTATTATATAAAAGGTAGGGATGGTGATTTCATCTACCCTAAGGAAAAAGAATTCCCTTTTCGTTAAAAGACCCGCCTCCATTCCCAACTTGAGTTTTTCATTCAGTGCCTCCACAAGAGTGGGAAAGGGGGAACTGGTGAGTTTTTGGTAAGTAGAGACGTCGCCAAGAAGTCTTAGAGATTCATCCTCATACATTTTCTCACTTAGGAGTACCACGTTTCCCCCTTTGTCACTTTTCTTAATCACTAGGTTTGGTGCATTTTGCAACTCAGACAGGGCTTTTCTTTCCCTGTTTGTAAGGTTGTTAGGACCGATCCATTTCCAATTAATCTTCATGAGATCAGATTTGACTTGATCCAAGAAGAGCTGCAACCACTTGTGCTTAGATAGTGGGGGCATCTTGGTGGATCTGATTCTTAGATCAGAAGGTCTCCTCAATATATGGCATAAGTTTTCATCTGAGTCACTGTCACAGTTCTCATCCAACAAGGAAATTAGGCATTCAATGGCCTCCTTTTCATCTTTATCTAGTGAGGACTCTGAGGTGAGGGAGTCATTTTGTCGTTTTGCATGCCATAACTTGAAAAGAACCTTCCTCAAGAATAAACTAACATCCTTAAAAACCTCAAACTCATTCATGGATGACGTAGGGGAGAACGAGAGACCCTTTTTAAGTAGATTTATGTGGATTTCTGTGAGATGGAACTCTGAAAGGTTTACAACATTAAGGTCCATTGGGGCACCGTCCGAGACGTTCAACGTCTCCTCTGGTTTCTTAATCTCCCACTCGTTCGACTCTGTACACTGTCCCTCTCCTTTCCTTTTCTTTCTGTTTTTCTCCTTACATATGTACATATCCACCTTCGTCAAATGTTTCTTTGAATCACAATGTAGCACTTTTTGGGGTGCATGTTTCTGAATAATTGAGTGCAGCTATTTCTGTGAAGCCATTTGCGAGATATTGCCTTTGCTGAAATGTCTGTGATGAGTGGTGACTGTGTGCGACATCTGGTGGACATTTGATGTAATTACACCTTATATTGGTTAGTCTATTTAACCTTCGCTCACGGACCCCTCCTTTGCTCTGAGGAAACCAGCGGTGATTGGCTGGTGAAACGCGTCAGCACGTGACGTCAGCACATCATCTCGGAGCCGCGAGCACAGGGCGTTTGAATGTTTCACCGGGAACTAACAGCTGACGACCGGCTTATACCATCTGATAGAAGGCGCTGACACAGCGGAACTTTCTCCATCTGACGGCACAAGCAAATGCAACTTTCTTCATCTACAAGTAACTACTTGGGGTAGAGCCTGCGATCCTGTGAGCTGCTGATCCATCTGGTGAGAGAAGTATCACTCCAATCTATAATACCAATACAGCCTTGTCGTATTTGCTCCCCCTACTGCTTGCTATTTACATGAACTGCCTTGTTTGAATGTCCTGAGTTACTATCGCCTACAGTAGGTTTTGCCGGTCATTGCGGTCAGCCTACATATGTCATGTGTTCAGCTCCCGGACTGTTATTAATTTCTTAATTGTGTTCAAACAGTACTGAACCTTCCTGCAATAATTCAAAGTCAACTTACATTCATCCACCCTACCCCCACACCGCCACACCATTTATACTTGGACTGATCTGAGGACTCACATCATCTAATACTGGCCAATGTAGTAGGAATCTGCTGCTGTGATTGGTGTGTGTATGGGGTATGTTTGGCCGCGGCTCCGTTGTTTTTAATGATAACGTTATCAATTTTAATTAGTCATCTGATATCTTCCCTGATTTGCCCATAATTGCCTATATTTTGTATCTTTGTGTGGTGTTCTATAGCCTAATAAATATATTGTTTTTTTGACAGATCGTGTTTGGGTTATTGCCTTCTTTTGGGGAATCTCTTTTTCCTTGTTATTTTTTTTTCCCCACAAGCTTTAAGCTTTAAGCAATCCACTAGTTGGAGCAACCCTACACGAGTTTGAGAGGGCTTGAACACTACATGAAGTTTCGTCTAAGTGGTGCCCTATCACTCCAGTGAAAGGAAATCCAGACTTCCCTCCAGTCTTATCAGGTACTTTCCTGAAAACCGAATGGCCACATACGGAAATGCTAGCTAAACATTTTTTACAAAGAGGCCGCTTTCTATGACAAGCTGATCTCGCTAGGCTCTCCAATACGGGCACATTACCATTCTGGCCCTATATCCAGCTTAAACACTATTTAGCTGACCCGTCCCACAAACAAGGCTTTACAAAGGTCCCCACAACCATGGAGTCGCTCTGCTCTCGCTCGATGCCCCAATGCCACGTCATTGCCATGCTCTATACATCGTTATTCAATGATCCCTCAACACTCCTGCGCTCAGAACGCACCTATTGGGAGATAGCCCTGGGCTTCGGGATTGATGAAGAGAGCTGGGACCGCATACATCTGTATATTCATAAAGGGTCCCTAAATGTATCCATTCAGGAGAATGGATATAAATTGAAAACTAGCTGGTACAAAACCCCGGACCTAATACATAAATTCACCCCCTCCATCCCGGACTCCTGCTGGAGATGTGGCAAAGAGCCGGGCACATTCCTTCATATTTGGTGGGATTGCCCAGCACTGCAACCCTTTTAGCGTAAAGTACATGATCTAATTAAAAAAGTATCCCTACTCCCGCTAGACTTCTGCCCTGCACAATATCTCTTGCATCTAAATAAAATTCCCAAAAAACAATACCATAAGTTGGTTGCCATGCACATATCTGCGAGGATGTTTATACCAGTCCATTGGTGGTCTACATCTCCCCCCACTGTTCCTGAGTGGCTTAATCGAATAAATCGTGTTGCTGAGATG
This sequence comes from Lithobates septentrionalis, assembly GCA_037952835.1. Taxonomy (NCBI): domain Eukaryota; kingdom Metazoa; phylum Chordata; class Amphibia; order Anura; family Ranidae; genus Lithobates; species Lithobates septentrionalis. The sequence continues at coordinate 1,181,676 of JBBDGP010002364.1, read as the reverse complement.
GAGGAGCTGATCTATATAGCCACGGATAATATCTCCAAATTCACGGTCACATGCGACGCGTGGATAACCTTCAAAAAATCCCAACCATACCAAGATTTTATAAACAATATATAATAACTCCCAACCAGGGGAACCCTACCCCTGTCCTTAAAGACTGAAAGAGGCTCACACCCAACTGTGACACGTCGTGAGGCTCTGAATACTAGAAGCTGGAGAGGGTAGCTGGTGACTACCTCACCCCCTCTCCTCATAAGCACCCTCTCTCCCCCCTCCAGACACCCCCTTTTTTTTTGTTTTTTTCCTTCTTCTCCCTTCTCTCCTTACCTCTCTAATAATCTCGGCTCTTTTCTTATGTGCTTCCCCCTATACCCCTCCTAGAGGGCACACACTCACATACACTATTACCCTACCTAACAAGCAGCGCACAAACTAGAGATATTTAGACATGTTCTAATATGTTTTCATTCAACGAATTGTAAATGTTATATTGTTCTAGGCTCACAAAGCCATTGATGTACGTACTAAGTTTGTATTTTCTCAATAAAATCTTTATGCAAAAAAAAAGAAGGGGCCCTTCTTCAGGTCCATGTCACTACCTGAGTAACGTTGATAATTCCTATTGGCTGTCAGGAAGTGGGGGCCTGTCAGGTACCTCAGGACTGGACTAGATATGTGACATCAGGGAGTTTAGTCCAGTCTACTGCAGAGCTGGATTAAAGGGGTTGTAAAGTTAATTTTTTTTTTTTTTAAATAACAAACATGTTATACTTACCTTCACTGTGCAGCTCGTTCTGCACAGAGTGGCCCCGAACCTGGTCTTCTGGGGTCCCTCGGCGGCTGTTTCAGCTCCTCCCCGCAAGCATTTACCACCTTAATGCGAGCTCCCTTGCGAGTGCTTGCGGGCGCGCTCCCGTGATACAGCCGGCGGCTATAGCTCGCTGTATCACTCGGCCCCGCCCCCCGGCGCGCCGCGTCATCGGATGTGATTGACAGCAGCGGGAGCCAATGGCTGCGCTGCTTTCAATCCATCCACTGCAGCCAATCAGCGACCAGGCTGAGCTGCAATGAAGATGACGAGGACGAGCAGCGAAGATTCGAGGCGTCAGGTAAGTAAAACGGGGGGGCTGGGGGCGGCGGTACTGTCAAAAGTTTTTTCACCTTAATGCATAGAATGCATTAAGGTGAAAAAATTTTTACCTTTACAACCCCTTTAACTGATTTTGACTTCCAGAAGCAGAGCCATGGATGGCACATCTAGGTGAGTAGAAAAAAGCTGTTGTAAGCACCCTCTAGTGTGCTACTAGAATAGTGCAGGCTCATTTTTATGGCTCGTGGTAAAATGAGTCTTTAATGGGTCGAAAGTTTATTTCAGGTCAGACTGGATGACTCATACAGGCAGGTTTCTGGTTCTGGAAGTTTGGAGAAATTTCTAGAAGCTGAAGGGCAAAGCCCAGGAGGGTGTCAGGGCTGGACTCAGCCCTTCCTTCTCAAAGCTGGCCGCTCAGCTGTTGGCTAATTGCCAGCTCCTTTCTCCCCACAGTGACTCACCTGTTAATGATATCCTGCTCGTCAATCCTGCCTCCTTAAGCCATCCAGCCCAGATGATCTCTGCCTTCACCTTGGTCACGTCTCTAGAGACGCTCTCCTGTGTTCCTGTTAAAAGACTTGCTTGGCTGACATTCCTTCTGGCTCCAGATCCTGCTTGCTGTTCCACTACGCTCATCTCTGGCTCCCTGATGTTTTGGCTTGTCTGACTATCCGTTCCGGTTGCTGAACTCTGGCTATGTTTTGACTACGTTTACTCTCTTTACCTTTTTATTATTATTAAACAAGTGCAATTTAACTGTACTTCTGTCTCAGTCTGATCCATGGTTTCTGACAGTAGGCGAAGGCCATGAATTTAGCAGATGCAGTCAATCCACTTGTTGGTAATACTTTTTCCAGATTGGATGAGCAGGATCACCGCATGGATCAGTTTGCCATGGCGTTACAAACGCTCCTGAGTCACATGGCTCACCTGGACTCTCCCACTGTGGCTGCTCCGGTACAACCTGTGTTGCAGGCCATCCCTGCTGCTGCTCCAGTCTTTGTGCAGACACCCGCCTCAAGTATTACCTCTATAAGAGGTATGTCTGGTTCCATTCTACTTCCCCAGCAATTTGGGGGCGATCCAGTCCAATGTAGAGGGTTTCTCAACTAGGTTGAGATATACTTTGAGACGCTACCCCAGGCTTTTCCCACGGACAGAAGAAAAGTAGGTTTCGTGATATCTTTGCTTTCTGAGAGAGAGTTGGTCTGGGAAAACCCTCTATGGGAGATGCAAAAACCTGTTGTCTTGAGTTACCCAGAGTTTGTGGCTTCTTTTAAAAGGGTATTTGCCATTCCCACGCACTCGGCTTTTGCTGCCAAGTGCCTCATGTCCATCAAATAGAGTACGAGAACTGTTGCCGATTACGCCTCTGAATTCCATACTCTGGCAGCAGAGGTTTCTTGGAACAATGAGGCCCTCGTGGCTGCTTTTTCTCATGGTCTCTCGGATGCCATCAAGGATGAGATAGCGGTGCCAGATATACCCACTGAGCTGGAGAAGTGGATCACATTTGCCATCCTCATTGACTCCAGACTCAGAGAAAGACTTCCTTTTAAAGCGGAAGTCCCGCAAAAAATTTTTTTTAAGAGTCAGCAGCTACAAATACTGCAGCTGCTGACTTTTAAAATAAGGACACTTACCTGTCCCTGGGTCCAGCGATGTCGGCACCCGAGGCCGAACCGTCCCTCAGTCCTCAGATGCTGCCGCCGCCATCTTCGGTAAGGGAATCAGGAAATGAAGCCTTGCGGCTTTATTTCCCGGTTCCCTACTGCGCATGCAGTCCCTGCTGTCTCTGGAATCCGTGTGTGTCCGAGCAGACAGCGTGGGGGGAAGGGAAGAGGTGTAGACTCCCGTGGGAGTCTATGTCCGGAAGTGTGTGCAAATACCTGTCTTAGACAGGTATCTGCACCCCCCTCCCCCCTGAAAGGTGCCAAATGTGACACCGGAGAGGGGAAGGGTTCCTAAAAGCGGAAGTTCCATTTTTGTGTGAAACTCCGCTTTAAGGAGCACTTGCAGAAGCCTCCTGTACATTTGTCTCCGAACTTTGCAGTCCCGCCCTTGCCTCCCTCACCTCCCATGCCTCCTGGTACCGAGTCGGTCTGTGAAGCTGAACCCATGCACTCGGGCTTCACACGTTTCTCTGCGGATGAGAGAACCCTTAGGAGGAGGGAGAGATTGTGCCTTAATTGTGGCCAGGCAGGTCACTTTTTGAAGTCTTGTCCTACCCATCCAGGGAACGCCTGAACCTTAAGGTCCTGTCACGGACAGACCTTAAGAGGCCTTGTTTCGTCCCCAGTTATCCAGAAGGATAAGCCACTGGTTTCAGTTACCCTTTCTTGGGCTGAGTCGTCCATCAAGATACAGGCTCTAATCGACTCTGGGGCTGCAGACCTGTTCATTGATGCCACTTTTGTATCGAAGCACTTGTAAAAGGATTAATTACCTGAAAACAAAATGGCTCCAAATTCATTGATGTGTATTAACACATCAAACATATATATTAGTGATACAGCACTGATCATAAAGTTCCCTACACACACTCGATTCTGCTGCAGCTGCTGACACTCCACTTGCCATTGAGGCTATTGATGGGAGACCTCTACAGCCTGCCCATGTGACTCATGAGACTGCTCCGTTGTCCATGGACATAGGGGCTCTTCACCATGAGATAATCCAATTCCAAGTTATTTCCTCACCTAATGTTTCCACTGGTTATTGGTTATCCTTGGTTACAGAGGCACAACCCCTCTTTTGATTGGCTCCATGCTGAGGTTCTCTCCTGGTCACCACAATGCAGAAGGACATGCTTCCAGAAGGTAGCCAAGGTCCTGTGCTTCTCTTCACCCTCCTCCCTGCCGGAGGAGTACCGCGATTTTAGCGATGTCTTTGACAAAGGTCAAGCCGGTAGTTTGCCTCCCCACCGGTTGTATGATTGCGCAATTGACCTTCAACCTGCTGCCATACCCCCTCGTGGCCGGGTTTACCCTTTGTCAGTCTTGGAGGATAAGGCCGTGGAGGAGTATGTTGCAAACGCACTTTCTCGAGGTTTCATCCGCAAATCCTCGTCTCCTGCTGGTGCTGGTTTCTTCTTTGTGAAGAAGAAGAGTGGTGAACTGAGACCTTTTAATTATGTATTATGTATTGATTATAGGGGTCTCAATCATTTCACGATTAAGAATGCCTATCCGATTCTGTTGATTACAGAGTTAATTGACCGCCTCAAGGGAGCAACGCTTTTCACGAAGCTTGATTTGAGAGGGGCATACAATCTCGTGAGGATTAAGAAGGGCGACGAGTGGAAAACTGCGTTTAATACCAGAACATTATGAGTACCTTGTAATGCCTTTTGGCCTTTGTAACCTCGCGGGAGTTTTTCAGGAATTTGTAAACAATGTCCTCCGAGATTTGTTGCAGTTATGTGTGGTGGTTTATCTCGACGATATTCTCATATTTTCCAAGTCCCTGGAGAGCCACCACACAGATGTCTGTCGTGTGTTTCAGTAACTAAGAGAGAACAATCTCTATTGTAAATTTGAGAAGTGCGAATTCCATCATGAACAGGTTAAATTCCTGGGTTATGTCATTTCCACTGCTGGTTTTTCGATGAACCCAGAGAAACTTTCAGCGGTCCTACAGTGGCCCCGACCCGTGGGTTTACATCCTCTGCAGCGTTTTCTTGGCTTTGTCAACTATTATTGGAAGTTTATTCGTAACTTCTCGTCTCTGGTCAAGCCCCTGACTGATATGACCAGAAAGGACGGTAACCCACAGAGTTGGTCCCCGGAGTCCATTAAGGCCTTTGAGAGTCTCAAGGCTGCCTTTGTTTCTGCACCAAAAACAGAAAGAGGGGACAAGGGAGTCCCCAGAAAGCAAAAAAGGGAATGGTCAACAACGCCTTATGGTACAAAAATGCAAAAAAAGGCTTTATTAAGGGTGGGGGTGGGGGGTATTTACATATACAAAAAATTCCAAATATATGTAAGATAAACAATGTATCTAAATAACACAGTCCATCTCACTGCACTAAACCCAAATTAAAAACCATGCTGCAACATTGATGAATAATTGTTCTGAAGAAGTACACGGAGGTGTACGAAATGTCAACGCAGCCCCTGCAGGGCTTGTCAGCAGGCCTTCAACATGCTTTCCTTTCTAGCAATGTAAAGGAGTCTCCCTGTGATTTGCATACAGCACCATACTTCACAAGCTACTTCTGCATCAGCAATTGAATGCAGAGTTCCTGGTTCCTGGCCTTTCCAAACCATGTGACCGGTCATGTGATCACACAGTCTGCAGTGTCTATCATTGAGGAGAATGGTGTGCTGTGACTACACACTGAGTGTTGCTCTGAACTGACTGTGAGCCGTTCCATGCCAAACAGCAAGATAGCAGAGTCAGAGGACATTTCCAGCAATTGGAAGTGGTGAGAGCCCAGCTGGGCAGTCTGTCTTTCCCTCCTTATCTGCTTATTAATAGTCTTTGCATCTGTTTGCCATTCACCCTCCTGCATGGATTGACACACTTGAAACTGATGAACTGTGAAAATATCATTCTGGTCTAGATTGGAAAAGAGACTAAGCCCTTTCTTTGGAGCGGTTTGTCCTTTGCTCCTTATATGCTGCATTGAGGAAATAGTGTTTGTGCACTGGACATACCTAGTAACAGGAACGCTGGTCTTTCTATTTCCAAACAACTGGTGTATACACACATTTAGTGCACTGAGGTTGGTAGCTGCTTGTGGAGGATTTTTTTCAAACAGAGGGTTAAAACCCCACCTAATTCAGCTATGTAAGGTCTTGTCTATGTGGATATATGTAGTTTCTTTTCAGTACTGCTCAATCTGATGCACAGTCAATACTAGACCACATAAGACTCGATATCCCATCAGTAGCATACCCCAAGTAATGTATGGTGCTATACTTTTTCTTTGGATTCAATGGACATCGCATGCGTTTTTGGCCTGCAGGCACGCTCTGCAGTTTTATTCATCAATGTTGTAGCATGGTTTTTAATTTTGGTTTAGTGTAGTGAGATGGACTGTGTTATTTAGATATATTGTTTATCTTACATATATTTGGAATTTTTTGTATATGTAAATAACCCCCCCCCCCCACACACACACACACCCTTAATAAAGCCATTTTTTGCATTTGTGTACCATAAGCTGTTGTTGACCATTCCTTTTTTGCTTTCTGGGGACTCCCTTGTCCCCTTTTTCTGTTTTTGATATAGTCATATAGCCATTGCTCATAGGGCAGGTATCCCGTCACATATTGACGAATCGGCTGGTACTCTATTTGCTGACAGCAACTTTGGTTAGTGTGGATTCTAGGACTTTTTACCCCCCAATTTTTGCTGTGGTTTCTGCTCCTGTGTTGACACGTTACCTTTTATCCTTGAGGTTGATGCTTCTGAGACTGGAGTTGGCGCCCTTCTATCTCAACGTCCTACCTCTGAAAGCGTTATGCATCCTTGTGGCTACTTTTCCAAGAAATTGTCACCTGCGGAGTGCAATTACGAGATTGGTGATAGAGAGGTGTTAGAGATCATTTTAGCCCTGAAAGAATTGAGACATCTCCTCGAAGGTACCACTGTCCCGGTTCTCATTCTTGCTGACCATAATAATCTCACATTCTTATCTGAGGCTGAATGCCTCTCTCCCAGAAGGGCGCGATGGGCTCTTTTCTTGTCTAGTTTCAATTACATTGTCTCATTCTTACCTGGTACTAAGAATGTAAGATGGGCTGACGCTTTGTCATGACAATTTTCCTCCACTTCCAAGATGGAGTTGGTTCCGGTTCCTGTGATTCCTCCTAATTGTATTTTGGCTACGGTTCGCACCAATCTCACTTCTCCTATGGGTGACAAAATTCTTGCCGCTCAGGCCCATGCTTCTCCTGAGAAACCTTGTGACCGCTGCTTTGTCCCAGAGAGTCTGCCGTGCTCCAGACTTACCATTCTCAGAAGGCTGCTGGCTACCCTGGGAGGAATCATCTCTTTTGGGCCATTTTCCAACAAAATGGCCCAAAAGAGCCATTTTGTTTCTGGTGGCCTAGTCTACGTGTTGATGTAACCGCCTTCGTAGCTGCCTGTTCTGTGTGTGCTCAGAGTAAGACTCCACGACCTTCCAGTGGACCTCCTACAACCCATTCCCAAGGGAGAAAGGCCCTGGACCCACCTGTCTATGGATTTCATTGTGGAGTTACCCAACTCTCAGGGCAACACAGTTATCCTTATGGTGGTTGACCGGTTCTCGAAAATGTCCCATTGTATTCCACTAAAGAAGTTGCCCACTTCTAAGTAACTAGCATCCATTTTTGCTCAGGAGATCTTTCGCTTACATGGGCTACCCAAAGTGATTGTCTCGGACAGTGGTAGTCAGTTTGTGTCCCAGTTCTGGTGAGCCTTTTGTGCACAGTTGGGAATTCAGCTTGCTTTCTCCTCTGCGTATTACCCGCAGTCTAATGGGGTTGCAGAACAAGCCAATCAGTCCTTGGAGCAATTCCTACATTGCTATATTTCTGACCATCATAACAACTGGTCAGACTTCTTACCGTGGGCGGAGTTTGCTCACAATAGTGCCTTGAATTCTGCTTCCCGATTGTCCCCGTTTATGGTGAACTATGGTTTCCAACCTTCCATGTTGCCTCGTTTGTTCCGCACAGTATTCCTGCGTTAGTGGAGCATCTCAGTGGTCTTCGTTCCACTTGGGCACAAGTCTAGGAGGCTTTGATGAGTACAGACTCCATGCTGACCGCAGACACCTGCCTGCGCCTTCCTACCAGGTTGGGGACAGGGTCTGGCATTCATCTCGCAACCTCCGACTTCGTGTTCCCTCTTCGAAGTTTTCACCTCGGTTTATTGGGCCTTTCTGTATTCTTCGCAGGATTAACCCAGTGGCTTCCGCATTAGACCTTCCTTCTAATATGCGTATCTCAAATGCATATCATGTCTCCTTATTAAAACCTTTGGTCAGGAACCGCTTTACCACCTCGGTGACTCGTCCTCACCCTTTACAGGTTGAGAACCATGTAGGTTCCGTGGGCGCATACAGTACCTGGTGCATCGGAAAGGGTACGTTGCGGAGGAACGCTCTTGAGTCTCATCCTCGGATGTACATGCCCCTGTCTTTCTCTGTGATTTCCATAGACGTTTTCCCCTCAAGCCTGGTGGTCCTCTGAGGGGGAGTGGTCATTGAGGAGGGGGTACTGTCAGGGCAGCCCTTCCTTCTCAAAGCTGGCTGCTCAGCTGTCGGCTAATTGCCAGCTCCTTTCTCTCCACAGTGACTCACCTGTTGATGACATCCTGCTCGTCAGTCCTGCCTACTTAAGCCGTCCAACCCAGATGATCTCTGCCTTCGCCTTAGTCACATCTCTAGAGACGCTCTCCTGTGTTCCTGTTAAAAGAATTGCTTGGCTGACATTCCTTCTGGCTCCAGATCCTGCTTGTTGTTCTACTATGCTCATCTCTGGCTCCCTGATGTTTTGGCTTGTCTGACTATCTGTTCCGGTTCCTGAACTCTGGCTATGTTTTGACTAGGTTTACTCCATTTACCTTTTTAATATTATTATTAAACAAGTGTGATTTAACTGTACTTCTGTCTCAGTCTGATTCATGGTTTCTGACAGAGGGTTGATCTGCATACTTAAGGGAGCTAAGCCAATCCCCAGGCTGTGGGCCTGGCATGGTGGCTGAGCCAGCCATTAAATATGACTAAGTTATGCCAGCAGGGGAGTCAGGTGGTAGATGGAGTGTTGTTGAGACTCTTGGTGACCCTTGAGGTGAAGCCCTAGTCTGGGGGGCTTTGGGTCAGGCTGGAGCTCGGGCTGGCTTGGGAAGATCCTGACTGGATAATGGTTTGAAAGAAATCTTACCTAAGAAGCAGTGGGAAGAAGGAAGACATCAGCACAGCAGGGACTTACAAGGGGGGAGACTGCCACATATAGCAAGCCTTTCTGGAAGACAGCATTGTGCTTAATCTTTCCTTTCCCTTGCTCTGGGATATCTTCAGAGCAGCTGGGTGGGCTGGTGAAAAAGCAGCCAGGTCAGCTGGTATTTTCTACAGTCAGTAGAGCTGGGATCAATGTCTACAGGGGAGTGAGAGTTACTCTGAAATGCAGCCTACAATACATTGTTCTACTTGCTAAGGGACTGAGAGTTCCTAGTCATTAAGGGACTGGTGCATCTTTTATAAGAAGTGTAGCACCCTCTAGTGTGCTAGAAGTATTGTGTTTAGAGTTTTGTTAGTATAGGTAAATTTACAGGTTTGTCTGGCAACCAAGTCTGACTAGTTGTTTTGATCTGGTTTGGGAGTGACTCAGGCAGAGCTGGTGACTTACAGGCGGCATCACTGAGACCTCCCACTTCTTTCCTGAAGCTTCTAGAATGTTCTAGAAAGGAAGGAGGAGAGGAGAGGTTGAGCTGCCTGGAGTGTTCTAAGGAGCCCTGGCCAATCCCCAACCTGGATTGGCAGGGGGCAGGCCCCCTTAAATGCTTAGGGTCAGCCCAGCTGGGGAGAAGTTGTTTAAGATGAAGCTGGAGATGGAGTGCTAAGCTGTTGTGGCCTTTGAGGGAGCTCCCCAGTCTGTGGGGGGGGGGGTGACCTTGGGCCTGGGCTTGGGTGCGGACAGGACCTTCTACGAACACGTGGAGGTGTCTTGGACAGGAGGCATGGGAGCAAGGAGAGGACAGCAGGAGAGAGCACTGCCAGGCAAGTCTCCGGGGAGGAACAACAGGTCGCAGCCAAGAGGGCTGGGGAGTGATACACAGTCAGGAGAGGACTGGGAGGCACGCCTGAGAGGACTGGGAGATTGCAGTCTGGAATAGGTGCAGACTCAGTGGAGTGGACTGTGGTGGCATGGGCAGTGGAGAAAGGCAGCTGCAGCCAGGAGGGCTGGCAGGGCCTGAACATGTGGTACTGGGCTCAGTAGCCACGTGGACAGCTAGCACTGGGACTACCTACTTTTTTTTCGCTACACCAAAGGGGCCCGTGGTCCCTGCCTGCAAAGAATATATATAAAACACAAAGCGCTGTGATGCTGAATAGCTGATAATTACACATAAAACCAAGTGAGGCTGCTATCAAAAGAGAGTGTTTTCAGAGTCACTTAAAAAGAATAAATAATGATATTTGAAGCGCTTCACAATGTGCATGAAAATGAATATATAAGAATAAATATAAATAGTCAAATAAATCCAGCGGTGAGTAAAAATTCCTAAAAAATCCAGCAATCAAAATAGTGTAAAATTATAAAAAATTAGTGACACCAAATGTGTAAAAAATTCACATAAAAAATCCACATAAAAATAAATAAATAGATAGGGATGTATTCAGAAGGTTCAATTATACAGGTGTAGAATCCTGATTGGTATAGAGCTTTTGATCACTAGCAAAGCTGTTTAAAAACACTTGCTTAATTAAGGTGCTCATTGATAGTACCAATGTGTTTTTTGCTTCTATTCACAACCAATGTGAGAATCATAAACAGGCAGATAAGAGAAAAAACAAATCATTGTGCAATAGTTAGGATACCAATGTACACAGGCAAACTTCAATCCACTCACGTGTGCCTTATATTGATAAGGCATATGCAGGTTTTACTATAGCAGTCAGCCGCCTTAGACAGGAGCAGATTCAGTGCAGTACACTGTGTGAAACTGCTGATCTGCACAGAGCGTCCTTGGCTCCTCCACATTGGTACTATCAATGAGCACCTTAATTAAGCAAGTGTTTTTAAACAGCTTTGCTAGTGATCAAAAGCTCTATACCAATCAGGATTCTACACCTGTATAATTGAACCTTCTGAATACATCCCTATCTATTTATTTATTTTTATGTGGATTTTTTATGTGAATTTTTTTACACATTTGGTGTCACTAATTTTTTATAATTTTACACTATTTTGATTGCTGGATTTTTTAGGAATTTTTACTCACCGCTGGATTTATTTGACTATTTATATTTATTCTTATATATTCATTTTCATGCACATTGTGAAGCGCTTCAAATATCATTATTTACCCTGCCTGCAAAGGCCATTCACTTTAGGCCTGGCTGAATCAGTGTCAGGCCTGCAAATCAGTGCTAGCTGGTCCTGGAAGAGCAAGCAAGTGATGTGCTGGAGGTGTTAAGGAGAGATAGTCTGCAAGCAAGTGCCGTGCTGGAAAGAAGAGAGGAGGTGTATATACTGAAGATGTATATAGTCGCAAGTTCCTATGCTTGTTCTGCGATAGCCTGGGCATTTCATAATTACCCTATCCCCATCCAAGTTGAATCCCCTCAATAAAATATCAAAACAAGTGCAAGGTCTGTTTCATGTGTCTGGATTCTTAAAAATTGTGTGCCTGGCAAATGACAGATGGACCGCAACTACCAGCAGCTCCTACAGGGGTACCGCTACAGAAGAGACTGTCAATGGGCAGGAAGAAAACAGTTCTGGGAGGAAGTTGTCCCTGGTTTTGTTGCCATCAAGTTGGGTATCCCATAACTCCTATTCCCCATCCAAATTATTAGATCTAATAAAGCATAAAAACCAAGCTCCTTGTGTCTGGATGAAAGTGAGAGATGCTTATTGCCTGCATGTGCAGTGATCTGCAACCTTTATGGGGGCAGTAATACACTGTTAAAGGTATTTATCTTAAAAAAGGGGGGTTGGTGCAGGAAGAATGGGAAGGGGGTGGTTCAAGGCTCGAAGTGGGCTTAAAAAAATTATTTTTTTAAAGTAAATTACACCTAAGCAAAAAATATGGCGATACTAGAGGCCAGGGGCGTAGGGAGGGGTGGCTAGGGGGGCTGAAGCCCTGAATGTGACCCCGAAAATCCCAGAGTCTATGGTATGCTGCATTCCATTGTTAGCCCCGAGCGCCGGCCGCCGGGACCGATCTGATTGCGAGTGCGGCCGAAAGTGGCCGAGTGTGGCCAAAAGTAGCCGAGTGCCGCGGGTCTCGCCTTCTGGAGCCTGCAGCGCCAATGCCAGGACAGCGGGACGTCCATCTTAGCCTGCAGGCTCCAGAAGGTGGGAACGCTACATACCCGCTCGGGCGGGTGGCTCTCCTCTCCTCCTCGGCTCGGCTCCTCTCTGACGGTGACAGGGGACTGACTGCCTGCTGGGACCGCACACCACGGCTGAGCTGAGGTAGGTCAGACACACAGTGTGTGTATGTATGTCATTATCAGTGTATGTAGGTCAGGCAGGTCAGTGGTCAGTGTATGTAGGTCAGGCAGGTCAGTGGTCAGTGTATGTAGGTCAGGCAGGTCAGTGTATGTAGGTCAGGTAGGTCAGTAGTCAGTGTATGTAGGTCAGGCAGGTCAGTGCATGTAGGTCAGGCAGGTCAGTGGTCAGTGCATGTAGGTCAGGCAGGTCAGTGTATGTAGGTCAGGCAGGTCAGTGGTCAGTGTATGTAGGTCAGTGGTCAGTGTATGTAGGTCAGTGTTTGCAGGTCAGGCAGGTCAGTGTATGTAGGTCTGGCAGGTCAGTGTATGTAGGTCTGGCAGGTCAGTGGTCAGTGCATGTAGGTCAGTGGTCAGTGTATGTAGGTCAGGCAGGTCAGTGCATGTAGGTCAGGCAGGTCAGTGGTCAGTCTATGTAGGTCAGGCAGGTCAGTGGTCAGTGCATGTAGGTCAGGCAGGTCAGTGTATGTAGGTCAGTGTATGTAGGTCAGGCAGGTCAGTGGTCAGTGTATGTAGGTCAGTGGTCAGTGTATGTAGGTCAGTGTATGTAGGTCAGTCAGGTCAGTGTAATGGTCAGTGTCAGGCAGGTGTGTTTACTGGTCAGCATTGATGGGCACTGGTAAGTCACACAACCCCACCACCCAGCCAAAAAACAAAAAGCTGCACCACCCCCCCCCCTGGTTTTTGGACTTCGGGCTGAAGCCCCTGGTCTTTTTGCCACTTAGCGACGCCCCTGCTAGAGGCTCACTTTGGCAAAACAAGTAATTTTACCCAGGGTGCCTGGCAGGGGTATCTGGAACACAAGAGTGGCTTAAAATTGGTACAAATATTTTGAAATTCCTCACATCTTATGTACTGTATATGTAATTAAGATGTTATGTTTTTCAATAATTACAACCACAGTGCCTTAAATTGTTACTAAACCCAGTAATATGAAAATAGTTTATCTCCCCCCGCAGTGCCCACAGCTTATAAATCATATTTTTACATTAAAATACTGCCACTATGTACCTTTTTGGCGGATCTGTATACCACAATCACGTGATAAACTGCAGGGTTTGCCCAAGTGCTGGGTGTTCAGGTAGGAGGAGATTTCCGCTATAGCATGTGTCCTCATACTGTTATGGGAGGCGGATCATCCATCAATCAAGATGTGACATCCCACCCACTGTTTTCTTTTTTAGTTACTGGGCATGGAGAAGGAGGGAGGGACTGGGCTGTCATTTAGGTTCTGTATACACACCCAAATGTGTGATGTCTTACCATGTGACCTGAAAAGCTCAGTTCAACAAGGAAATATTCTCTCCAGCAATAGAGACAAGACTGAGCATGTGCAGGGGGACCAATGACTGTGTATTATCTGGCCTTGCTAAGAGAGACCCTGCAGGAGGATTAACCCCTTAAGTTCCACAGTGAGTATAACAAGCATGATATTCTGCATAAACAGACAGATTTTACTGTTGGGTTTAGTAACACTTTACGTTTTTAAATGATTCAAGCCCCTTCTGTAAGCATTTGATAACTTATCAGTTGGTTTAAATACCATTGAGGGACATTGGGAGTTTAATGTATCCTACAAATGACTTTTAACTTGCTATGTTAACTAATTATGATAGACGAGTGATAAGCATGCATATACTCTATGAACGACCTAATTGTTAACATGGTAGGAGAAAATGAAGTGCTAATGTAACACAAAACCTGTGCATTCTGTCAGCCTTAAAGTAGTTGTCAGTCAAAGTCAATTGGGCTTGTTCTGTAATGTGGGAAAGGTTTCACTGCTTATCCATGTATTTTTCTCGATTGTCAGCTCTAGTAAGTGTCAGAAACCTAACCAAGTATTTAGAGCCCTACAAGTCACCTTCGTTCAATCACCATAGAAAGTGTCAAGACAGATGTTGATTATTCAAGAACAAGATAAAGAGGTGTGAACATTTGTTAAACCTTCCTGTTCTATTTCCATAATCCAACCATCATGTCACCATGGAGTCTGAGACTGGTGTTAATTGTTTTGAGTTCTAGGGCTAAAGAATTGTAAAATCACCAGGGTAGAGATGTCATAACAGCACTGACGGATGCTGTTGAAGGCTCCCACATATGTTGTAGAAATGGTAAAAATAATACTATAAGCTTGATGGGACAGCACATCTCTAGCTGAGCTTGAGCAACACAACCCAGTAAAGGGCAGATCCCATGTCCTTTCTTAAGAGTCTGAAATCATTTTTTTTTGGAAGCTGTCATATAGTCAGAGGAAAAAAAGAGTTATATCTGGTTGAATCGAGCCTTCCTGAAAATTAATTGCATCTGCTTGAACCAATTCTTCCTGTAAATGAATTGTATTTAGTTGAACCAAGGCTTCCTTAAAATGAATTGTATCTGGTTGAACCTAGTCTTTCTAAAAATAAAGTATATCTGGTTGAACAGAGTTTTCCTGATGAACCAATTCTTCCTGAAAATGAATAGTATCTGGTTGAACCGAGTCTTCCTGAAAATGAATTGTAACTCATTGAACCAAGTCTTCCTCAAAATTAATTATATCTGGTTGAACAGAGTCATACTAAAAATGAATTGTATCTAGTTGAAACGAGTCTTCCTGAAAATGAATTGTATCTGGATGAACCAATTCTTCCTGAAAATTAATTGTATGTGATTGAACAGAGTCTTTCTAAAAATGAATTGTATCTGGTTGAACCGAGTCTTCCTGATAAAGAATTGTATCTGGTTGAACCAATTCTTCCTGAAAATGAATTGTATCTGCTTGAACCAATTCTTCCTGAAAATGAATTGTATGTGATTGAACAGAGTCTTTCTAAAAATGAATTGTATCTGGTTGAACCGAGTCGTCCGGAAAATGAATTGTATCTGGTTGAACCGAGTCTTCCTGATAATGAATTGTATCTGCTTGAACCAATTCTTCCTGTAAATGAATTGTATTTAGTTGAACCAAGGCTTCCTTAAAATGAATTGTATCTGGTTGAACCTAGTCTTTCTAAAAATAAAGTATATCTGGTTGAACAGAGTTTTCCTGATGAACCAATTCTTCCTGAAAATGAATAGTATCTGGTTGAACCGAGTCTTCCTGAAAATGAATTGTAACTCATTGAACCAAGTCTTCCTCAAAATTAATTATATCTGGTTGAACAGAGTCATACTAAAAATGAATTGTATCTAGTTGAAACGAGTCTTCCTGATAATGAATGGTATTTGGTTGAACCAAGTCTTCCTGAAAATGAATTGTATCTGGATGAACCAATTCTTCCTGAAAATTAATTGTATGTGATTGAACAGAGTCTTTCTAAAAATGAATTGTATCTGGTTGAACCGAGTCTTCCTGATAAAGAATTGTATCTGGACTGGCTTACACAATTCATGCATGAAAACAGCTAGATATGGCCTCAAAATAGTGTCAGAGAGGATGTGACTGACTGACGCAGGGAGGTGCGGTCTGAGCATGACGGAGTGAGAGGCGGCGCATCGCAGTGGCGCGCTCGAGCAGGAGATCGGGTTCGGCGGACTGAGTGAGAGACGCCAGGAGAACCACGAGTAGCGGTGGGGGCGAGTTTATGCCTGGAAGCAGACAAGAGAAGGCCACAGGTCGGGCGGAGGCACCCAGATACCCTTCCATCACCAAATATTTCACCGGAAAGACGGAGCCAGCCATGTCAATGGAGGCCGGGACCGTCTCACAGCGCGCTGCCCGGGCCGCCTTGAGACAGCAAGCGGCCATGGAGGAACCACATATCCCGAGCACTGTAAGTGTTTCAGCCGGGAACATCCGTATGGAGGTGGTAGAAACTGCAGAAACAAGCCCCCCAATTGTGCCTCGGACTGAGGCTGTCACAGAGACTCAGGTACGTTTTGTAAATAGGGGGGAAACTGCTGTACTGGCTGCTGAAGGTATACAGGACATTAGGAAGCTTATACAGGCGCTACCAACTAAAGAAGAATTACAAGTCCTATTGAGTGATATAAAAGTTGCGGTCAGGGAAGAACTAAGTGAAGTAACTGCCAAATTAGAGGTGATGGACAAAAGAATGGATACCTGTGAGTCCTCACAGTCCTTGGCAGATGCCCGTATAGAGTTACTGGAAAGGAAGTTTAAAACACAACACCAACAACTGCTATTGCTGCAGTTACAAGCAGAGGAATCTGAGAACAGAAGCAGGAGAAATAATGTACGCATTAAAGGGATTCCAGAAACAATTAAACCACCCGAGCTGAGGAAAACAGTAACCGAGGTCTTTAATAAATATTTAGGAAAGTCAGCCGACAATCATATTGAGATGGATCGGGTTCATAGGAGCCCAGCAGGGCCTATGTCAGTAACAGGTCCTCCTAGAGATGTGCTTTGTCGTGTGCACTTTTTTAGGGTGAAGGAGGATATAATGAGAGCTGCATGGCAGAAAGGGTTGCTGGAAGTCGCAGGCCAGGGGGTCCAGGTGTTCCCAGACCTTAGCCGGCAGACGAAAAAAAGGAGAAGGTTACTGAGACCGTTGCTGGATCTAATACGGGCAAAAGGTGCAACCTACAGATGGGGACACCCATTCTCATTAATTGTAAAAAAGGATGATCACACCTTTGCCTTGATGGCTCCAGAGCAATTACCGGACTTATTTAAGTTCCTAGACTCAGAGATAGTGGAGATCCCTGATTGGATTGATATGACCACGGACATTGTCAGAGAGTATACACAACAGAAATAACTGTGAGGGAGTAGGAATAGAAGAGAAGGAATTGGGGTTACGATTTCATGATGGACTTGCTTTTAGTTTTGTTCCTTTTTTATTTTGCAACGGACTTTTTTCAATTGAGTGTTGTTCCGGTCTTGATGGAAGGTTTGGGGGACACTCTCCCCCCCATGGGGGTGTCCATCATGTCCCATTCCCCTAAAAGGGGAGGAGGGGGGAGGGGAAGAGGGAAGGTGCTTTTTTTTTTTTTTTTTTTTTTTTTTTTTTGTTGTGTGTGTCACAGGGATGGGTATTGTAAGTGGGTGAATTGTTTGCTGTGTTTTGGTGTGAAGAAGGTATGGGAATTTAGAAGCACAGGATGCAGAAGATGTATTTTTTGATGGAACCTTTTTTTTTTTTTTTTTTTTTTTTTTTTTTTTGGGTGGTAAAGGTAATAAGTGGGGGAGGGAGGGGGGAGGGAGAAGAGGGGGGGATATACACTAAATAATACGTTTTTGTTTGTATATAAATTTCTATACCAATGGATAGGGGTCCCTAGGGTCCCCCAAGAATTAGAGGGAGTTGGGAAGGTGAAGGACACAAGAATTTTGGATTTGCTGTATTGTTTTTAGGAGTTAGGGTTCTTGAGGTTACAAAATAATTTTTTTTTTTTTTTTTTTTTTTGTAAAGGTAATAAGGACTTATTGTACTATGGACACAAAGCACGGAGATGCTGGTGGTTACACATCTTACACTGGTGGTACATATGGAAGTAAGGGGGAGGGCATAATTAGGAGTAGGTCGGGGGAGGGGTAGGGAGGGAGGGGGGAGGGAGAATGGGGGAGGGATATATGACACTAAACAATACGTCTTTTGTTTGTATGCAATTATTAACACTAATGGATAGGGGTCCCTTGGGGCCCCCAAGAATTAGAGGGTGTGGAGAAGGTGATGGACACAAGATTTTTGTATCTCCTGTACCGTTTGTAGGGTTTAGGGGTTTTTGTTTTTTTTTTTTTTTTCTCTCTCTCCTCCCCCCTGGGCCCCCCCCCCACCCTGCCCTCCAAATACCTCGGTTTTGCCGGGGGGGGGGGGGCGTTGGGGGGAGGGGGGGGGGACAGGGGTGGAAGGGGGTGAGGTATGGGTTATTTGGGAGTAAGGGGTAGGGGAAGGGATGGATGGGGGTGTGGGGGGGATGAGGGGGAGGGAGGGGATGTATGAGGTTACATGTAAACAAGTGGAACATAAGCATGGAAATGGAAACATAGATGCAAAAGGGTAACTGACTGATAATATTACAGGTGTATTCTTCCTGGCTATTTCACTCGTAGATATTACCAATGGGCGCGCCACTGTAGTTTTTTTTTTTTTTTTTTTTTGATATACAGACACTCAAACTTTTTGTGCTCAGGGGCATCCCCCCATAATAGACGTCTCCCCTCCGAGTGGAGGGAAAGTCGGAGGCGTTTACAAAAAATTTTTTTTTTTTTTTTTTTTTTTTTCTCCTCCAAACGGCACCGAGGACTCGCGCCGTTTGGATTGCATCCTCCAATTGGTACAAGGGGGGTCCTTTTTCTTTTTTTTTTTTTTTTTTTTTTTTTTTTTTTCCCATCCCTCTTTTTTGGGGTCCTGGTGGGGGGCCCCTCTCCTCGTAAATCCCAATAGACCGTAAAAAGAAAGGTAAAGAAAGAAGAAAACATGACTAGGATAAAATTTACTTCGTATAACGTCAAGGGACTGAATATCCCCGAAAAACGGATTAGGCTACTGGCGGAGATGGGAAGGTCGGGGACACAGATTGGCTTCCTCCAGGAGACACATTTTAGAAGGGATAGAATACCAAAACTCGGAAATCATAAATTCTTAACAGCCTATCACAGTACATCCCCGAGTTCTAAAACCAACGGAGTATCAATCATAATCTCAAAACAGATTCCATGGAAGGAACTGAAGGTAGTTACAGATGAGGAGGGTCGCCTCTTAATTGTAAATGGACAAATTGGACCACAGAGGATCACATTGGTGAACTTATACCTCCCAAATGAAGAACAGGTTAGTTACTTGGAGGCCTGTCTGCAAATGGTACACCAACATAAGGAGGGTATTTTAGTGATAGGAGGTGACTTAAATTTAGCATTAGACCCGCTCCTGGACACGTCAAGGGGAGCCTCACATCTCTCTTCGACAAAAATACGAAGAATTAAGAAACTATTGAGTAATCTGCAAGTAATAGATACATGGAGGTCAATCCATGTCCAGGACAGGGACTATACGTTTTACTCGGCAAAGCATAAAACATACACGCGCATTGACTATGTTATGATATCGCAGACAGTCATATCATCACTGGTGAGTGCGGAAATAGGTTCATTTACCCTTTCAGACCATGCTCCGACAGATTGTATGTTGGATTTGGGGGAGGACGAACGCCGGGAATGGCATTGGAAGATTAATGAAACTCTACTAAAAGATAAGGAGTATGAGCAAAAACTTAATCAGGAGCTGGACTCCTTTTTTCTGATAAATGAGTCGGGTGATACCACCCCATTTTGTGTGTGGGAGACACACAAGTGTGTGATGAGGGGAGTTCTGATATCGCTCGGGGCGCACAGGAAGAAGAAGTTTAGCGCACAGATTGAGGATCTGCTCGAAAAAATTAGGGTAGTAGAACTGGAACATAAAAAATCCCATACACAGACATTAGAGGAGAAACTAGGTGACCTTAGAGGAGATTTGAACTTGCTCCTCATCGAACAGGCTAAAGCAAAACTAAAAAGGGGCAGGCGGACACTATACGAATTTGGTAATAAACCAAGTAGGATGCTGGCAAAGGCCCTTAAAGATGCTACAACACCACCCCATGTGACGGGTATTAAAACACAGCAGGGGGTGGCGGCGAAATCTTCACAGGAGACGGCACAGATTTTTAAGGAGTACTATGAGGTTTTGTACCAGCTGGAGGGTCATCAGCTCCCACATAGGTGCAGAAACAAACAAGAGAGGGTAAAAGAATATTTGGGCAATTCAGAAATGCCAAAGCTAACGGAGGAGGTAGCAAGAGATTTAGACACACCAATCTCAATAGAAGAATTTAAGAAAGCAATAAACCTTCTAAAAGTAGGGAAAGCTCCGGGCCCAGATGGGTATACTCTGATGTACTATAAATTTTTTGCTGAGAAATTGGCTCCGAGGTTTACAGCGGCTTTTAATTCCCTACGGGAAGGGCAGAGGATACCTAAAGAAACTTTGTTGGCACATATAGCAGTAATTCCTAAGGAAGGAAAGGATCCATCCCAATGCTCTAGCTATCGGCCAATCGCGTTATTGAACGTGGATTTAAAAATTTTTTCTAAGATCTTGGCGTTAAGACTAGAAGAACATATCCCGACATTGATCCATCCAGACCAGGTGGGATTTACGGCAGGAAGGGAAGGCAGGGAAAATACGCAAAGAGTAATAAATGCAATATATACAGCACAGAGCAGACAGGAACCCCTCGTATTGTTCTCAGCGGACGCAGAAAAAGCTTTCGATAGGGTTGATTGGATCTTTCTCAACACAACCCTACAACATATCGGACTGGGTGAAGGAATGTTGAGCTGGTTCTCAAACCTTTACTCAATTCCAAGCGCAAGGGTTAAGGTTAATGACAGGCTATCGGATCCCTTTGAGATACAAAATGGAACGCGGCAGGGGTGCCCTCTCTCACCAATCATTTTCATTCTTACACTGGAACCCTTCCTAAGGAAAATACGTGCGGACTGTAATATCAGGGGTATTAAGACGGAGAGAGAGGAACACAAATTAGCAGCATATGCGGATGACTTGATCTTCTTCATAACCTCTCCAACTATATCCCTCCCCTCCCTCCTAAGCGAGCTAAATGAGTATGGGGAGTTAGCAAACTATAAGGTAAACTATACTAAATCCGAAGCTATGGGGTTGGAGATGGATACAACTGAAATACATCGGATAAAAGTACAATTTAATTTTAGGTGGACAGATTCCCACATAAGTTATTTGGGTACTAAAATTCCAAAGAAGCTTAGTAGAATGTTTGAATTAAACTATGCCCCGTTGTTAAGACAAATCAAACAAGATTTTAGGAGATGGGATAGGGACATCTTTACCTGGTTTGGAAGGACAAATATTATAAAGATGAATGTGATGCCCAGAATTCTCTATCTGTTTCAAACGTTGCCAATAAAGATCCCATCAAACTTTCTCAAGGACCTTAGATCAGGGTTCTTAAGGTTTATATGGGCAGGCAAACCAGCAAGGATAAGGAGAAATATCCTAATACTCCCAAAAGGGAAAGGAGGTATTGGTCTCCCAGACCCAGTACACTACTGGGAAGCCCTACATTTAGCGTGAGTGGTGGAATGGTGCGCCTCGGTAAGGAAACCGCACATACAGTTAGAGCAGGCGACGTCTAAAATTCCATTGGAAGGATTAGCATGGATTAAAAAATCTGACTTACCCACCATAGTGAAAAAACATCCGTTAACAGGGGCAACCATTCACTCCATTTATACGATCTTCAAAAAAACAAATCTCTCACCAACTCCGAGCCCAATGACCCCGGTACTGGGTGCTCCGGATTTCTTACCAGGCTTAACCGATCGGAGGTATGAAGTAATAAAACACAAAGGGAAAAGTAGGCTGATAGACTTTTCTAAGGATCGTCGCCTGATGACAAGAGGCGAGATAGAGGGAGAGGTGACAGAAGACCTGGATTACTTTAGGGCTATGCAGCTAGGAGCATATATTCGCTCAAAAAATAAAAAATTTGCAGTAATACGGGAGCTGACTAGGTTTGAACGGACCTGCCTAAATGGCGAAAACATCAGGCACTCCTTGTCATATTTCTATGAAATATTAACAAGCCTGGATGAGCCACAGGAGTTTAACTTTATGCAAGCTTGGGAGAGAGAGCTAGGAGTAATGTTCACTCAAAAGCAGAAGACGAAAATATTAAAATCAGTACATAAAACATCAATTGCCAGCAGATACCAAGAGGGAGGATACAAAATCCTTACCAGATGGTACAGAACACCAGTAGCCCTTCAAAAAATTTATCCCCAAGTATCAGACAGATGTTGGCGTTGTAAGAGGGGGGTGGGAACGATGACACATATATTTTGGGAATGTGAGGATATTAAAGACTTCTGGGAAACAGTTGAGGAAACGACTAAGGAGATTACAGGTGTGTCTCTTGGGGGCAATCCGGCTGCATTTCTATTAAATGATGTCCCCCTATCGGTGGAAAAATATAGGAAGTCCCTGCTCAAACACCTTCTCACCGCCGCAAGGGCGTGTATCCCGGCCTTGTGGAAGAGTACAGTCCCTCCGACTAAATCTCAATGGTGGGCTAGAATCATAGAAATTCAACAAATGGAAAATTTGACGATGATGCTGAAAGAACAAGATGAGAAATATCGGAGGACTTGGTCTCCCCTAGTAGAGTATAGAATTAGAGAACAGGAGAAGGGGGATAGATAAGATCGAATGGACCTGAGGAGCGGGACTCCCCCCCCTCCCCCTAGGGGGGGGTGGGGTAAATAACGTTTTTTTTTTTTTTTTTTTTTGTACTGTTGGGGTGGGGGGGGTAATGGGGTTAGGGGAAATGAAAAAGGGGGAACTATATGATTGCCTTTGGAACAGAAGAGATTTAGATCCAATTGGTAAGGAAACGAGTGATAAAGCTATGTCATGATAGAAAGAATGTGCATTTGTTGATATGATGTTTAAAAAGAAATGTTTCAAAATGGCATGTGATATATTGGAAAATAAAGAATTTAAAAAAAAAAAAAAAAGAATTGTATCTGGTTGAACCAATTCTTCCTGAAAATGAATTGTATCTGCTTGAACCAATTCTTCCTGAAAATGAATTGTATGTGATTGAACAGAGTCTTTCTAAAAATGAATTGTATCTGGTTGAACCGAGTCGTCCGGAAAATGAATTGTATCTGGTTGAACCGAGTCTTCCTGATAATGAATTGTATCTGGTTGAACCAATTCTCCCTGAAAATTGTGTCTGTTGAGCCGAGTCTTCCTCAAAATTAATTGCATCTGGCTGAGCCAAGTCTTCTTGAAAATGTCTGACCTGTCACTAAGGGTGGCTGTTAATTGCATCATATTCATAATATCATTAACTTTAGAGTACCATTGGGCAATGGAGGGTGATCAGGACTGTATATGGGATGCAAGCCTTAGCTGGGTTTGGTTATGTATCAGTAATGATTTCCTGTACATAGATTTGGGATAGGCGTAAGACGTAGCAGGCGAGCTGAAGAGTTTCATAAAAGGTTCATATCTGTGAGATGAAAGATCACTTGACAAACTTGTTACCAGAACTACCGTATTTAAACTCAGACAATCACCGAAAATATGCAGAAAGACCTGGCACTACTTAGCAGAATATTAGATTGGTTTCATCATGGCTCTCCCAAGCTGTGGGTCACTGGAGTAGGATTTATCGCCAG
Source organism: Lithobates septentrionalis (assembly GCA_037952835.1). Lineage (NCBI taxonomy): Eukaryota > Metazoa > Chordata > Amphibia > Anura > Ranidae > Lithobates > Lithobates septentrionalis. The sequence goes on along the minus strand of JBBDGP010002364.1, from coordinate 1,158,264 downwards.
TATCATTGACCTCTCTTCCATGGTTGCTTCCAACGGATCACCCTCCTCCTTCACAGCTAGCACTTCTGCTCTCCTCGCTTTTTACGCATGGGATAAGGCTATCACTTCATATAGTATATCCTCGCGCCCGGGGCCTCTTATCCCAATTCTGGGGAATCCAGGGTTTCTCCCCGGGTGGTCAGATAAGGACTTTCTATGCTGGCAACCATCACAAACATCTCCTATCCTGTAGGCACTCACCTTGAAGGGCTTGAAACCCCTGAGTGAGCTTAGCTCTCTTTCTTGCGTTGAACGAGGAGATTGCCTTCAATATTTCCAACTACGTTATTTGTATGATGGACTGAGCAAGGAGCGGCTTTGTAGGGACCTTACCAAGTTTGAAGAGCTGTGTCTTTCTGATCAAAAATGTATACATACCATAGGTGTGCGCAGCCTCTTGCATTAGGGTGTGCACCCCAAAGCTCAAATACATATGCATGTGTATATGTACTGATGGTGTCAGTAGGGCAGTGGACAGTGTCATTAGTTTTATTTTATTTTTAAATAAATTATTTTATTTTGTAACATTTTTGTTGGGGGGTGAAATATCAGTGGTCTAAACAGGGGGGAATATGCACCACACAAGGTGATTAGGGTGTGCCCAGGCACACCTGGCACACCCTGTGCGCACGCCTATGATACATACCCTTTGCAAAATATATGGAATCCTCTTATCTCATGCATTTCCCCATCGTTCTTTCTATATCCAAGCGAGAATTAGGCATTAAATTGGCCACTGAGGAATGGAATAAAGTCTTTTTCCTTATATTTAAATCAACCTTAGCTTCCCACTCGCAAGAGAGAAACTATAAAATCATAACCAAATGGTATCGTTGCCAGGCCCTATTAAATAAAATCAATCCGGTCTTTCAAGACCAATGTTTGGAGATGTGGTGAGCCTGGTGGTACACATCTACACATGTGGTGGTTTTGTCCGGCAATAAATTCATACTGGTCTGCCATATTCCGTCTTGATCACGGACAAGAACTGGCCCTCTTATCTCTGATTCTGGGATTCTGGGATCAATTACATGTATCAAAAAGGAAATATTTCAATTTTTGCTGATGGCAGGTAGAGCTCTGATACCCAGACACTGGAAATCTACAGAAATACCAACAATACGGGAATGGGTTGCAGAAGTGAACCATACTATGTGCATGAAAGAGTTGGCAGCTTCAGCCAACCAAAAAGATTCAGGGAGGTATGGACCCTATGGGTGCAGTCTCTTGAATCTCCTATATTTTTATCCGTTATGAGTTAGTAGACATAGGCACTCCTCCATGAATAGCTATACTGGCTTGACGTTTTGGGTTAGACATCCTGAGCTATTAGGTAAACGCTTATATATAGATCTATATATGTAAATGTACTTATACAAAAGCATTCCCCCTGTATAATAAACTAGGAAGGGTTTGTTGGATAAGATGGCTTTGTTAGCTAACACTTTATTATAGTATAATTATACAATTCTGTGTAGATTGCTGGCACATGATGTGTTGACATGTTGAAATTTTTATCTTTGGTGGCTAGCCTTTAGTAGGGTAAACAATATCAAATAGAATTGTTGATGTTATAATGCTGCATTTTCCAATAACAATAAAAATATATTCTTTAACCTGCCCAGGGCCTTGTTGGGAACACACTACTTCATGGGGGACAATGAACTTTGCAGAGTCCCATTATCAGGTAGTCAACCCAAAAGGTGGGAGAGTTGGTTGCATCATCAGAAACCCAATTCCTTTGCCCCCAAGAACCCCCCCTGCCCCAAAGCACCCCCCATGTTGAGAGCATGTGTCCTGGTATGGTTTGGGGGTGAGGGGCACTCGCTCCCCCCCCCCCTCTTTCCTGGCCTGCCAGCTTGCATGCGTGGATAAGAGTCTGGTATGGATTTTGGGGGGCCACACAGTATTTTTTTTTTAATTTTGGTGCAGGGTTCCCCTTAAAATGCATATTGGGGGGGACCCACACTTTTTTCTGAATTTTCTATTGCCGGCATTGTTTTGTTCACATTTCAGCTGTCAGTGGGGAAGCCCGCCGACAGCTGATGAGTCATCGGTAGTTAAGGACACAGAATTTGAATCAGTCGATCATTTTTCAACCAATCCGAATTCGAATTGTTCCAAAAATTTGAAACTCCTTAGAAAATTAATAAAACGAAACTAAATAAACAAAATGAAACTAAACAAATTCTGAAACAAAAACAATGAAACAAAATTAGTAACATAACAAATCTATCTGAAACTAAACGAAACTGTTTCCGTTCTGCACATGTTTAACAAGGGAGTGAATGAGTAACTTGGTGGTTTCAATAGTTAAAAAGGGGCGAATTTTATATATATTAAGGAAGTGACTTCTACAAGCTTTTGGCAGCGATTGGATTTGGGGCCAAAAGGACAGGTCATTCCTAATGAGTAGAAGTATGGATTGCAAGCATGCATGTTATTTTCATCAGGACACTTGTTTTCCTTCCCCAGAATTTTTAGGTTTCTCTTTTTTCTTGCATTGTTTTTGCTTTGTGATCTAGCCAAGATATATTGTTAGTCATTCCAACCTAAGCTTCACATACAGTTTGCAAAGACCAATAATAACACATAAAAGTAAAGTGACTTGCAGAAGCTTGCTGGCCGCAAAAGTGGAAAACCAGTCAACAGACATAGTAGAACTGCATGGTTTTTAAGACGGCTGTAAAATAGCATAAGGAACCGACAGCACCACAACCCAGACGACAGTACAGTAAAAATAGTTTGTCCAAACAATTTGCCCTATTACTATTTTGGTTTTCCTTTAGTTCAGACTTTTATTTTGCCAAAGTGAACACTGGGAAATTCACTTATTTCCGTATTCAAGCTTTCGGTTATGTTAAGTCTATCCAGAACTGACTCATAAATTGGCGTACGTATATATGTGACTACAGCCAAACCTTTAATAAATAGATTTACTTAATGGTACTTCAACGAGGATGTCATTCACACGTGTTTAATCACCGGGTTTTGGAAAAAAGCCTTGACTAGACATAAAAAGGTACCTTATACTGGATTTTCAGGTCTTATTGTTTGGGCCAAATATTCAAGAGGTGTGAAAACCCAACGCCAGTGACCCCCTTCCACCCTCTCCCATTCAAATACCTTAAATCCAGGTGTATCATATAAATAAAAAATAGCTACAAACATGTGAAAAATGCAACGTGTCAATAAAATTAATTATTACATAAAAAATCCCAAATATTAAAGAACAAATATTGGACATGTGCACGCTGGAAAATCTTCTTTTGTTTTAGATGCATTCGTTCATTGAAGAATTTGATTTTGTCATATTTGTTGTGTTGACCCCATTCATTTTAGGAATTTGTTTCATATCTTTGGCATTGCTTTCGTATTTTCATTGGTCCAAGTGGATTTAGCAGTTTAATCAGTTGCCAACCGCGTTATAGCTGAATGACGGCTACAATGTGGCCTGCTAGTTCTGGGAGGGCGTCATATGACGTCCTCTCGTGATCGCGCCCACTGCACGCCTGCTGCAGCGCACACAGCTGATTACAGATGTAAACACAAGCCGGTTATCGGCACTCCTTTCCTCATGTTGAGGAGAGCCAATAACCAGCTTGTGTGAAAGGGACATCTACAGTGATAATCAGGGTACTGATTAGTGCAGTCCCAATAGTGCCCACAAGTTCTGCCACTCAGTGCCCATCAGTGCTGCCAATCAGTATCCATCAGTGTCACCTATCAGTGCTGGCAACTAGTGCCCACTAGTGCCACCAACCAGTAGACATCAGTGCCACCTATCAGTGCCCATCTGTACCGCCTATCAGTGTCCAGCAGTACCGCCTATCAGTGCCGCCTATCAGTTCCTCCTCATCAGTGCCCACCAATGCCGCCTCATCAGTGTCCATCAGTGTAGCCTCATTAGTGCACATCAGTGAAGGAGAAAAATTACCTGTTTGCAAAAATTTATAACAAACTTTAAAAAAACTTTTTTTTTTACATTTTCAGTCTTTTTTCCTTTATTTAGCAAAAATTAAAAAAGCCAGTGGTGATTAAATACCCCCCTCCCCCCCAAAAGAGCTCTATTTGTGTGAAAAAAATAATACAAATGTCATATGTGTACAGTGTTGCATCACCGCACAATTTTAATCCAAAGTGCGACAACGCTGAAAGCTGAAAACTGGCTTGGGCAGTAAAAGTGCCCAGAAGGCAAGTGGTTAACTAAAAGTTTGCTATATATCTGTTATATTATTAAATCGGAAAGGATTTAATATTTTCGGACTTATGGTTGAACTAGATGGTCTTTTTTCAACCTGACTATGTAACTATATGTAGTCCAACCCACCAAGAGATATGGCATGAGCCGATTGGACAAAACCGACTGGCATCATGTGCATTCAACTAAACAAATGGAACGAAATTCAGATCCATCCATTATCCGAATCATTGAACGAATTTGAAAATGTAACTCATATCCCCATAGGTCAGAACTATTATTGCATCATATGAAGTCATGTGAATGAAACAAATGAAATAATGCATCAAATATAATAATACATTCAATTTAAATTTTCTGATTCGTTGACATTTGTTTCTATGTCCATTCAGAGATTTGTATACTGTACATCCGAATCTCCAAAAATGAAATTTCCGTCCAAAAAACAAATCAGAATGCACATGTCTAATACTTATTGGGAGACAATGGAACCCTTTTTTGTGAAATATTTCACATAGGAAGAAATGGGGCAATATCACATTAAGTACAGAGAAATAACCGCAGAACACAAAAATACAGACAAATATCAAGTGTTTGAGGGCTCATTTGCATAGCTGTTCATGGCGTACACCATCCAGAACAGTTTTTCTGCTAAGACAGCTCAATGGCCAGCCCTTTGAAGAGGATGGAAAAAAATATGGAAGCTATTAAAGTGGTACCTCAACAGCCAAAGGAAACAGCTAGGATGGTACCTCAACAGCCAAAGGAAACAGCTAGGATGGTACCTCAACAGCCAAAGGAAACAGCTAGGATGATACCTCAACAGCCAATGGAGACAAATAAGATGGTCCCTCGGACCAGAGTTCAAGACATTGTCACCCTTTAAAGATGTGGAAAGGCCAAAGGAGCTCTCCCTGAACAAGAGACTAGGGACCTGATAGTAGACTTGTGCACAACGGAAAATTTCGTTTAGTTTCGGTTCGTTGTCATTCGTAAAATATATAATTTCGTTCTGTTATATTCGTTATGTTACGTTAATACGTTTTCGGATAATTCGTTATTTCTGTAGAGTGTCAATATTCATTATACTGAATCTTGAATCATGTCAAATTCATTCGTTATATGCGCTATAATTTCCATTATTATTCGCTGAAATTCGATTTTTATATTCGTGATAACGATTCGTAGTTTGGAAAGTTTGGAAAGTTGTTTGTTCATTGAATCTATTAACACACACAATGACAATATCTCTTCTCCTCTGCTCAAAGACAACACAACACCCTTCTCACTCAGTTTTCAGGAATGCACTTTGGCAGTAATCCAATCTCCAGCACAAAATTAATCAGCTGATTGGACTGTAAGATTTACTTTGAGTTGACCTTTTGTTTCATTAGATCTTTAACGAATTACCAAATCATGTCGAATTCTTTTGTTATATCCGCTATAATTTCCTTCGTATTCGTTGAAATTCGTTCGGACATTCGGAGACTTCCAGAAGGTAGCCAAGGTCCTATGCACCTCTTCATTCTCCTCCCTGCTGGAGGAGTACCACGATTTTAGAGAGGTCTTTGACAAAGGTCTAGCAGGTAGTTTGCCTCCACACCAGATTGACCGCAATTGACCTTCAACCTGGTGACATACCCCCTCGTGACCGGGTTTACCCTTTGTTGGTCTTGGAGGATAAGGCCATGGAGGAGTATGTTGCAGACGCACTTTCTCAAAGTTTCATCTGCAAATCCTCGTCCCCTGCTGGTGCTGGTTAAGAAGAGTGGTGAACTGAGACCTTGTATTGATTATAGGGGTCTCAATCGTTTCACGATTAAGAATGCCTATCCGATTCCACTGATTACGGAGCTATTTGACCGCCTTAAGGGAGCAACGGTTTTCTCAAAGCTTGCTTTGAGAGGGGCATACAATCTCGTGAGGGTTAAGCAGGGCGACGAGTGGAAAACTGCGTTTAATACCAGAACAGGCCATTATGAGTTCCTCGTAATGCTTTTTGGCCTTTGTATCGCCCAGCAGTTTTCCAGGAATTCATTAACAACGTCCTCCGAGATTTGTTGTAGTTATCGGTGTTGGTTTATCTCAATGATATCCTCATATTTTCCAAGTCCCTGGAGAGTCACCACACAGATGTCTGTCGTGTGCTTCAGAAACTAAGAGAGAACAATCTCTAATGTAAATTGGAGAAGTGCGAGTTCCATTGTAAACAGGTTAAATTCCTGGGTTATGTAATTTCCACTACTGGTTTTTCGATGGACCCAGAGAAACTTTCAGCAGTCCTACAGTGGCCCCGACCCATGAGTTTACGTCCTCTGCAGTGTTTCCCGGGCTTTGACAACTATTATCGGAAGTTTGTTCGTAACTTCTCATGTCTGGTCAAGCCCCTGACTGATATGACCAGAAAGACGGTAACCCACAGAGTTGGTCTCCGGAGTCCGTTAAGGCCTTTGAGAGTCTCAAGAGGCTGCCTTTGTTTTTGCTCCTGTGTTGGCACATTCTGATCCTACGTTACCTTTTATCCTTGAGGTTGATGCTTCTGAGACTGGAGTTGGCACCCTTCTGTCTCAACGTCCTACCTCTGAGAGCGCTTTGCATCCTTGTGGATAATTTTTCAAGAAATTGTCACCTGCGGAGTGCAATTACGAGATTGGTGACAGAGAGCTGTTGGCGATCATTTTAGCCCTGAAAGTATTGAGACATCTCCTCAAAGGTACCACTGTGCCGGTTCTCATTCTTACTGACCATAAGAATCTCACATTCTTGTCTGAGGCTAAATGCCTCTCTCCCAGAAGGGCGCGGTGGGCTCTTTTCTTGTCAAGTTTCAATTACATTGTCTCATTCTTACCTGGTACTAAGAATATAAGGGCTGATGCCTTGTCACGACAACTTTCCTCCACTTCCAAGTTTAAGTGGGTTCCAGTTACTGTAATTCCTCCTGATTGTATTCTGGCTACGGTTCGCACCAGTCTCACTTCTCCTTTGGGTGACAAAATTTTTGCTGCTCAGGTCTATGCTCCTCCTGAGAAACCTTGTGACCATTGCTTTGTCCCAGAGAGTCTCCGTACTGCCGTGCTTCAGACTTACCATTCTCCCATGCTGCTGGCCACCCGGGGAAGAATCAACTCTTTTGGGCCATTTCCCAACAAATCTGGTGGCCTAATCTACAAGCTGATGTAACCGCCTTCGTAGCTGCCTGTTCCGTGTGTGCTCAGAGTAAGACTCCACGACATCTTCCAGTGGGCCTCCTACAATCCATACCCAATGGAGAGAGGCCTTGGACCCACCTGTCTATGGATTTCCTTGTGGAGTTACCTAACTCCCAGGGCAACACAGTTATCCATATGGTGGTTGACCGGTTCTCAATAATGTCTCATTGTATTCCACTTAAGAAGTTGCCTACTTCTAAGGAACTGGCTTCCATTTTTGCTCGGGAGATCTTTCGCTTACATGGGCTACCCAAGGTGATTGTCTCGGACAGGGGTAGTCAGTTTGTATTCTGTCTCTGATGAGCCTTTTGTGCACAGTTGGGAATTCAGATTGCTTTTTCCTATGCGTATCACCCGCAGTCTAATGGAGCTGCAGAACGAGCCAATCAGTCTTTGGAGCAATTCCTACGTTGCTATAATTCTGACCATCATAAAAACTGGTCAGACCTATTACTATGGGCGGAGTTTGCTCACAATAGTGCCTTGAATTCTGCTTCCCGATTGTCCCCTTTAATGGCAAACTATGGTTTCCACAGAAAAAGACAGAAAAAGAAGGAGGGCGCACTAACCTAGTGCATTACCACTAATAAACTTTATTGCAGCATAAAAACAGCAAAGATTATACTCACAAACGAGCTATCGAAACCAGCTTTAAAAAAGGGCGCAAGTGCGCTGTCCTATGGATCGACACACCAGGACCTATTGCCAAGAGGATCAGACCGGTGCAAATGGCCAATGGCTAACGCGTTTCAGGGGAGCACCCCCTTCTTCAGAGCCTGAACGGGCAATGGTTGGTCTCTCCAAGAGACCAACCATTGCCCGTTCAGGCTCTGAAGAAGGGGGTGCTCCCCTGAAACGCGTTAGCCATTGGCCATTTGCACCGGTCTGATCCTCTTGGCAATAGGTCCTGGTGTGTCGATCCATAGGACAGCGCACTTGCGCCCTTTTTTAAAGCTGGTTTCGATAGCTCGTTTGTGAGTATAATCTTTGCTGTTTTTATGCTGCAATAAAGTTTATTAGTGGTAATGCACTAGGTTAGTGCGCCCTCCTTCTTTTTCTGTTTTTTCTAGCATGAATACCCATTGTTCAGAGGAGGGCTGCAAGACGCTAGGCAATACCTCGTTATAGGTGGTCGCACCACATATTCAGTTCCTGGACACCTGAGCGCAGGAGAGATTTGTTTAAACTATGGTTTCCAACCTTCCATGTTGCCTGACTCATTTGTTCCACAGAGTATTCCTGCTTTAGAGGAGCATCTCCGTGGTCTTCGTTCCACTTGGGCACAAGTCCAGGAGGCTTTGCGACATGCTAATGATAGGTACAGACTCCATGCTGACTGCAGACACCTGCCCGCGCCTTCCTACCAGGTTGGGGACAGGGTCTGGCTGTCATATTGCAACCTCCGACTTCATGTTCCCTCACTGATGTTCGCACCTCGGTTTATTGAGCCTTTCCATATTCTTCGCAGGATTAACCCAGTGGCTTACATAATAGACCTTCCTTCTAACATGCGTATTTCAAATGTATTTCATGTCTCCTTATTAAAACCTTTGGTCTGCAACTGCTTTACCACCTCGGTGCCATGTCCTTACCCTGTACAGGTTGAGAACCATGAGGAGTATGAAGTCCAGTCCATTGTTTACTCCTGTAGGTTCCGTGGGCGCATACAGTACCTGGTGCATTGGAAGGGGTACGGTCTGGAGGAACGCTCTTGGGTCTCTTTCTCAGATGTACATGCCCCTGTCCTCCTCCATGATTTCCATAGATGTTTTCCCCTCAAGCCTGGTGGTCCTCCAAGGGGGAGGGGTCGTTGAGGAGGGGGTACTGTCAGGGCTGGGCTCAGCCCTTCCTTCTCTGAGCTGGCCACTCAGCTGTCGGCTAATTGCCAGCTCCTATAGTCTTTCTTTTCTGTTAAAGCCTAGTACACACAGGCCAAATATTGGGCGGCATTGGCCTTTTTAATAGAAACCATCCCTCATTCAGCCAGGTTCTGTTGATGGGGCTTATCAGGAAACAGTCTGCCAACCGTCTTCCAATCAGCGCTTTTAGCTCTCAGAGCACTGACTGACTGAAGTGTTCTGGCGGGGGTGTGGGGTGTTGTCCACCTGTTAGAACACAATAGCTCAGCAGGGGAGGTCGCTGTACTAACATAAAATTGTTAGTACAGCGGCTACGACCTGTCAGTCATGGGTATGAGGCTTTAGGGTCTAGAGTGGTGTCACTGGATAAAACTGCACTGAGCTCTCAGCTCCAGGGCACAGTCTTGAGCAGAAGAAGTCTCCAGGCAGAACATTCCCCAAAGGTTCTATAGCCATCCAGCCTGCTCTCCACTCACAGTGCAGCATCTGTCTCTCTCCTTAGGCTCTGGGTGAGACTCTACTAACCCAAGGCAGGCTTTCCATCTCTATCTCTCACCTCACACAGTCCAGCCCCTGGGACTTTTATCCCTGCCCAGTCTCTGTCCAGGGCAGACAGCCTCCTTGGAAACGAAACTGCCCAGCATACACTGCCTCTGAGTTTGGTGAAGAAATTGGAAAATCAAGCTGGGCCCGTAGAGCTATCCTGCTGGTATTGTTATCTTAAGGTATTGATGTTGGTGTAAAAGACCACTATACTACACTGACCACTATACTACACTACACTGACCACTATACTACACTACACTGACCACTATACTACACTGACCACTATACTACACTGACCACTATACTACACTAACCACTATACTACACTACACTGACCACCATATTACACTACACTGACCACTATACTACACTGACCACTATACTACACTATACTGACCACGATACTACACTATACTGACAACTATACTACACTATACTGACCACTATACTACACTACACTGACCACTATACTACACTACACTGACCACCATACTACACTGTCCACTATACTACACTACACTGACCACTATACTGCACTACACTGACCACCATACTACACTACACTGACCACTATACTACACTACACTGACCACTATACTACACTACACTGACCACTATACTACACTGTCCACTACACTACACTGACCTCCATACTAAACTACACTATACTAACCACTATACTAAACTACACTAACCACTATACTGACCACTATACTACACTGTCCACCATACTACACTGTCCACCATACTACACTGTCCACTATACTACACTGTCCACTATACTTCATTACACTGACCACCATACTACACTACACTGACCACCATACTACACTACACTGACCACCATACTACACTATACTGACCACTATACTGTCCACTACACTAAACACCATACTAACCACTATACTACACTGACCTCCATACTAAACTACACTATACTGACCACTATGCTAACCACTATACTATACTACACTAACCACTATACTGTCCACTATACTACACTATATTGACCACCATACTAAACTGTCCACTATACTATACTGTCCACTACACTGACCTCCATACTAAACTACAATATACTGACCACTATACTATACTACACTAACCACTATACTACACTATACTGACCACCATACTACACTATACTGACCACCATACTACACTACACTGATCACTATACTACACTACACTGTCCACTACACTGCCCCCCAATACTGACCACTACACTACACTGACCTCCATACTAAACTACACTATACTAACCACTATACTACACTACACTGTCCTGCCTACAGTCTCTCTCTCGCCCCCCCTCCCCCTCCCAGTAACAAGACTCTCGCTCACCTTCTTATCTTGGCCTGCATCGATCCAGAGGAGGAGGAGAACACAGCGGCGGCTCACATTCTTCTCTCCCCCGTGCTCTGGCTGCTGCCATGTTCAGTGTCCAGCGCCCTGTGATTGGGCGTATGGGGGGTCATGTGCGGAGGCGGGACTTCAGGAGCGATCGAGGACAGGCCAGCCCTATGCCTCACATGACCCCCATACGCCCAATCACAGGGCGCCGGACACTTAACATGGCGGCCGGAGCCCGGGGGCACAGGATCGAGAAATTAGGAGGAGGCAGCCAGTGACACATACTGGCGCCCCCCTAAATGTCGCGCCCGGGGCCACGGCACCCCCTGCACCCCCCACGCTACGCCACTGCAATGGGGTAATGGCAGTGATCACTACTAGCCTCATATGCCCTTGATCACTCACCAGTGGCGGCCAGTCCATTCAGGGGTGTAGGGGCGCCACCCCCCTTAATCCATGCGTCCGATCCCTAATCTACAAGCAGGGCACCGGGTGCATCGATTTCAATTTTTTTTTTTTTAAGCACATTAGAGCCTAAAGCTCTAATTGGCTTCAAAATAGGGTGGGCTCGGACGCAGAGCACTGCGCCTTGAGCCCACCCAGTTGTGTGACAATAGCGAATTAATATTCACTTTTGCCTTCCTGATTCTCCTCCTGGTTAATCAGGAAGTGGGTCTTAGGACTCCTGGCCAATGGGGTCTCAGGACCCACCTCCTGTTCGGCCTGGAGGAGAAGCAATGGCTCTAGAGCGAGGAGCAGCAGCCCTACCCCAGATCCTTGTCATCTGCCTCCTAAGGTAAGGAAGCCTCTGATCGTCCGTCTCCTGTGCGGGGGGGGGGGAATCGCCGCCTTCCCATCCATCTCCCGTGGGAGTGGGTGGAATCGACGCCTTCCCGTCCATCTCCCGCGGGGGTGTGTGGCATTGGTTTGCCACCCCCCCTCCCCAAAATATTGAGCAACAGACTCCACTGTCACTCACTGTCTTCTGCTGCATGTCTGCAGTCTCCAACAAAATCTGTAGCATGTCCCCCATCTCTGATCAACATTTGTAAACAGTATTTCTACAATTTTGCAACTTACATTTGGACCGAACACTTGGCTCATCCCTATTAGTTAGGACAGACAGTGTTGTAATCTAATTTACAACTGATGATGGGATCTGCAAGCACAGTACACGCAGGGTTAATTATTGCAATTATAACTCCCCAACCATCCTTTTAAAAACAACACATACCAGGAGAAAACTTCAGCTTTGGGGTTTTCAGAAAAAGAGCGAGTGCAATGTACACGGCAAAGCTATGCTGTCTGAATAGGAGCGTATAACAAATATAAATTAGGTGTTATCCCAAACTGGCTGCAAAAGTGGAAAAGTGCTTTAAACTGTTTTCCATCATCCTTAATTTCTGTTTTCCCCCAGTTGTATTCCATTTAGTATACAGAGGAGTATGACATTAGTGCAGTGTAGGTTTGCAACATTTTAATTGTTAACCTTGCTCATCATTTAACCACCCGTGCAGGGCTGGTGCAAGGATTTTTGACACCCTAGGCGAAACCTTATTTTGCCTCCCCCATTTGGCTCCACCCCTAACTCCACCCCCTTTGCCCTGCCCATGTGACAGAAGCTGCCGCTATACAGGAAGCATCGTCTCTGCTTCCTCTAGCATTGGCTCCAGTGGTGTGCTGCGCCTTTAATTACACTACCAGTCGGACGGAGCAGCTGGCTGAGACTGAGTTAGTTACATGCTGCAGCCTGCAGAGCATGCAGACACGGAGGAAAACCAGCGGCCGGGCGCCCCTAGGCAGCAGTGCACCCTAGGCGGCTGCCTAGTTTGCCTAGTGGTAGCACCGGCCCTGCACCTGTATTTTCATAATTCTGCATAATTTTGTTTTGCTAACAAAATAATAAAATGTATTTCTATTCAAGCCTCTGGATCAATAAATAAAATGTAAAAAGAACTGGGCCCCATGTTACTTCTTGGGGTGCACCAATGAAAACACTGACCCATTTGGAACATTTTCTGTTAAGAGGCTACACAGGTATGGAATATAAACATCAGCATAGGTCCCAACTGTCCCTGATTTCGAGGGTCTGTCCCTGATTTGGAGCAATGTCCCTCTGTCCCTCTTCTCTCCTCATTTGTCCCTCATTTTGGTCGGATCTATATAGTTGTATATAAAATGCACTTTTTATTTTTCAAAAAGTGTTTCCCAGAGCTAAACCTTTCATCCAATTTCTAAATTGCTGCATTTGTACATTTTAAAAACCGATATGAAGGAATAGTAGTGGTAAAAAAAAGCCCTTGTGGATTGTGGGGGTTAATTCTCCTTTAAGGGGGTGTGGCAGGGGGCGTGTCCTATGCCTACATACGTTTGATAGTAGGTGTCCCTCGGTCCCATCTCAAAATGTTGGGAGGTATGAACATCAGTCCAATGTATGCTATAACATCCAGGGCTTTTTTACTCAGAGAATAGGTGCAGCAATCCCCCCTTTCTGAGTTACTTATTGTCTCCGCCCCCTACCCACCTCTGAGCACCGTTCCTTGTTTCCACCACCTCTGAGCACCGTTCCTTGGTTCCACACCCTACCCACCTCTGAGCACCGTTCCTTGGTTCCACCCCCTACCCACCTCTGAGCACAGTTCCTTGGTTCCACCTCCTACCCACCTCTGAGCACCGTTCCTTGGTTCCACCCCCTACCCACCTCTGAGCACCGTTCCTTCGTTCCACCTCCTACCCACCTCCCAGTAGCACCCCTTTTAGTAAATACAGAGCCAAGTAAAATTTTGTATTGCTAAGTAATTTGTATAGAACTTGTTAATGATAACAAGAAAAATAGTAAACTAGATCCCCCACAACCAGCAGTAATAGACCCCCCCCCAGCAACAATAGTTGTGCCCAGAAACAATAGACCCCCCAGCAACGCTAGACCTCCACAACAAAATACCACCCCAGCAGCAACAGCAGATCTCCCAGCAGCCAGCAACAATAGACTCTCCAGCTGCCAGAAATAGATCACCTCCCTCAACAGTACATCTCTTCAAGCAACAATAGATCCTCCACCAGCAACAATAGACTGCCACACAAAAATAGATCATACAAGTCAAAGGCTCAAAAACTAAAACAGTATATATCCTATATGCATTTGGTTAATGTGCAGGATACGTATAGTATTGCATGCACAAAAAAAGAAAGAAAGGTATCAAGTCCACATTCTCTACGATTGTTATGGAGGAAGTCCACAATAGTATTTAAAATGATTAGAATAGGCATTTAGAAGAAAGAGGGGGAGGGGAGAAGAGAAGGGGGTGATTCGCTATCAGGGCTGCCATCACAGAGGAACAGAGACCATGTCCCCAAAAACTGAAAAGACAAGAAGAGGGAGAAGAGGCGCCTCTGGGTGCAGATTTAAAACAAATTTTAATAAACAGTAAAATTATTTGCAATGCACTTACACTTTTGGAGTTAAAAGAAGGCATGTAGTGTTATCCCAAATAGGGCTGTCCTCGGTGTAGTTAGACCCTTCTTCGCTCCTGTCTGTGTGCGTCCTTTGATGTGTCCTCATACACCGCTTGATGGTGTTCGGCCGGCTGCGGTGGAGTTCGTCCTCAACACGAGGCTTGGGGCGCAAGGAAGTCCAGGGCGAAGGGTGATGATGTCTCCGGAATGCGACGCGTTTCACAAGCATGCAGGCTGTGGATAGCGTGAACAGCCACGCTTTTTTCTCAAGCTCTTCAGCAACAATAGATTCCCCAGCAGCCAGCATTAATTGACCCTCCAGCACACCCCAGAATCTCTTGTGATTACATACATTCAGTTTTGGAGGTGCCAGAACTGCGTTCCCACACATTCCTGATGGAAAAAAGCCCAGATAACATCCGTACATGGAAATCAGATTTAGTTTCTATTTAATTCATTAGTGGTCAGGGGAGAATGTCCCTTACCTTGGTGGTCAGTTGAAGAAGGCTCCTTACATTGGAGATCAGTGGAAAGAATGCCCCTTATATTGGAGGTCAGTGGGAAGAATGCTCCTTACATTGGTGGTCAGTGAGAAGAATGTTCCTTACATTGGTGATCAGTGGGAAGAATGTTCCTTACATTGGTGATCAGTGGAAAGAATGCTCCTTACATTGGTGATCAGTGGAAAGAATGCTCCTTACATTGGTGATCAGTGGGAAGAATGCTCTTTACATTGGTGATCAGTGGGAAGAATGCTCCTTTCATTGGTGGTCAGTGGGAAGAATGCTCTTTACATTGGTGATCAGTGGGAAGAATGCTCCTTTCATTGGTGATCAGTGAGAAGAATGTTCCTTACATTGCGGATCAGTGGGGAGAATGCTCCTTACATTGGTGGTCAGTGGGAAGAATGTCCCTTACATTGGTGATCAGTGGAAGAATGCTCCTTACATTGGTGATCAGTGAGAAGAATGCTCCTTACATTGGTGATCAGTGGGAAGAATGTTCCTTACATTGGTGATCAGTGGGAAGAATGCTCCTTTCATTGGTGATCAGTGGGAAGAATGTCCCTTACATTGGTGATCAGTGGGAAGAATGCTCCTTTAATTGGTGGTCAGTGGGAAGAATGCTCCTTACATTGGCAGTTCCCTTCATTGGTGGTCAGTGGGAAGAATGCTCCTTACATTGGCAGTTCCCTTCATTGGTGGTCAGTGGGAAGAATGCTCCTTACATTGGTGATCAGTGAGAAGAATTACCTTACATTGATGGTCAGTGGGAAGAATGCTCCTTACATTGATGGTCAGTGGGAAGAATGCTCCTTATATTGGTGATTAGTGGGATAAATGACCCCTACATGGGAAATCAGTGGGAAGAATGATCCTTATATTGGAGATCAGTGGGAAGATTGTTGCTTTCATTGGTGGTCAGTGGAAGAATGGCCCTTATATTGGAGATCAGTGGAAAAAATTATCTTTACATTGGTGGTCAGTAGGAACAATGCTCCTTACATTGGTGATCAGTGGGAAGAATGCTCCTTACATTGCTGGTCAGTGTGAAGAATTCTCCTTACATTGGTGGCCAGTAAGAAGAATGCTCCTTACTTGCATTGTAGAGGGGTCAGTTGAAAATTCTGCAACTCTAACAATGCACAACTCTCTGCATGAACATTTTTAAGTTTTAAATCAATAACTAACTTACATTAAAATAAAGTTAATTATGAATATGCTGCAGCAGTTAAACACATTGCAAAACATATGGTCCTTGTTTATTTGATTGATTGATGGAAACATTGGAATTTTCAAGTCCCTCTTCTACTTATATTTGCCAGAGACTACAACCAATAAACAAACCTCCAGAAATATGTGAAGATTTTGCTGTTGTGAATAATAAAGCCAGGTTCAAGTGTTTGTGTTGCGTTAACCACACCATGCATGTGTTATTTGTGTGTTACAATTCCATTCATTGTGAATAGAACTCCAATGCAAAAGGTAACACACCTGCATCACAGGGCACCACAACACACTATTATGCATTGCCGTGCATTATGGGACATTGCATAAAAGGGACAGGTACAGTCTGTGTCCACTCTGGGGTGCCTTAAGACAGTACAGGGTAACGCACCACATAATCCTTGTTAACATGTGCATTGACACACCATACAGGTGTGCTTCCCTCCCAGGAGGTCTTTAAAGCCTGATACAAATCATGGCATACAGTATCTCACAAAAGTGAGTACATCCCTCACATTTTTGTAAATATTTTTTTCTATCATTTCATGTGACAACACTGAAGAAATGACACTTTGCTACAATGTAAAGTAGTGAGTCTACAGCTTGTATAACAGTGTAAATTTGCTGTCCCCTCAAAATAACTCAACACACAGCCATTAATGTCTACACCGCTGGCAACAAAAGTGAGTACACTCCTAAGTGAAAATGTCCAAATTGGGCCCAAAGTGTCAATATTTTGTGTGGCCACCATTATTTTCCAGCACTGCCTTAACCCTCTTGGGCATGGAGTTCACCAGAGCTTCACAGGTTGCCACTGAAGTCCTCTTCCACTCCTCCATGATGACATCACAGAGCTGGTGAATGTTAGAGACCTTGCTCTCCTCCACCTTCCATGTGAGGATGCCCCACAGATGCTCAATAGGGTGTAGGTCTGGAGACATGCTTGGCCAGTCCATCCCCTTTACACTCAGCTTCTTTAGCAAGGCAGTGGTCGTCTTAGAGGTGTGTTTGGGGTCGTTATCATGTTGGAATACTGCCCTGCGGCCCAGTCTCCGAAGGGAGGGGATCATGCTGTGCTTCAGTATGTCACAGTACATGTTGGCATTCATGGTTCCCTCAATGAACTGTAGCTTCCCAGTGCCGGCAGCACTCATGCAGCCCCAGACCATGACACTCCCACCACCATGCTTGACTGTAGACAAGACACACTTGTCTTTGTACTTCTCACCTGGTTGCTGCCCCACACTCTTGACACCATCTGAACCAAATGAGTTTAATTTGGTCTCATCAGACCACAGAACATGGTTCCAGTAATCCATGTCCTTAGTCTGCTTGTCTTCTGCAAACTGGCTTTCTTGTGCATCATCTTCAGAAGAGGCTTCCTTCTGGGACGATAGCCATGCAGACCAATTTCATGCAGTGTGCGGCGTATGATCTGAGCACTGACTGCCCCCCCCACCCCTTCAACCTCTGCAGCAATGTTGGCAGCACTCATACGTCTATTTCCCAAAGACAACCTCTGGATATGACGCTGAGCATGTGCACTCAACCTTTTTGGTTGACCATGGTGAGGCCTGTTCTGAGTGGAACCTGTCCTGTTAAACCGATGTATGGTCTTGGTCACCGTGCTGCAGCTCAGTTTCCGGGTTGTGGCAATCCTTTTATAGTCTAGGCCAGTGATGGCAAACCTTGGCACCCCAGATGTTTTGAACTACGTTTCCCATGATGTTCATGCACTCTGCAGTGTAGTTGAGCATCATAGGAAATTTAGTTCCAAAACATCTGGAGTGCATTTAAAAGCATTTTTTTTTTAAATCTTTTTTTTTTTTTTTCAAATAATCAAAAATGTATCTCCCATTAACCATTTCAGTACAGGGCATTTTCACCCCCTTCCTGCCCAGGCCAATTTTCAGCTTTCAGCACTGTCACTCTTTGAATGACAATTGCGTGGTCATACAACACTGTACCCATATGACATTCTGATCATTTTTTTCCCACAATTAAAGCTTTCTTTTGATGGTATTTGATCACCTCTGCGTTTTTTATTTTTTGCGCCATAAACAAAAAAAGACTGACAATTTTGAAAAAAAAAAACACAAAACTTTTTACTTTTTGCTATAATAAATATCCCAATTTTTTTAAAAGAAAACAACATATTTCTTTCTCAGTTTAGGTAAAAAAAAAAATCGCAATAAGCGTATTTTGATTGGTTTGCGCAAAAGTTATAGCATCTACAAAATAGGGGATAGATTTATGGAATTACATAGTCAAGTTGAAAAAAGACACAAGTCCATCTAGTTCAACCATGAAAAAAATAAAATAAAAAATAACATACAATCCCGTATACCCACAGCTGATCCAGAGGAAGGCGAAAAAACCCCCAGGAAAGCATGATCCAATTTGCTACAATTCTTTCCTGATCCCAGAGAGGCAATCGAATTTTCCCTGGATCAACTTTACCTATAACTGTTAGTACCCAGCAGTGGCATAGCGTGGGGGGTGCGGAAGGGGCCGTGGCCCCGGGTGCAACATTTAGGGGGGCGAAATCCCACGCCAGGCAGTGTGTGTCACTGCCGGCTCCGTTCCCCTAATGTTTACTTCCTGTGTCCCTGAGCTCATTTGTGGCTGGTGCCCTGTGATTAGGTGAATTAGGTCATGTGCGGCGGTGGGGCTGGCCAATCCCTGATAGCGGCGGGGCCGGTCAATCCCTGATGGTGGCCGGGCCGGCCAATCCGTGATGATGGCGGGGCCGGCCAATCCGTGATGGCGGCCGGGCTGGCCAATCCGTGATGGCGGCCGGCCAATCCGTGATGGCGGCCGGGCTGGCCAATCCGTGATGGCGGCCGGGCCGGCCAATCCGTGATGGCGGCCGGGCCGGCCAATCCGTGATGGCAGCCGGGCTGGCCTATCCGCGATCACCTTTGCTCCTGACTGGAGTCCACCCCATTGTGAACACCGCTGCTGCCTTCACCTCCTCCAGGCTCCCTCTTCTCCTCCGGACTGATGGAAGCCACAAGCTGCAGGTGGGGGGTGGATACGGTCTGGGGAGAGAGGGAGCAGCCAGTCAGAGAGATTAGAGAGATAAGACAAGCAGTTAGATTCAGTATAAATTTTAAAAATTTCTGGTGTCAGGTCAGTATAAGTGCAGTGTAGTGTAGTAATCAGTGTAGTGTAGTGGAAAGTGTAGTATAATGGTCAGTGTAGTTGAAAGTGTAGTATAATGGCTAATATAGTGGACAGTGTAGTAGTCAGTGCAGTGAAGTGGTCAGTGCAGTGCAGTGTACAGTGTAATGGTCAGTGTAGTGTAATGGTCAGTGCAGTGGTCAGTGTAGTGGTCAGTGCAGTGGTCAGTGTAGTGGTCAGTGCAGTGGTCAATGTAGTGTAGTGGTCAGTGCAGTGGTCAGTGTAGTGGTCAGTGCAGTGGTCAGTGTAGTGTAGTGGTCAGTGTAGTGTAGTGGTCTGTGCAGTATAGTGATCAGTGCAGTGGTCAGTGAAGTGGACAGTGCAGTGGTCAGTGCAGTGTAGTGGTCAGTGTAATGGTCAGTGCAGTGGACAGTGTAGTGGTCAGTGCAGTTGTCAGTGTAGTGAACAGTGTAGTGTAGTGGTCAGTGCAGTGGACAGTGTAGTGTAGTGGTCAGTGCAGTGGACAGTGTAGTGTAGTGGTCAGTGCAGTGGACAGTGTAGTGCAGTGGTCAGTGCAGTGGTCAGTGTAGTGGTCAGTGCAGTGGTCAGTGTAGTGTAGTGGTCAGTGTAGTGTAGTGGTCTGTGCAGTATAGTGATCAGTGCAGTGGTCAGTGTAGTGTAGTGGTCAGTGTAGTGTAGTGGTCTGTGCAGTATAGTGATCAGTGCAGTGGTCAGTGTAGTGAAGTGGACAGTGCAGTGGTCAGTGCAGTGTAGTGGTCAGTGTAATGGTCAGTGCAGTGGACAGTGTAGTGGTGAGTGCAGTGGTCAGTGTAGTGGACAGTGTAATGTAGTGGACAGCGTAGGTCAGTTTAGTGTAGTGGACAGTGTAGGAATCGGGTAGTGTAGTGGTCAGGATAGTGGACAGGTAGGTCAGTCTAGTGGCCAGTATAGGAAGCAGGTAGGTTAGTGTAGTGGTCAGGTAGGTCAGTGCAGGAATCAGGTAGGTCAGTGTAGAAATCAGGTAGGTCAGTGCAGTGGTCAGGTAGGTCAGTGTAGAAATCAGGTAGGTAGGTTAGTGTAGTGGTCAGTGCAGTGGACAGTGTAGTGTAGTGGTCAGTGCAGTTTAGTGGCCTGTGCAGTGTAGTGGTCAGTGTAGTGTAGTGGTCAGTGCAGTTTAGTGGCCTGTGCAGTGTAGTGGTCAGTGTAGTGTAGTGGACAGCGTAGTGTAGTGGTCAGTGTAGTGTAGTGGACAGTGTAGAAATCGGGTAGTGTAGTGGTCAGGATAGTGGACAGGTAGGTCAGTGTAGTGGCCAGTATAGGAAGCAGGTAGGTTAGTGTAGTGGTCAGGTAGGTCAGTGCAGGAATCAGGTAGGTCAGTGTAGGAATCAGGTAGGTAGGTTAGTGTAGTGGTCAGTGTAGGAATCAGGCTGGTCAGTACTATTGTAGGAAGGGAAGGGACTCGGGGAGTGCTAAAAGTCCGCAGGTTAGGGGGCACAAATTACTTGCCTTGCCCCGGGCGCTGACAACCCACGCTACGCCATAGGTACCCAGTTATATTATGTACATTTAAGAAAGAATCCAGGCCTTTCTTAAAGCAATCCACTGAGCTGGCCAGAACCACCTCTGGAGGGAGTCTATTCCACATTTTCACAACTCTTATGCCCTGTACACACGGTCGGATTTTCAGACGGAAAATGTGTGATAGGACCTTGTTGTCGGAAATTCTGACCGTGTGTGGGCTCCATCACACATTTTCCATTGGAATTTCTGACACACAAAGTTTGAGAGCAGGCTATAAAATTTTCCGACAACAAAATCCGTTGTCGGAAATTCCGATCGTGTGTACACAAATCCGACGGACAAAGTGCCACGCATGCTCAGAATAAATTAAGAGATGAAAGCTATTGGCTACTGCCCCATTTATAGTCCCGACGTACGTGCTTTACGTCACCGCGTTCAGAACGATCACATTTTTCGATAACTTTGTGTGACCGTGTGTATGCAAAACAAGTTTTAGTCAACATCCGTCGGAAAAAATCCATGGACTTTGTTGGCGGAATGTCCGATCCATGTCCGACCGTGTGTACGGGGCATTACTGTGAAGAAACCTTTCCGTATTTGGAGATGAAATCTCTTTTCCTCTAGACGTAAAGAGTGTCCACTTGTCAGGCATAAAGAGTGTCCACTTGTCCTCAGTTTTGACCGTAAAGTAAATAACAACACCAAGTTCACTATATGGACCCCTTATATATTTATACATGGTGATCATATCCCCCCTTAATCTCCTCTTCTCAAGAGTGAATAAATTCAGTTCCTCTAATCTTTCCTCATAGCTGAGCTCCTCCGTGTCTCTTATCAGTTTGGTTGCTCTCCTCTGCACTTTCTCCAGTTCCCCGATATCCTTTTTCAGAACTGGTGCCCAAAACTGAACTGCATATTCCAGATGAAGTCTTACTAATGATTTGTACTGGGGCAACATGATACCTCCCTCTCTGGAGTCCATAGCTCTCTTAATACAAGAAAGGACTTTGCTTGCTTTGGAAACCGCAGCTTGGCATTGCATGTTATTATTGAGCTTATGATCTACCAAAACCCCCAGATCCTTCTCCACTATGGATTCCCCCAGTTGTACTCCCCCTAGTATGTATGATGCATGGATATTCTTAGCCCCCAAGTGCATAACTTTACATTTATCAGCATTAAAGCTCATTTGCAACAGTCTCCCAATTAGACAGAGCATTGAGGTCAGCTTGTAAATTGGAGACATCCTGTAAGGACGTTATTCCACTGCATAGTTTGGTGTCATCTGCAAAGACTGAAATTGTACTTTTAATCCCAGACCCAATATAATTTATAAAGGTATTAAAAAGTAAGGGTCCCATCACTGAACCTTGGGGTACACCACTGATAACCTTAGACCATTCAGATTAAGAATCATTAATCACTACTCTCTGAATTCTGTCTTTTAGCCAGTTTTCTATCCATTTACAAACTGGCATTTCCAAGCCTGTAGACTTTACCTTACACATGAGCCGTGTGTGGGAAACTGTGTCAAACTGTTTTTTGCAAAATCCAAGTATACCACGTCCACTGCCACCCCTCTGTCCAAGGTTTTACTTACCTCCTCATAAAAAGAAATCAGATTTGTTTGACAACTTCTTCTGTCTTTCATGAATCCATGCTGTCTGTTGCTTAAAATATTTTTTTCCAGCAAGAACTCATCTATGTGGTCTTTTATTAAACTCTCCAGTATCTTCCCGACTATAGAAGTTAAACTAACAGGTCTATAGTTACTTGGCAAAGACTTTGATCCCTTTTTAAATATAGGCACCACTTTGGCCCTGCGCCAATCCAGTGGTACTATTCCTGTAATTAAAGCGTCCCTAAAAATTAGATACAATGGCTTTGAAATTACAGAGCTCAATTCTTTTAGGATCTGTGGGTGAATGCAATCTGGTCCAGGTGCTTTATCCACCTTTATTCTGTCTAAATATTTCTGGACCATATCACTTTTGGGCCATTGTGGATCATTTGGGGCTGTGTCACTACCACCCCCATTATGAACATGAGCTTCCCCATGCATTTTTTTTGTTTTTTACTAGTAATGGTGGCAACCTGCGATTTTTGTCAGGACTGCAATATTGCGGCAGACAGATTGGACAGTTTTGACACCATTTTGGAACCATTCACATTTATACAGCGATAAAAAAAAAATGCCAGGTCAGGTACTGATGTTGGATGAGAAGACCCGATTCCAAAGGTGTTCAGTAGGAATGAGATAAGGTACTGATGTTAAATGAGAAGACCAGATCCCAAAGATGTTCGGTAGAGTTGAGGTCAGATCCTAAAGTTGGCTGAGAAGACCTGATTCCTAAGGTGTTCAGTAGGGTTGAAGTCAGGTACTGATCCCAAAGGTGTGCAGTAGGGGTAAGGTCAGGTACTGATATTGGACGAGAAGACCTGATCTCAAAGGTGTTCAGTAGGAATGAGGTCAGGTACTGATGTTGGATGAGAAGACCTGATCCCAAAAATGTTCAGTAGGGTTGAGGTCAGGACAGGTATTAGTGTTGGATGAGAAGACCTAATCCCAAACCTGTTCAGTAGGGTTGAGGTCAGGACAGGTACTAGTGTTGGATGAGAAGACCCTTTCCCCAAACGTGTTCAGTAGGGTTGAGGTCAGGACAGGTACTAGTGTTGGATGAGAAGACCCTTTCCCCAAACGTGTTCAGTAGGGTTGAGGTCAGGGTTCTCTGCAGGCCACTTGCGTTCCTAAACAACACATTTTACAGATGTGGAAACTTGAATCTTGATTTCGCTCATTGCACTTCTTAGGAGAAAGTTGAATAAAGAAAAAAAAACTCTTGGTGTATTTAGGGTAATTAATTTAATTAAATGTTCTTTTCATGTTTTTTGTTTATTAGATTATTTCTGTACTTTCATTTTATATTTTTCGATTAAAGTTTTATTTAATCACCGGCTGTTTTTCCTTTCTGCAGATTAATGTTCAAACACTTTCTTTCTTCCTATATCCACTCTCAGGTCATCACATCAAATTAATTCAAGAACTACCTCATTCTCGACCCAAAAGACATATCCTACCACCATAAGTTTATACTGTAGCAGAAAAAACCCCATAAAAATGTAGGGGAAATCCCTGGGATCAGAATGTAAATCACTCAGCAACAACAGAAATTATAACTACCCGGATAGTAGCTTTCTGTTTTATACAATGGGGTTGATTTACTAAAACCAGAGAGTGCAAAATCTGGTGCAGCTGTGCATAAAAGCCAATCCGTTTCAAGGTTTTTTTGGCAAAGCTTTTATTGGACAAGCTGAAGTCAGAAGCTGATTGGCTACCATGCACAGCTCCACCAGGATTTTGTACTCTCCAGTTTTAGTAAATCAACCCCAGTATA
The DNA here is from genome assembly GCA_037952835.1 of Lithobates septentrionalis. Lineage (NCBI taxonomy): Eukaryota > Metazoa > Chordata > Amphibia > Anura > Ranidae > Lithobates > Lithobates septentrionalis. The sequence continues at coordinate 1,133,835 of JBBDGP010002364.1, read as the reverse complement.
TTAAACAATATTTTCCTAAAAAATAACGAGGGACCATTTGTTGGCATAAAATCAGGTTCAGGATACTTGAAAGGAGTTTGTGTAACTCTTTGGATCTTATAACAACCTGTCTACCATGGCATTTAAAAAAAAAAAATGTTCACATATGTTAAAATATGCATTTTTTCCTATAAATTACTTTTAAAAAATATATATTCTCTGAAAGCAGAGACACTGGTGGTAGTTGCATTTCTTTATGTTGCATGATATTTGCACAGCTACTTATCAAATATGTGTTTTGAGGAGCAAACACACTAAAATGATTGGAGCCGGAGTGCGTTCCACCAAAACCAAAAGCTAGAAATTACTTCAGTTACAGCTCCGACGCATTTTGTCCATCAAGACGAAACTTGTTAGAGCGTGCTTTGCTGCAGGTGACGTCATTATCGGCTTCCCGTTTCGGTGGAACGCGTGCCAGCTCCAGGGAGGGTGTTGTGGAGCGGCGGCGCTCCCCCTAGAGGAGTCAGCTGTTTATTCTTGGTGCCTGGAATATAGTATCACAATATTATGTGAATGATCATTTGTTTTTTTATATATTTAATTCAATAAAAGTTTAGTGGTTTAATATGATGAGCCCTCTCTTCTGGCCTGGTTGTTTCTACAGTACATGATCCTGGTCTGACTAGAGGAAAGGAGCTAGTGGTGATTCAGGTAGAGAAGGGATCTTTCTACTGGCAGATGATTCATTTAAAGCGCTGTGAGACCTTTCTGTGCAACTTGTTTCGTTCCGAATCTAAACTTGGATGAATTTCTGGTTATTAAGAGATTCGCATATATCCGAATATATCCGTAAAAAATAAAAATGCAGAGACAGTTTTTGAGTAATCCTTTATTTAAAAAAAAACAAAAGCAATATCCCCCAAAGTAAATCTAGTATCAATCACAATGAACGCCACTGACGACTCGAAAAAAACAAAACAGGTCCGCACCCTACGAAGGTGGACAGAAATCCTAATCCTTTGGCAGATAAAACAACCCCCTTATATGCATTTCATCTGTGCATTCAGCTGCTGGCCTAAAGTTCAGCTTTAATGATCATGATTTAGAAAAATTCAAGGCGTTCTCCGAATGGCCTATAACATATATAGCTGGCTACTCTGAGTACTCTTGACAAAAAATATTTATTGGCTACATATATGACACAGTATCCAAGATTCTAATGTTCTACGGCTTACACAGCCTTCCTCAAAGCCTATACATATGCCTATACATATTCTATTTATTGTATTTTTATTTTATTTTTTGATTCCTATTAAGTAATGATTCCGTATCCATACTGGATTGCACTATATTATATATACACACACACACACACATTATATATATAATTACATACACGCTTGTTTGTTTGTTTTTTCTCTTTATACATTCCTATAATATTTATTTTACACACTCTATTAAAATGATTTCCAAATTATGTTTTTAGTTACCTTTTTTTTCATTTCTATATATTTACCTATATTTTTATATATCTTTTTGTACACCTCTGTGTTTGATAAATAGCCCTAAAGAAGGGGGAGTCTTTATTACCCCGAAACACATTAGCTTGTCATAGTTTTTACACGCTCCAACTCACCTTCCAATTAACATTTACTGGATACCGGCCACTCCTTTTTGTCAAGAGTACTCCTAGTAGCTGGCTATATATGTTATGGGCTTTTTGCCTTGGCAGTCGAACACCCCAGCCAGGGCACTGGTCTCCAGCTTGTGAATCTTGAATATAGCAGTTGCGCTTGGGTAAGATTTATGTTCTTCAAATGGCAGCCACGCCAAGTGGTCATTGTGGTTACTATGCAGAAGGGAAGAAAGTGCGGCACAGTAGCTGGAAGATGGCAACCATCAGTGTAAACCTACAGAGGTCCATCTGGTATTACATCTGCATACTTACCATAGGCGTGCGCAAGGGATGTGCAAGGTATGCCTGGGCACACCCTAATCCTGCGGTTGGCAACCCGTCAATGGCGAGCAGGTGGCAGGTAAACTGCAATCCTTCCTTGCCGACCCTCAAACTGGACAGGAAAAGCGGTGGGGGTGGAATTTAGAGGAACCGATCTGTATTTTCCTCCTGCAGCAGCTGAAAGTAGCCTTCTCCTCCTCTCCCTCTCCCTCTCGTCGACATTCAGCTGCCACAGGAGGAAAATACAGGGGATCGGTTGCAATATGTGGTCATAATTCTGATTCCACAAGAGGTGGAGGGTTTTGAACCCTATTGAGACAGGGCTAAAGTTCTCTAATCAGCATGAATCATGAGCTTTGTTGTCTGTAGATTTATAGATCTGACTCAGCAGGAGGTGGAGGGTATTGAACCTCTGCACAGAACTTTCTGCTATTACATAGTGAGCAAGATTCCTTCTCTGCAGGGTGCTGGCAGGGGACTTTTCTGTTTAAGTTGTGGCTGCGTTCTAAAGAACTGTAAGACATTGAACATGATTTGTCTGGAATGTATTTAGCTGAACATCAGATAAATCATATTAATATCCTTGTGCCAACAGTATCCATAAAAACATAATGACATGAAATATTTTCTAGCAAAGTGCTAATTGGGGTCAATTGGTGCTTCCAGTTCCCTCTAACCATTCATGGCCACTCGAATAACCACCTTTTGCTTGCTCTTTTACATTCAACCTCCCTTCCTAAATAAATCCTTGTGACAGGCCCTGGACACCCCAACTGGGTATCTCTGGCAAGAAACTGCTTCCCAAGCTCTGGAACATGAGGCAAGTGACTATAGCTGTAGCTACCCAAAGAACCAGACAACACTGGTTTTTGGAGTAAACAAGTGCAACTGCTTTATTAGAGAAACAAACACACTGAATTTATACAGAAAAAAAAAAATCAGATAAGAGCCAACCACATTATCACAGACAATGCCCACTTCAGACAGTCCAGTGCCCACATAGGAATACATTATACATAGGAAGCGATACATTACAATGATAGTTTTTTTGGAGGAATCCTGAGGGAGCGGCGGCAGTCCTGGGATACCATTTGATAGCCCCAGACCCAAAAGCAACATGTTCCGTGGATGGGGTCGGAGTGACAACTGGTTAAAGGTACCTGGGTGGCATTCATGGCGTAAACAGGCAACAGTTCCATAGCTGTGGTTACCAAGCCCTGGGGAGATGTAACTTTGATATTTCGAGGTTCCCTCTCAGTAACCACTCTGGCCCATGCCCCACCAAAAGGAGAACATAGTCCCAAAAAAGCATCATGGCAGAACAATTGGCCTCCTAGTTAAATGCTTTGCATGTGGTACCCAAATGGTTGGTGTTTTTGCCACGTTTTATGTGCCTGAGACACAGTTTGCAGATAGCAACAGTGCGATCTGCTGCATATGTGCTGAAAAAGGCCCAGACAGCTAAGCTGGGGAGTGGGCCAGGAGATAACAGCTGCAGAATGTTATGGAATAGGGTGGCTGTCCTCTACTCTTTCTTGATGTCAGCCTCCTTGGGGTTGTGCCGCCCCACCTTCAGTTTCCTCCTCTGCTCTATCTGGCACCCAAGTCGCATTAGTGACCACATCATCATCATCATCTCCATCATTACCACTGGAGACAACTTGGCAATATGCTGTGGCTTGGGGAACATGAATGTCAATTTGTCTACCAGTGTTCCTCCCTCTCTCTAGGCTCATGTTCCTATCATTTTCAACCTCAGAACCAACATCTGAATCCAGTAATGGCTAGGCATCATCAAGGAGCAAGTGGCTGACACTGTGGTCAAATAACTCAGCTGACCCAATGGCTGATGTTGGGGCTATGGCAGGAATAGATGGGGGCAAGGAGGCAGGTTTATCAACTCTGGCAACTGCAGGGGACTGCACACTTGTTTCTGCTTGCGTGACAGAGGATGAGGAGGATGAGGAAGGTTTAGTAAGCCAGTCCACCACCTCCTCTGCATGCTGTGGCTGGCTAGCACAGGCAAACTCACTAAACAGAGGAAATGATGCCCTGCCTGAGGACTGACCACCACATCCACTTTTGCCTGTGAACACATTTGTTGCTGGCCCCCTTACAGTGCCAAGGGAACGTCTGCCTCTCCTTGCTGTCCTCCCAGACATTATTGGGAGGGAGGGGGTGGTGCTTATAAGCAAATGTAAAGATGAAATTGAAATCTGTACGTAGATGCACTTTAATCAATGTAAAGAGGTGTTTGGTGCACTTTAATTTGAGTATTCACACTACACAGACACACTCCAGGGATACACTATAATATACTGCAATATAATGCACTAAATGTACAGTGACGCACAGAACTATATGGCGTTAAACTGGCAGTAACGCACACAAAACTATATGGCGTTAAACTGGCAGTAACGCACTGAAAACGATATGGCGTTAAACTGGCAGTAACGCACACAGAACTATATGGCGTTTAACTGGCAGTAACGCACACAAAATTATATGGTGTTAAACTGGCAGTAAGGCACACAGAAGTAAATGGCGTTAAACTGGCACTAACGCACACAGAAATAAATGGCGTTAAACTGGCACTAACGCAATCAAATAGACGATGTTCAACCGTCACTACACTGACTCGATCTGAACTGTCCCTACTCTAGCTATACACTAATGTAAAGATTACTGACACGGTCTCACTACACTACACTGAAACTATCTGAGCTGTCCCTACTCTAGCTGCACACTATGCAAATCATTATTGAAAGAATACTTTTATACTGTGGGGCGGGAATGAGCCATGATTGGATAAAGTCATGATGACAGTGTCCAATCATGACTCTGACAGTGATCTGTGCCCTGATTGGCTGAGGCTTTCACTGCTTCAGCCAATCAGGGCTTGCAATGCACTGTTCAGCGCCGCAATGCATTGTGGTCGGTTCGGGGGTCGTTCGACCGTTTGTTCGCCAAACGCCCGTTTGGCCTGAACTTATGCTTGGGCCGAACCGTTCGCCCATCCCTAACCAACATCACCACCACCCAAGGCCCAATTTTTCTGCTCCTGTTTAAAAGGGGCATGTAATTACAATTCTTGATATAAAATTTCACAGCAGGGCCCGTTCCTGCGCCCAACAAGAGTAACTGTGAGGGCTTACAGTGTTCTGGTACCACCAACACCTAATGCCCAATTTTCTCCAGAGTATATAGGGCAGGCCGGGGTACCCCCATGCTATGTTTTGAAAATTTGGGTGCGGGGTTCCCCTTAATATCCATACCAGACTTAAAGGGCCTGGTATGGATTTTGGGGGTGAGATCCACCCCATTTTTTTGGTATTTTTGGTATTTGGTATTTTGATCCGACAAAACATTACAGCCGCAAGCAGTTTTAAATTACATTTTTTCCTTTAGAAATTTCATTTTGCTGTGGCACTGTTATAAATGTGGGAAAGATGTGCTACTTTACAGGCATACTAAGGACACCCCCGGCACGATATTTAAAGGAATAATTAATTATTTTTGTTTCACTTTAACCGCTTGTCAACCAGCGCACGATGTACGTCAGCAGAATGGAACTGGAAGGCAAAAGGGTGTACAGGTACACCCCTTTTAAGAAGCGGTGACGCGCGCGGTCTCCGTGACTGTGACCACGGGTCCTGCAGACTCGATGTCCGCCAGGTGCCCACGATCGTGTCACATAGAGGAAAAACGGGGAGATGCTTATGTAAACAAAACATTCCCCGTTCTGCCTAGTGACAGGACAGTGATCTACTGCTCCCTGTGATCGAGAGCAGTGATTACTGTCCTGTGTGTTCAAGCCCAGACCCCTCACAATTAGAATCACTCCCTAGGACACACTTAACCCCTTCACTGCCCCCTAGTGGTTAACCCCTTCACTGCCAGTGTCATTTACACAGTAATCAATACATTTTTAATCGCACTGATCACTGTATAAATGACAATGGTCCCAAAAATGTGTCAAAAATGTCTGATGTGTTCGCCATAATGTCGCAGTTCTGATAAAAATCGCAGATCGCCGTCATTACTAATAAAAAAAATTAAAAATAAAAATGCCATAAAACTATCCCTTATTTTGTAGACGCTATAAATTTTGTGCAAACCAATCAATATACGCTTATTGTGATTTTTTTTTACCAAAAATATGTAGAAGAATACATATCGGCCTAAACTGAGGAAAAAAAATGTTTTTTTATATATTTGTGGGGGATATTTGTTATAGCAAAAAGTAAAAAATAATACGTTTTTTGCAAAATTGTCGTTTTTATTTTGTTTATAGCGCAAAAAAAAACGCAGAGGCGATCAAATACCACCAAAAGAAAGCTCTATTTGTGGGAAAAAAAAGGACGTCAACTTTGTTTGGGTACAGCGTCGCATGACCGCGCAATTGTCAGTTAAAGCGGCGCAGTGCTGAATCGCAAAAAACGCTCTAGTCTTTGGGCAGCCAAATGGTCCGGGGCTGAAGTGGTTAAGCATTATTAAAATCACTGCTTCTGAAAAAAAGAGACATTTTTTAAACTTTTTTTTGCATTGATACATGTCCCCTGGGGCAGGACCCGGGTTCCCAAACACTTTTTATGGCAATAACTTCCATATAAGCCTTTAAAATTAGCACTTTTGATTTTTCACGTTCGTGTCCCATAGATTTTAACAGTTTTAAAACAAATTATTTTCCTGTTCGCATGTTCTGCTGCGAAACCGAATCGGGGGGTGTTCGGCTCATCCCTATTGCCAACCAGACACCGCAGTTATACTGCCGCAGGTTGGCTCGGCTGCGCAAACCGCCATAGGTGTACGCCGGTCCCCTTAATTGCCACCTGCGATCGCTCCACAGAGAGGCAGAATGGGGGATCTGTCAATTTAACCAAAAGATTCCCATTCTTCAGGGGAGTAGAGAGAGATCATCTGTTCCTAGAGATCAGCGATCTCGCTCTACTCCCAGTCAGTCCACACACCCCCCCCCCCCAGTTAGAACCATCACCCTAAAGAATACTTAACCCCTTGATCGCCCCCTAGTATTAACCCCTTCTCTGCCAGTGCCATTTATACAGTGATCAGTAGCTATTTTTAGCTCTGATCACTGTAATAATGTAACTGGTCCCAAAAAAGTGTCAAAAGTGTCCGATCTGTCCCACTAAAAAATCGCTGTAAAAAAAAAATCGCTAGTAAAAAAAAAAATTAGAATAAAAATGCCATAAATCTATCCCCTATTTTGTAGACACTATAGCTTTTGCTCAAACCAATCAATATATGCATATTGTTTTTTTTTACCAAAAATATGTAGAAGAATGCATATTGGCCTAAACCGATGAAGACTTTTTTTTTTTGGGGGGGGGGGGGGGGGATATTTATTATAGCAAAAAGTAAAAAATATTGTTTTGTTTTTTCAAAATTGTTGGTCTTTTTTTTTTTATAGCGCAAAAAATAAAAAACACAAAGGTGATCAAATACCACCAAAAGAAAGCTCTATATGTGGGGAAAAAAGCACATCAATTTTTTTTTGGGTACAACATCACACGGCTGTGAGGTTGTCATTTAAATCCACACAGTGATGTATCGCAAAAAATTCCCTGGTCATTAAGGGGGTAAATTCTTCCGGGGCTGAAGTGGTTAAAGGATTTTTTCATTTTTATTGTTTCACTTTAAGCATCATTAAAATCACCGCTCCTTTAAACCCAATCTTTTTTAAAAGTTTTTTTTTGGCATTAGTACATGTCCCCCAGGGCAGTACCCGGGCCCCCATACCCTTTTTATGGCCAATAACTTGCATATAAGCCTTAAAAATGGGGACTTTTGATTTTGCAAGTTCAGGTCTTATAAATTTCAATAGGGTTTGTGGGTCAGGTCCAAACTTTTGCAGTGTTTGAGAGTTCTGGCGGAAACCAAACCAGTGGGTCTTCGGTTCATCTCTAATAACAAAGTAGAATTTTTTTTAATTTTTTTCAAATTTTTTGTTTATAGAATAAAAAATTAAAAACCCAGTGGGGATCAAATACAGCACCACCAAATAAACTCTATTTCTGTGAAAAAATGATATACAGTGATGACATGATTGACAGTTAACCACTTCAGCCCCGGACCATTTGGCTGCCTAAAGACCAGAGGACTTTTTCCAATTTGGCACTGCGTCGCTTTAACTGCTAATTGCGCGGTCATGCAATGCTGTACCCAAACGAAATTTGCGTCCTTTTCTTCCCACAAATAGAGCTTTCTTTTGATGGTATTTGATCACCTCTGCGGTTTTTATTTTTTGTGCTATAAACGGAAAAATACCGAAAATTTTGAAAAAAAATGATATTTTTTACTTTTTGTTATAAAAAAATCCAATAAACTCAATTTTAGTCATACATTTAGGCCAAAATGTATTCGGCCACATGCCTTTGGTAAAAAAAATGTCAATAAGCGTATATTTATTGGTTGGCGCAAAAGTTATAGCGTCTACAAGCTAGGGTACATTTTCTGGAATTTACACAGCTTTTAGTTTATGACTGCCTATGTCATTTCTTGAGGTGCTAAAATTGCAGGGCAGTACAACCCCCCCCCCCCAAATGACCCCATTTTGGAAAGTAGACACCTCAAGGAAATTGCTGAGAGGCATGTTGAGCCCATTGAATATTATTTTTTTTGGTCCCAAGTGATTGAATAATGACAAAAAAAAAAAATTACAAAAAGTTGTCACTAAATGATATATTGCTCACACAGGCCATGGGCATATGTGGAATTGCACCCCAAAATACATTCAGCTGCTTCTTCTGAGTACAGGGATACCACAAGTGTGGGACTTTTTGGGAGCCTAGCCGCGTACGGGGCCCCGAAAACCAATCACCACCTTCAGGATTTCTAAGGGCGTAAATTTTTGATTTCACTCCTCACTACCTATCACAGTTTTGAAGGCCATAAAATGCCCAGATGGCACAAACCCCCCCCCCCCAAATGACCCCATTTTGGAAAGTAGATACCCCAAGCTATTTGCTGAGAGGTATAGTGAGTATTTTGCAGACCTCACTTTTTGTCACAAAGTTTTGGAAATTGAAAAAAGAAAAAATTGCTGTTTACATTTGACGCCAGACCGACGCTTGCGTTCGCCTTTGCGCGAGAGCAGGGGGGGATAGGGGTGCTTTTTTTTTTTTTTTTTTTTCTTTATTATTATTTTTTTTTTTTATCTTATTTTCAAACTGTTCCTTTCATTTTTTTAAAATCATTTTTATTGTTATCTCAGGGAATGTAAATATCCCCTATGATAGCAATAGGTAGTGACAGGTACTCTTTTTTGAAAAAATTGGGGTGATAAAATGCTTTCCCAATTTCCCAATGGTGCTGTTTACATCCGGCGAAATCTAAGTCATGAAATGCTCATAGCTTCCGGTTTCTTAGGCCATAGAGATGTTTGGAGCCACTCTGGTCTCTGATCAGCTCTATGGTCAGCTGGCTGAATCACCGGCTTCATTCTCAGGTTCCCTGTTGAGACAGGAGAGCCAGAGAAAAACATGGAAGACGGTGGGGGGGGGGGCATTCCCTCCCACTGCTTGTAAAAGCAGTCTAGAGGCAAATTAGCCGCTAGGATTGCTTATACATGAAAGCCGACCACTGGCTGAAAAGAATGATACCAAGATGATACCTAAACCTGCAGGCATCATTCTGGTATAGCCACTCAAAGTCATGAATGGCGTACCTGAAGACAAAAAAATGGTTAACAATAAAACACAGTAAACGGTAAAGTATAAAAAATTGCATACCTGAAAAGCAAACATGATAAAACATAATAACAATAAAATATTGCAGAATAGAATACAGTAAAAAAGAGCAGAACAATAGAGAGAGAATAGAGAGAGAGAATAGAGAGACAGAGAACAATAAAAGGACAACTATTTTTTTTTTTTTTATATATATATATATTTTTTTTTTTACACTTTTTTTGTAACTAACTTCTATAACTGTACCTGGTTCCAGGTTCGGGTCTCTCAAAATGCGATGGCATCTTGGGAGACCCTGTGGAAGTGTGCCTAGTCTGTGCAATGCTGTACCCTACACTAATACTCAACTAGTGAATGGTAGTGTTCAAAACATTCACCAATGCAAAGACCAGGATTGTCAAGACAGGAGGGACAATAATAGCGGGTGTCACACCTATATCCGCGCTTGCTGCAGACACGACATCTGTTTTGGGGGGGTTCGTTGGGTAGGGGTACTCGGGAGGACATAAAGAAAATGCCTCTCATGCAGCCGACTGCATTTGGTTGGGGATGTGAATGGGGGAAGTACGGGTGCTGCAGAAGTGGTGGGTTCCCAATTATTAGGATTGGCGAATGCAGCAGGAAGGGCATTATGGGCACGATGGGCCTGTTTGTCTTCTTCTTGGTGGCAGCGGGACACTACTTGTGCTTGCCACCTCACCAGCTTGATCTGCACTTATGGGACTCGCCACGTCACCAAGTGTTACTGCAGTGCTGGTTTGACTATGACCGGGGTGTACTAGGCCGCCGGTGCTTGCCAGTTCACCAAAGCGCTACCAAAAAAACTGTTAGCGATCGCAGGGATCAGGCCTGACTGTGCGAACGCTGCAGTTATGCGTTTAGTGTTTTGTAAGTGACAGTGATCGATCGATACTGCACTTGGGTGGGCTGGGCTGGGCCGGGCGGAGGGGCAAAACGCAGGTGCTAGCAGGTATCTGGGCTGATCTCGCTAAAACTGCGTTTTTGGGAACCCTAAACTGCTGGGGACGCTAGTATAGATCTGATCGGATCAGATATTGATCCGTACAGATACTATACCACTAAGGGAGGCGTATGCTGCGTGCGTGGGTGTTAGTGGTGAAAGGGTTAACTAGGGGGCAATCAAGGGATTAAAACATTTATTAGGTAGTATATGGGGGTCCCTGTCGCTATAAAACGCTGACGGCGAACCTAAATATTTACCTCCCTAACTAGCGTCACCAGTGACACTAATACAACGATTAGAAAAATTATTGCTTAGTGACACTGGCGACGGGGGGTGATCAAGGGGTTAAAACGTTATTAGGGGGGTTAGGGGGGTACCCTAGACCCAAAGAGGGCTAACAGTAACTGTCCTACCACACTAACTGTCACAAACTGACACCATGCAGTAATCAGAAAGAAATAAAAATAAAACAGCTTGGTGTCAGTGTGACAGGGGGGGGTGATTAGGGGGTGATCGGGGGGTAAAGGGGGATGTTTTGTGTGCCTGGCATGTTCTACTGTGTGTGTGTGTTTTCACTCACAGTGCAGTCTTCTCTCCTCGACGCCGGAACGGAAAATACCGAGCCGAGGAGAGATGACATCATTTCCTTTGCTGCTGTTTAGCATACAGCAGCAGAGGAATGATCTGATTGGCCGGCCGCGATCGCGAGGGGGGGCACGAATGGATGGTCTCCCCCTCACCTCCGATCGCCGCTGGACAAAAGTGGACCGCCTCGGGCACGGGGGGGGGGGGTCCGATTGGACCCCCCACCCGCGGGTGGCAGATCACGTTCATGTACGTGATTCTGCCTGCCCGTGCCACCTTGCCGACGTACATCGGCGTGAGGCAGTCCTTAAGTGGTTAAAGTAGCAAATCGCTGAAAATTTCCTGGTCATGAAGGACTGTGGCGGAGAACTTTGTCACATGGTGTGAGGTTAATCGTCTGTATCTAAATGTGACAAAGACAAAGGAACTGGTCGTGGTTTTCAGAAAGAGGAAGCCACCAGTGACCCCAATCTCTATCTGAACAGTGGATGTGGAGGTAGTAGAGAGTTACAAGTATCTGGGGATGCATATAGATAATAAGCTGGGCTGGAGCAAGAACACTGAGGTGCTCTATATGGCCAGAGCCACCTCTACTTTTTGAGGAGACTGAGGTCCTTTAACTTCTGCCGGATGATGCTGAAGATGTTTTATGAGTCTGTGGTGGCCAGTGCTCTCCTGTATGCAGTGGCATGCTGGGGAAGCAGGCTTATGCTTTAGTCGGAAAAACCTTGGATGTTTTTTCTGATGGAATTCCGCTCAAGCTTGGCTGGCATACACACGGTCACACAAAAGTTCTCTGAACTTTCGACCGCCAAGAACGCGGTGACGTACAACACGTACGACGGCACTAGAAAAGGAAAGTTCCATACGAAGCGCGCCACCCTTTGGGCTCCTTCTGCTAATCCAGACCGAGCACTTCGGTCTCGTACTTGATTCTGAGCATGCGTGTTTTTTTGCGCGTCTGAATTGAATACAGACGAACGGAATTTCCGATAGGAACTTTTTCCGACGGAAAGATAGAGAACCTGCTCTCAATCTTTTGCTGGCAGAAATCCTGCCAGCAAAAGTCCGATGGAGCATACACATGGTCGGAATTTCCAACCAAAAGCTCACATCGGACATTTGCTGGCAGAATTTCCGATCGACTGTACGTGGCATTAGGGTGTCCGACACCAACAGACCCAACAAACTGATTCGCAAGGCCTGTGATGTTGTTGGATTGGAATTGGAGTCTTTTACAACAGTATTGGAGAGGAGAATGTTGTTCAAGTTCCGTTCTATCTTGGACAACTCCTCCCACCCACTCCACAATACGCTGGTCAGTCTGCGGAGTACCATCAGTGACAGATTGTTACACCCACAATGCACCACAGAGCGACACAGGAAATCATTTTTGCCTGTGGTGATCAAGATACAGTGCCTTGCAAAAGTATTCACCCCCTTGGCATTTTTCGTGTTTTGTTGCCTCACAACCTGGAGTTAACATGGATTGTTTGAGGATTTGCATCATTTAATTTACAGAGCATGCCCACAACTTTGAAGATTTTTTTTATTGTGAAGCAAACAACAAATAGGACAAAATAACAGAAAAAGTCAATGTGCATAACTATTCACCCCCCTAAAGTCAATACTTTGTAGAGCCACTTTTTGCAGTTATCACAGCTCCAAGTCACTTTGATAGGTCTCTATAAGCTTGCCACATCTTATCACTGGGATTTTTGCCTATTCCTCCTTGCAAAACTGCTCCAGCTCCTTCAAGTTGGATTGTTTGCGCTTTTGAACAGCAATCTTTAAGTCTGACCACAGAATTTCCATTGGATTGAGGTCTGGGCTTTGACTAGGCCATTCAAACACATTTACATGTTTCATGAAAATTCTATCCCTGGGGTGGTCTATGGGATAGGCCTCCCAGGGACAGGATAGACAGCTACTTCTGGTCAGAAAGGGCACTCTACACACTTATATAAAAAGTTTAGTAACACATTTTATTATGGTGATATACACCCGAATTGTTGATTTAAAAGACAGTCAAGTTGCTTCCTTAAAAACTGATACAATAGTGTCTTCTAACAATATGTTATTCAAAACTATACTGACACTTTAACTATGTTGCAAGTGACTGACATCCGACAAACAATACTCACAAAAAACAATCAACAAAAAACATAAAATGCAGGCGCCTGAAGTTGAGCCCACCCCCGCAATGAGCAACTTATCCCAAAAGAAACAAAACCAAAGCAAAAAGCAACCAGAGAACAACTCAAGGCAACAAATAGGCGGTTCACGGACAAGAAGTCAAAATCGCTAAAAGACTCAATTAATGACAATATGACAGGAGAGGATAAGACTGTCATTAACTTATCCTCATTTCCTCTAGCAGAGAGACACATTCAGTTGTTACAACATGGAATGTCTTTCTCACCAGTGAGTTCCATGGATGAGTTCACCGTTTACAAAGATGTGGTATTATACCTAAGAAAAGTGTTTTTTAGATCACTATACGAACAAAACGAACCCATGGAATCGCACAATGGTGATTTTGAGGAGGAAGATCAGAATGTGATCGACATCCTCAACTCTCTGCTAGAGGAAAATGAGAATCCACAAACAAGTTTTCCCACTAGGAGATCAGCAAATCTCAACATAAGATCTACAAAAATGCCATCGCTAGGAAAAAACAAATGGTTAAGTATATTCCTGGAAATGGTCCAGGCAGATTTAGAAGAAATTCCTTGGAAACAGATAGGCCATGACAACCTCACCCCAACAGAACGACAGGCGTTAAAGGAACTCAAAGAGGCAAAACAAATCATAATTAAGAGAAGTGATAAGGGCGGCAACATCGTCCTAATGGACGATGAAGACTACGAAAAAGAAGCCAAACGCCTCTTAGGAGACCTGAATACTTACCTAAAACTAGATCATGACCCCTTTCCGCGGGTTGTCCGAGAATTGAATAGCAGACTGGACGATGCAGTGGAGGTGGGGTTATTAACAAAGAAGGAGTTTGAATATCTCTCTGTTGATGACTACAATATCCCCACTTTTTACTGCATCCCAAAAGTCCACAAATCCCTGGAAAAACCTCCAGGGAGACCAATTGTGTCTGCTATCCGAGGACCCTTGGACAGAGTAGGAAAGTATCTGGATTCCCTGCTAAAAACAATGGTAAACGAATTAAAATCGTTCGTACAAGATACACGTCATGTACTAGCCAAAATCGCAGATCTGAGAATCACAGAGGAAGCATGGTTGGTAAGTATCGATGTAGAATCACTGTACACATCGATACCACACTGTTGGGGGATAGCAGCAGCTAGAAGTTTTCTGGAGAAAAATTTTCCAGAATTCGGGCCTCAAAATGAATTTCTTATCGAACTTCTGGAATTTGCACTACAGCACAATTTCTTTCAGTTTTCAAATAAGTTCTATCAACAGATAAAGGGCACCTCAATGGGAGCAGCATGGGCACCAGCCTACGCGTGCCTCCATTTGGGATACTGGGAGGAAGAGGAAGTGTATACCCATCCTTTGTACCTCAGCCACGTGCATACGTGGCTGAGGTACATAGATGACGTGCTGGTCGTGTGGGTAGGTGACATACTGTCCCTGCATGAGTTCATCGCAGAACTCAATGTCAATCAACGTAACATAAGACTGACCTACGCATATGACCAGCACCAATTGCCATTTTTAGACCTAACCATTAGACTTGAGGAGGGTAAAGTAAACACCTGCACCTATCGGAAACAGACGGCAGCAAATACACTATTGAGAGCAGACAGCCATCATCCCCCCTGGCTTAAAAATGGAATCCCTACAGGACAGTTCATAAGAATAAAGCGAAACTGCTCAGATACCAAAGATCTAATTAGGGAGTCAAATCGAATTATATAAAAGATTCCCGGAAAGGGGGTACTCCCACCGTCAGATTCGTAGAGCAAAACAAAAAGCAGCAATACGAACAAGAGAAAGCCTGTTGACAATAAATCAAAAATCTACATCATCAAAAACAACTAAATCTAGCCCAGTAAGACTGATTACTACCTATGGAGCACAATGGGGCTCCGTACGTAAAATATTGGAAAAGAACTGGAACATCCTACTTAAAAACAAAAATATAGCAAAAATAGTAGGAGAGAGACCCCAGATGGTAGCTCGAAGATCTAAAAGCATAGGGGACATACTCATACATTCAGAATTCACTAGGCACAGCAACCCCACGTGGTTATGTAAATTTCCACGTAGTAGGGGTATGTTTCCATGTACGAAATGTCAGATATGCTCACATGTGGAAAGAACAGATACTTTTAATGACGCAAAAGGTGAAAAAGAATTTGAAATTAGGGAGTTAATAAATTGTTCCACATCGAAGGTGATCTATATGATTACGTGCCCGTGCCCAAAAATGTACATTGGGAAGACAAAGAGACCCCTAAAGGTTAGAATAGGGGAACACTTGAGGGATATCAAAAAGGAGCGGGAAAGAATGTTGAAGGGGGAACTTGGGGAAAAAAAGGAAGATCGCCCAGTAGCCAAACATTTCGCAAGGTATCATAAAGGTGAAATAGAAGGTCTGAAAGTGAAGGGTATATATGTTTTGAAATTACCAGAGAGAAGAGGAGATTTTGATAGCATCCTATTACAAAAAGAAAAATGGTGGATCTACACCTTGAAATCTTTAGCACCCCTTGGTATGAATACCGAGTTAAATCTACAGCCATTTTTGAATAAATAAAGGGGTTTCCTGAAGAAAGATGAACGTCTCTCTGGTGTTACAGACAACCAATATATCCGTCTTATAAATACTTTTTTACCTTTTTTTCTTTCCTTCTGCTATGTTGCCCTCCCTCCCCAATCTCAATTATTCTTCCCCCTCCCCTCTACCCTAAAAACTAAACTCCAACTTCCCCCCCTTTAACCCCCCCCCCCCTATGCCCTCTCCTTCCCCCCCCCCCAAGACAAACAAATGGCCAAAAATAAGAGATCAATCTCTCCTCACAAACCTTTACCTTCCTAGTGTCATTTACTGATGTCTTATTTATGTGCATATTTTGTCCCCCCGAATATAAAATACTAACTGTACAAAACCCTCCACAAAAATTCCCAATATATAAATCTACCTTTAGGGAAAGATGCCTAATATTTCCTAGTTGAAAAATATGTTAAATAGCAAAGGAAACTCTAACTATAAGCGAATCAGATAAACATAGTGATCTTGACGAAATAGGAAATAAACATACAAATGTTGCAGATGAATGAGAGACATTTATCCAAGCTGCCATTTAAGCTTGTCCTTAACCATTCTTTAATGAGAATAATAGGAGGAGCGACCGCACCTGGAATCACTATAAAGGAGAGGTGAGGATCAGCCCTCAGAACGTCCAGAAGAAGCTACGTAACTTACCTTGTTGCGAAACGCGTCGACGTTAACAGCAGGCAGGGCAGCCATGTGAAGTGACCCCTGTACTAATGCCGGGTAGCGGAGGAGCGGTGTAGCAGGGTCCTACTACATGTAGGATACCAACAAAAGAAGAGCTTATAGCAAGCCCACTTGGAGTAGAAATTAAAACGGAAGTACAGCGGAAGCTGGGAGCAACTAAAATCGTCCATCGGATCGGTGTATGTATGACCATCTATACAGGGATACAAGGCAAATTACGATCAAACAGCAAGGATCTAAAACCCATCAACAGATGCCTCACCACTGAAGAGCAATTAGCTGGAAAAACATCCAGAAAAGTGACAGATGAGCGGCTAATAACTAGGAGATCTTTTGCTTTACCTGCAAATTACCAGTTATCTTGAATAGCGGGACAAGTGAAGACCTGATCTCCAGGACCTGACACACATCAGTAGCTGTTTTACAACTTAAACAAGAACAGCAAGGAGAGATAAGAGGTTCACTTCACAGAAGTCCACACAAGAAAAGAAACTGGTAAAGTAACCACAATATCTTTTTCATTTAACCCACAGTATCCCGTGTTTCATTTATATGACAGACATTTACCCACCGATACTCTGCTTTATTTTTAGATTGTGTTAATACCTATATGATCAGAGAAATAGGGGACTAACAATTTAATGCCCCTCTCACTATTGGTGAATAGTCACATAGAGGAAGCACATCTATTTTATACAATCAGCGAGTCAAGGTGAATTAAGTTCTTATACAATCACCTGCATTTATTCAAGGATGGGTTTTTGAATGAACTTTCCAGGGAATCCTTCAGTAACTAGCAACAGTTAAGGCAAATTCAGCCTCACCCCCACCTGTTCAATATTGGAATTACAGCACTCTGCTCTCATGATAATAACAACCAACTACGGCAATAACAGAGATTAAAGAGGATCGGAACTTAGAGCAATCCCTTACATACCTATACTCATTTTTTTTCCCTTTATGGATCAGCTCAAAGAGGACTCCCCATTGTAACCTAGAGGACCCAGTACGAACTAAGACAATTTAGCAATACAATTGTTTTGTTACCGCCCCAATTACCGCCCCCCACCCTTCCCACTAAAACCCCGGCCAACTTAGTGAACTCAAATTATATTCCCCGGGGACCACTACTGCTCGACACCCCCATAACTAACTAAGTAATTGGATTTGATCCAATAATAATTATTTATAATTAAAACATAGAGGCGATTGGCCCACTGGGATTGCCGATTAGTAGTGGTAAACTTCAGGCGCCTGCATTTTATGTTTTTTGTTGATTGTTTTTTGTGAGTATTGTTTGTCGGATGTCAGTCACTTGCAACATAGTTAAAGTGTCAGTATAGTTTTGAATAACATATTGTTAGAAGACACTATTGTATCAGTTTTTAAGGAAGCAACTTGACTGTCTTTTAAATCAACAATTCGGGTGTATATCACCATAATAAAATGTGTTACTAAACTTTTTATATAAGTGTGTAGAGTGCCCTTTCTGACCAGAAGTAGCTGTCTATCCTGTCCCTGGGAGGCCTATCCCATAGACCACCCCAGGGATAGAATTTTCATTATATATGTATATGCTATTGGCTACGGCTAGAAACTCTTACTTAGAGGAGAGGCAGCAAACACCTTATAATATCATTACTAACAGAGAGTGAATGAATTTTATGGTCATCCTAGCAGCGTTGCTGCTATTTTGTTAACATTTACATGTTTCCCCTTAAATCACTTAAGTGTTGCTATAGCAGTGTGTTAGGCATCATTGTTCTGCTGGAAAGTGGACCTCTGTCCTAGCCTACACACAGAGTAGTACAGATTTTGCTCAAGAATATCCCTGTATTTAGCAACATCCATCTTTCCCTCAACTCTGACCGGTTTCCCAGTTTGCGCCAGACATAACGTTTTCTTTGATGGCCAAAAAGTAAAATTTTAGTCTCATCAGACCAGAGCACCTTCCTCCATACATTTTGGGAGTCTCCCACATGCATTTTCGCAAACTCAAAACGTACCATTTTGTTTTTTGCTCAAAGCAATGGCTTTCTTCTGGCCACTCTGCCATAAAGCCCAACTCTATGGAGCGTACGGCTTATTGTCATCCTATGTACAGATACTCCAGTCTCTGCTGTGGAACTCTGCAGCTCCTCCAGGGTTACCTTAGGTCTCTGTGCTGCCTTTCTGATTAATGCCCTCCTTGACCGGTCTGTGAGTTTTGGTGTGCGGCCGTCTCTTGGCAGGTTTGCTGTTGTGCCATGTTCTTTCCATTTGGTTATGATAGATTTGATGGTGCTCCTAGGGATCATCAAAGATTTGAATATTTTTTTATAACCTAACCCTGACTTTTACTTCTCAACAACATTGTCCCTTACTTGTTTGGAGAGTTCCTTGGTCTTCATGGCATTGTTTGGTTAGTGGTGCCTCTTGCTTAGGTGTTGCAGCCTCTGGGGCCTTGTGTGTATATGTAATGACAGATCATGTGACACTTAGATTGCACACAGGTGGACATCATTTCACTAATTATGTGACTTCTGAAGGTAATTGGTTGCACCAGAGCTTTTTATGGGCTTCATAACAAAGGGGGGAATACATATGCACTTGCCAATTATCAGTTTTTTATTTCTGAAAAATATATTTATGTATATATTTTTCTAATTTTACTTCACCAACTTAGACTATTGTGTTCTGATCCATCACATATAATTCGGATTAAAATAGGTAAAAAGCCAAGGGGGGCAATACTTTTGCAAGGCACTGTATATAATTCTTTTCTGTGAGAGCTGGAAGTGAAGATTTAATTCTGGCTATTTATGATCAGGATTTTGTGTTGTTATTTTTTAGTATGTTGGTATTGTGTTGGTTATTATCTGGGGTGATGTTAGAGAAAGTGGTGTATTATTTGTATTTGGTAGTTTGCTTGTTATTTGAATCTGTTTTATTTATTCTATGTTGAATTTTAATTGCATGGCTGTGTTATTTGTAGTGTAGTTTTAATGTGGCTATTTGGTATTAATGGCTGTTATTGGTAATTTTGTTGTATTTTTGCATCTTGTTCAGTCTAGTGTTGTGATCTTGTGTTGTCTTTGTTAAGTGTGTCTGTGTCGTAACAACTGCCCTAATTAAGTATTGCTGTAATATGTGTATTCTGTAAAACCTTCTAGAGGTCAAGTGGTTAAAAAAAATATATATATATATATTTTGGGACAGTTTTTCTTTGGTAAAAAAAAAATAAAAATCAGAAGATATACATTAACATTTATCACCAAACGAAGGTCCAATATTTCCTAAAAGAAAAGTAGTGATACGTTATGTACAGTTTCACCAACACCAAAGGCACAGAATTGTTTTCAGACCTTAGGATTTGTTTTACCTTCATCCTTAAGGGGTTAAGCTGCCTAAAAGTAAAATAAGTTTCCCTTCTGAGTTTCCACTCATCTAAACTTAGAGTTCACGCATGGATTTTAAACCGTACGCTATGCGAAAAAAGTCAATTTAAAAAAAAAAAACAACTTGGTATTTGCTTTAATAACTTTGTACAAGAATGACTGTACTTTCCAACAATGCCACATAAAAAAAGTTTTAAGTGGCAAAACAGAAAAGCTAGTTTAATAAAAACACAGCGCACATTCTAAATCTCTTCGCAGTAGGAGAGTGAACTTCTGGGGATGTTTCTTCAATGCTGACCCAGGGTCCTCTCTTCTTCTTGCCCGGTCGGACTTTTGTCTCGCTGAAAGGAATTCCGAGCACTTTATTCTCAAATTTAGCGTTGGTGGCTCTCTAACAAGGCTCGCAGGCTACCCACTTTGCAAACAAATTGACTTCAAAACATTTTTTTTTCTCCATGTTTACACCATTTGATCCCGCGAGGCATTTTTCTAAATAACAACTCATTACTTTTTTTTTATCCGGGCCCTAAAGCTAAAAGCTTTGTATGTAATTGGGCATTGTTATACAAAGCCTGGGAGTTAGACTGGGTTTGGTTAAGTGAAAAGAGTTGCTAATTGCGTTGGTACCATGCAGGGCAATTGTAAACTCTTTAAGGAATTTTTTTTTTTTTTTTTTGCTCACGGTTTTCGTTAGTGGTGACTGACGCAGGACCCACACGTTTGCCTTTTTGAGTTTTAACTGGTTGGTAATTATTTAAAAAAAAATAAAATAGTGACTTTTGCCACATTTCCTACAAATGTGACATTTCCCAGATTTTATAACTAGATAATGAATGTGTTTGAACCTTAAAAGACTTAACATCTGCAGTATCTGTCTTTTGTTTCGATTCTGGCCATAGAACCAGTGTTCGATGCTCTTAAGAAATGACGTACTTCAGAGGCTTGAATAGGATTCAAAACATATCACTGTACTCTTTAATGTCTCAGAGAATTCTCACTAAGGTCCTTGTGTTTTCCTAAATTGGCCAAATCCGGGTCACACAGATCGTTCAATTGTCCAATTAGCCAAACGTACTGCTAATTATTACCTAGGTTGTAGATGTTTTCGTAGTTTGGCTCTTGTGCCGTGTATAATGCATTCTTTCCTGGAATCTGGAATTATAGGCCACTGGGTCAAACTGGTAGCAACATCTCTTTATTAAAATCTCACTGAGCATACTTCTTATGCATCCCTTTTTTAAATTAAAATTATGATTTTTTTATTATTATTTTTTTTTTTTTTTAATTAAAAACCTAAATTTATAAGGCATGTTGGTGTATAATCGGTTGAAAAAATACACAAGTTCATATAGCTCAACCAATAAGCAGATATAAATGATTTTTAATAATAAGGAAAACCAAGTACAAACAGAAATGGGATTTTGTAGGTGTAGAGTCCTTCTCTCAAAATAAACTTACAAACACATATGAATAAAAAACAACTATTTTATTACACCATCACGTTAAAATTAGTTGGGGTACAACCCCCTTAAAAACCATATTTTGTTGTAAACAGCAAAAATTATAGTGATATAAGAAACATATGCACATGTATCTATGAGGGATGTGACTTTGGGGAGTCTATTGCATAGTGCATTGAAGACCAATAAACACCGTCCAGTTTTGGTATCTTTGTTCAGTGTTTAGAAGTATTTACTTACAGTACATGGGGAGTGCCTCCTGGGGGGGGGCTGTAAAGTTGTATGTGGCTGCTGTTTACCACTATATATGGTTTTTAAGGGGGTTGTACCCCAACTCATTTTGACATGAAGATGTAATAAAATCATTTTTATGCATATGTGTAAGTTTATTCTGAGAGAATGACCCAACACCTCCAAAAGCCCATTTCTTATCGTGCTTGGTTTTCTATATACATTATCTCACAAAAGTGAGTACACCCCTCACAAATTTTGTAAATATTTTATTCTATTTTTTCATGTGACAACACTGAAGAAATGACAATTTGCTACAATGTAAAGTAGTGAGTGTACAGCTTGTATAACAGTGTAAATTTTCTGTCCCCTCAAAATAACTCAACACACAGCTATTAATGTCTAAACTGCTGGCAACAAAAGTGAGTACACCCCTAAGTAAAAATGTCCAAACTAGGCCAAAAGTGTCAATATTTTGTGTGGCCACCATTATTTTCCAGCACTGCCTTAACCCTCTTGGGCATGGAGTTCACCAGAGCTTCACAGGTTGCCACTGGAGTCCTCTTCCACTCCTCCATGACGACATCACGGAGCTAGTGGATGTTAAAGACCTTGCGCTTCTCCAGTTTCCGTTTGAGGATGCCCCACAGATGCTCAATAGGGTTTAGGTCTGGAGACATGCTGGGCCGGTCCATTACCTTTACCCTCAGCTTCTTTAGCAAGGCAGTGGTGGTCTTGGAGGTATGTTTATGGTCATTATCATGTTGGAATACTGCCCTGCGGCCCAGTCTCTGAAGATAGGGGGTCATGCTCTGCTTCAGTATGTCACCGTACATGTTGGCATTCATGGTTCCCTCAATGATCTGTAGCTCCCCAGTGTCGGCAGCACTCATGCAGCCCCAGAGCATGACACTCCCACCACCATGCTTGACTGTAGGCAAGACACACTTGTCTTTGTACTCCTCACCTGGTTGCAGCCACATACGCTTGACACCATCTGAACCGAATAAGTTTATCTTGGACTCATCAGACCACAGAACATGGTTCCAGTAATCCATGTCCTTAGTCTTCTTGTCTTCAGCAAACTGTTTGTGGGCTTTTCTTTTGCATCATCTTTAGAAGAGCCTTTCCTCTCAGGATGCAGTGTTGAATAATACAACTGAATCTATTATTGAATTATTTTGGACATTTTTAATGATAATTTCATAATAAACAAATAAAAAAATATTAAATAAAAAAAATATATAAAAAAATCACCATCCTAGACTCAACGCAGTCAAAATGACTCTATTACCACGTCTGTTACACCTGTTCAGATCGCTTCCAATTCCGATTAAAAAATCGGTCTTGACCAAATTTCAGTCCGGGGTGATTGGGTTTGTCTGGGGGAACAGGGGCCATCGCTTTGCAAAAGAAATATTACTCAGACTTCGGTCACAAGGGGGCCTGGGACTACCAAACTTGTGGCTATATTACCAAGCAGCGCAGTTAGCACAGTTCTCAGCCATTTACTCTAAATCCTGCAGACCAGATTGGATCTCCATTGAGAGACAAGCGGTACCACATTTCACTCTCGACTTCTTAACCTGGAGACCTCCCAAACACAGACCGGCCATTCTAGCCCCCACTTTGTCCCACTCCCTAGCCCTCTGCGACCAATTGCATACCCACGCCAACTTGATTTCCCCCTTAAGGCCTCTCACACACCTATTTCACAATCCTGACTTCCCCCCTGGGATGAACATTCATGCATTTCATTGGTGGCTGAACAAGGGCCTTTTCCGAATAGGACACTTCTTTACTCCCAATGGCCCTATTTCCTTAGGCCATTGTTTGAGTTCTCTGGAGATGCCTACCTCGGAAAAGTTTCGACTCTCACAAATACGCCACTTTCTCCACTCACTTTGTACTGATAAGTCGAACGCTCCAAAGGCCACGATGTATGAGCTCTGGTGCTCTTCGTCTGCCCCCCAAAGGGGTGGGATATCTATTATCTACGCTAATATATATGTATGTAAACAAGGGTTATGGCGCTTCCTATGGGGTACTGGATGGGAGGGGTGTGAGTAATGTGCACGGGTGGTGCCCTCAATGAGCCCCAATACAGGTACCTGGTAGTTACCAGGGACAAACTGTGTTGACGTAAGGGTATGTATGTCTATAACTCGACATACACACATACATCCATATACACCCGCATATATCAACAAAAATAAAAAAATCGTTGCTGAGGACGTCTATGACGAAACGCGTACAACGACGCCACGCACGCTACGTCACTTCCGGGTACGGACCCTAGCTGACACGCAGGTGGAGCGCACACCGCTTCCGGACACGAACTCTAGCTGGAACGGTAACAGAGCGCACACAGCTCTTGCCTGGCGGTGCGCGCTTTCCACCTTGCTACGGGTCTGTTCTCAGGCTTCGGTCTGAGTTAGCCTATATTATTTTTTATATATTTTTTATGGTTTATGCACTTATTTTTGCCTAATATACTCCGCTGTTTGTTGATGGAGTTTTTTCAATAAAGCCTTTTACATACTACACCATGGAAGCTTCCTATTTTTTCCTTTCCATGAGGGAGCCATTGTGAACATCCTACCCATTAGAAAGCCACCTGTATACCTGGATCCGGGAATCTATTGGGATAACCAACGGGAACCATCCTGTAAAGCCCGCCAGATCAGCGTGGAGAAAAGATCGTGAAAGAGACATCTTATGCTGGTTGCCCCTTGACGGGGTTGTTGTATTTGGTGAGTGGGGACCTGAAGGGGGAGCACTAAAGTCACAGGAATTACCCGAGAGCACCCAAGTCACGAAATTGTTTGGAATACTGGATTTGAACAAGCTCTTTATCTTATGGACTATTATCACTATTGTTGGTTTCCCTTGCACTTAATTATGTTTAGTTGATTACTATATGTAATGGTTGGATAATATATTTTATGTATGTTCATATATGTATGTTCACTTTGCACGGTTAGCAGAGTGCTTGGATCATTTCGGCAGAAGAGCACTTATAAGGTTACACACATATGATTACTTTGGTGGTATATGTATCACAGCCACAGGGGTTCTAGTCCACACCCCTTTTGGATTATTTGGATTATTTTGGTAGAGAGCACTTATAAGGTTACACACATATGATTACCTAGTGGTGGTATATGTATCACAGTCACAGGGGCTCCAGCCCACACCCCTTTTTAATTTGAATGAACTAGCCCACACCCCCTTTTTATTAGGTCTGAATGAACCATCTTCAGGAATATTATTATTATTATTATTAATATTTTTTTATTTTTTTATTTTTGTTGATATATGCGGGTGTATATGGATGTATGTGTGTATGTCGAGTTATAGACATACATACCCTTACGTCAACACAGTTTGTCCCTGGTAACTACCAGGTACCTGTATTGGGGCTCATTGAGGGCACCACCCGTGCACATTACTCACACCCCTCCCATCCAGTACCCCATAGGAAGCGCCATAACCCTTGTTTACATACATATATATTAGCTTATAGAGAATCCTTTTAGGAAGCTCTTTTAAGGGAGGCAGCACACCTAATTTAGTGTCCTAAGCGCAGCTCTCTGTTCTCAAAATCTATTATCTACGCATCCCTGGCAGATAGGACGGACACCCCGGCTTACGCTCGATCCTGGGAATCGGACCTGGACATCCAGTGGGACCCTGCGAAGTGGTTCCAAGCCTTCAGCAGATCATCGAAAGGTATCTTAAATATAGCCTTGATTGAAGCTAACATTAAAATCTTTACTAAATGGTACTACGTCCCGGCCAAGCTTGCCAGGATTTTCCCGGACTCCTCTCCCCTCTGTTACAGAGGTTGCGGTCATATTGGCACGATGTATCACATCTGGTGGACCTGCCCCCGCATACGGAGTTTCTGGAACAAATTCCTTCATATCCTAAGGAGAGTATCTGGGGCAGCAGTTCCACAAGACCCCACATACATTCTATTGAATTGCAAAATACCCAACACTTCTAAAAACACACAACAACTTGTATTCTTTATGTGCTTGGGAGCCAAAGTTACTCTAGCGAAAGCATGGAAAACTCCTTCGGTGTCCATATCGGCCACCAAACGGAAGATCTCTTGGATAATGTCACAGGAACAAATAGTCGCTAAACTGCGTGACACGGTCCCATGTTTTGAAGGGATTTGGGAACCTTGGGCTAGGTATGTCGGTATTTCACTTTACCCAGGTCACCTGCTAACGTAGGGGAAAGTCCGGCAAGATTGCCACCTCCCCCCATTATTCCCACCTCCCCCTGCCTCCCTCTCTCCACTTTTGGCTCCCTTTCTCCTATTCTTCTTTCCTCTCTACTCTTTCTTTTCATGTTCTACCCTCATCTCTCTTTTTTCAGCTAATGGATAATAACGGTCTTCCCAGGCCAAAACTTCCTCATTTGTTCTTTTAGATTGTTCTAAACTACTCACATTGTGTATCAGCCTAGATGGCAGCCAGTTACTCTTAGGACGCTATCCTGAACGTTGTGTCTGTCGGCTCCGTCCGGGAGGCTGCAGCACCTGGGTTCCTTTCCAGTGCGGGCACTCTCCCGGGGGATCTGACAGTAGGTTGGGGACACATCCCCTTTGGGGGGAACCCTGAAGCTCTCGCACTCCACAGTGTGCTCCCATGGGGGTGGAGTGATGATCTCGGGGGCCTTCCTGGGGGGAGTCCCCAGTTTAAATTTCTTCTCAGGTTGTCCATTCTTCTAACGGAAATTAACAATTCTTTTCTAAGACAGTAACCTAGCCGGGAACTTTGTTCTACCTTGATACATCTTCGGTGTAAGTGCTATGTTGTTTCCGCTATATATCTCTATTTCGACTGCCTTGGTCATCAAAGAGTATTGAATGGTATGTTTTGGTCATATTATACTTATATTGCAAAATTTCAATAAAAACATTGAAACACAAAAAAATCACCATCCTCAAAATTCTAAAGCCACGGGAAGTCAATAAATCCTAAAAAAGGATTGTCCAATTTTCTCCAAAAAGATTAAAAAAATAAAAAAATTCTTCCTGATCCAATGAAATCAGATACCCCATGGATCAATTTTTAAAAGGTAACTCCACTTTCATAGGAAAAAAAATAGCATCTGCAATTGCTACACAAGCCATGTTCTAATTTAATATTTTTTTTAAATGTACCTTTTACTGTTATAAAAATATGATAATAATAACAATCATACTAACAATAAGAATAACAATAGCAGTAATAACAATAAAAATAATAATAATTATTATTTAATTACTCCTTTTAAATCTGCAGCCACTATCATTTTCTGTAAAATTAAATGCAATATGTCAACCGGGAGGCATTCTGTACACGGACGGTGTACAGAACACCTCCAGAAATGTCATTTTTTGCTTGTGTGATTGACCCACTGATTTTCCCAGAAGTCTGCACTAAGTCAGATTTTAGGTATCCCCTCCAATAGGAATTTCAGTTTTGGTGAGATACTTGCTAAGGCGTAAATACTTCTAAAGGGATGCAGACACAGCAACTTTTCTCATCAGAATGCTACGAGTGCACCAGGTACCGTATATACTCGAGTATAAGTCGTTCCGAGTATAAGTCGAGGCCCTAATTTACCACAAAAAAATGGGAAAAACTTATTGACCCGAGTATAAGACGAGGGTGAGAAATGCACAGCTACTGTAAGTGGAAAAGAGGGTCAACAATGCCCATTTGCAGCATTACTGTTCCCATTTGCATGCCTCACTGTGCCCATTTGCAGCCATAGGTCCCCCGAACTTCAAACTCGGTAGTTAAGGGTTCCTAGATGCCCCCTAGCTGCAGCCAAAATTTGGGGTCTCTGAACCCAAAGTGTCCCTAAATGACATTGCTACAGATAGACACAGTTGACCAACTTTGGGGCCCTGTATCTCGGGGCCACTTAGTGCTAGGAACCCCAAATTTGGTGTGCAAACCCAGTGAAACTAGCACCATAAAATATCCAAAGCTGGGATTTCTAGAACCAAGTGGCCCAGAGATACAGGACCCCAAAAATCGGTTCAGAAAATGGAGACATGAATGGATGGATGAGGTTGGTCTGAATATTAAAAAAATTAACTAAGTAGTGTTTTTAGATATGTTATGGTACCAGGTCCACTGGGTTTGCACACCAAATTTGGGGTTCCTAGCACTAAGTGACCCTGAGATACAGGGCTCCAAAGTCGGTTCAGAAAATGTCAAGCACTTTTCTGCAGCAGAGAATGACATTTTCGGAACCGATTTTGGGGCCCCGTATCTCAGGGCCACTTAGTGCTAGGAACTCCAGCTTTGGATATGTTCTGGTATCATGTCCACTGGGTTTTCACACCAAATTTGGGGTTTCTAGCACTAAGTGGCCCTGAGATACGGAGCCCCAAAGTCGGTTCGGAAAATGAAATTTTTTGCTGCAGAAAAGTGCTTGACTCGAGTATAAGTCGAGGGGGGCACTTTCAGCACAAAAAAAGGTGCTGAAAAATTCGACTTATACTCGAGTATATACGGTAATTATAATTGACCAGACCCTCCCATTTAGAATCAGTCTGAACTCAGTCTGCTATTTCTCAACAGCCATTTCTTCACAGCAACCTGGCCCCTTAGCTCCAGTGAAGGGAAAGCGTCAGCATACCAAGACATTTTGGACAATTGCATGCTCCCAATTTTGTGGGGACTGTTTGGGGATGGCCCCTTCCTGTTCCAACTTGACTGCGCACCAGTGCGCAAAGCAAGGTCCATAAAGACATGGATGAGCGAGTTTGGGGTGGAGGAACTTGACTGGCCTGAACAGAGTCCTAACCTCAAGCCGACAGAACACCTTTGGGATGATTTAGAGGGGAGATTGCGAACCAGACCTTCTCGCCAACATTAGTGCCTGACCCCACAAATGCTCTTCTGGAAGAATGGTCAAACATCCCCATAAACACACTCCTTAACCTTGTGGACAGCCTTCCCAGAAGAGTTGAAGCTGTTATAGCTGCAAAGGGCTGGCCAACTCAATATTGAACTCTACGGCCTAAGACTGGGATGTCATTAAAGTGCATGTGCGTGTAAAGGCAGGCATCCCAATACTTTTGACAATATAGCGTAGCTCTGATGGGAGTCTATCCCCCATTTTGGGAGGTATTACTGTGAAGAAACCTTTCTGTCTGTGGAGGTTAAATGCCTTTTTCTCCAGGTGCAAAGAGCGCTTCTTATCCTTTGCACTGACCCTAAATCATAACTTAACTGTGTTTGAGCCCCACAAACTAAAAACACTACTTAGTTAATTTTTTTAATATTCAGACCAACCTCATCCATCCATTCATGTCTCCATGCTTTCTTCTGTTAAAGTGGCTATAAACCTCAGTCATAAAATCTGAACTAAGCACATGCATCTGCAGTGTTTACTTACAAGTGGTATAACTAGGTTTACAACCACTTTAAAGCGTAAAAATTGTTTTTCTCATCCCTTTAACTATCACTTTTGCTGGAACGCTTGGTCTGCTAAAGGTATTTTAAAAATAACAGGCTTACTGGCTGGGTCACCAGGTTAAAACAAAGGAAACAAAGCCTGAATAAAAAAAAAGAATGTAGCCATCATATCAAGGAATTGCTAAATTGAAATATACAAAGTTTTTGCCAATTGGGTTTAGATGCACTTAAAATGAGTTGTCCTCCTAATTACTTATAAAAAAAATAAAATAAATACATTTAATTCTGTTAGAAATTCAGTATTTTTTCTCAGGTATTTTCATTTATAACAAATATACTATATTTATTAAGAAAAACAATACATTTTTACCCCAAACACGTAAAATTCAGCTAACCACAGTACCCCATCCAAGCAACTGAAACACTGGAAATGAATCTCTATATTTGGCCCAAGACTTTCAAACTTATTGTTTCCCATGGTCTAGTGCCTAGTGGCCCATGCCAGATCTGCCACAAGAGACAACAGTCTTAAGTAAAATTTTCCTGTTGTCTGGGAATAACATTGCTTCGAAGTTTATTAACCGCTTGCCAACCAGCCGGCGTCATTATACTGCGGCAGGTCGGCACGATACGCGAGTCGTCGTAGCTGTACATCAGCTCCTTTAAGCGGGATAGCAGCCACGCGCACGCGCCCGCTGCACTGCGGGGGTACCAATGCACGTGGCTGGCACGGCACGCGCGATCGCGGGTACGAGAGCCAGAAAAGGGACGTGTGTGTGTGTAAACACACAAATCCCTGTTCTGTGAGTAGAGGAGAGACAGATCGTGAGTTCCTACTAGCTAGGAACAGCCTAAAATAACTTTCCAGTGCCATGGAACCCCTACTAATTATTACTATATCTACACTTCATTGTACATTACTGTGATGGTCAATGGAAAGAATGCTTCTTACATTGGTGGTCATTGGGAAGAATGCCCCTTACATTGGTGGTCATTGGGAAGAATGCCCCTTATATTGGTGGTCAGTGAGAATAATGCCCCTTACATTGGTGGTCAGTGGGAAAATTGCCCCTTACATTGGCGGTCATTGGGAAGAAAGTTCCTTACATTGGTGGTTAGTGGGGAAAATGCCCTTTATATTGGTGGTAATTGGGAAGAATGCGCCTTACATTGGCAGTTATTGGGAAGAATGCTCCTTACATTGGTGGTTAGTGGGAAGAATGCCCGTTACATTGCTGATTGGTGGGAAGAATGCCCCTTACATTGGTGGTCATCATGAAGAATGCCCCTTAAGTTGGCGGTCATTGGAAAGAATGTCCCTTACATTAGCGGTCATTGGAAAGAATGCCCCTTACATTGGTGGTCATTGGGAAGTATGCTCCTTACACTGGTGGTCAGTGAAAAGAATTCTCCTTACATTGGTGGTCAGTGTGAAGAATGCCCCTTACATTGGCGGTCATTAGGAAGAATGCCCCTTACATTGGCGGTCATTATTGGGAACAATGCCCCTTACACTGGTGGTAAGTGGAAGGAATGCCCTTATATTGATGTTCAGTAGGAACAATGCCCCTTACATTTGTGGTCATTGAGACAATTGCGCCTTTCATTGGTGGTGAGTGGGAATAATGCCCCTTACATTGGTGGTCAGTGGGAAGAATGCTCCTTACATTGGTGGTGAGTAGAAGGAATGCCCCTTATATTGGTGATCAGTGGGAAGAATGCCCCTAATATTGGTTGTCAGTGGGAGGAATGCTCCTTACATTGGTGATCAGTGGGAGGAATGCTCCTTACATTGGTGATCAGTGGGAAGGAGGAGGAGGACACACCCAAGGAGCTCTCTGTGAGAACCAGCCTTTTTTCAAGCCTGGGCCTTGCCTGTTAGCTTGGCCCAGGAACAATGCCTGATCCTGGGGGAGGCCCAGGGAAGGATCCCCCTGATGACATGGGGCCTAGTGAGGAGGAGGTGGAGGATCTGACTGTGGGTCCAGGCCCTGGTATGGATGCGAGTATCTTCAGACAGAAGATTGTTGATCGTTATAGGGAAATTGGAAGGGCTGAAGAGAAACTTCAAGTTTTGAAAACTGAACATAAGAACTTCAGAGCCAAATACTTCCAGGCCTGGAGTAGAAATCGCACAGCCATGAAGCCTGAGTTACAGGAATTAGAGGAAAAGGTAAAGCAGCAAACTTTATTGTTGGAGAAGTTAAAAGCCAGAAGTGGAGCTTTTAAAGAAAAGTTTGACAATGAGAAGAGATTTGCCAGCCAGTCGTCAGTAAGTTGCATGGATCAGCAGCCTCAGGTTATGGATGACCCGGGTCCATCTGCCTCTGCACCTCTCCCCCCATGTAAGGCCTTGGAATCGCCAGCGGCAACCAGCCAGGGGGTTGAGAGTGAGCATGGCACCCTGACCTTCATACAGCAGATGGAGTCACCCCTGAGAGCAGACAAGGTTGCCATATCTGATGATCTATCAGAAATCCTTGAGGATGAGGAAAAAAATAAACCAGGGAATGAAGATGGACCTGCACCAAACACTCTGAACATGGATGTTTCTACTCCTGCATTTGCTGAGACCAGTAGTTCCTCTACCAAGTTTTCTCCATGTGTTTCACACAGTATGGCTGACACCAGCAAAGAGATTGCCTCACCTGAGCCTCTCTGTGTTCCAGCAGAGCTGATTGATGCTGATGGGGGAGGGGATCAGCACATTGCACCATGTGTAGTGGAAGCCATGGAAGTGTCAGACCAGCCTGCTGAAAGTCCTGTCCTGATGGAAGAGAACAGGCCAGCTGAAGATTCCACCAGCACAGCAGTGGGAAAGGACACTGTTGGGAAGACTACAGGAACTGTGAATATACCAGCAAGTATTAAGAATGACAGTAATGATAAAACAATGAATGTGGTGGGTGGTGGTGAAGGGGTTAATACTGCTGGGAAAAATAAAAATGACATTGCTCTCCCTGCTCAGCAGAGGAAAGACTCATCGATTGTTCAGACCAAATCTGTACAATCTATATCTGCTAGAAATGTGTCAGACGGTTCAAAACTCACAAATGTTTCTTCTGCTGGGAGAAATGTGGGCAGTTATGCGTCTGTTCTGGGGAGTCGCACCAAGGAGGGTGGAGGGAATTTTAGTGGTCACAATTTGGGGGGGCTTGGTGGTGGGATGGTTGGTGGGTACAGGAGGAGGAATGTGGTTCAATTGAAGTGGGAGGGGGAGGGGACCCCACCAGTAAGGGGGAGGGTGGCTGAGTTGGTTCTGGAAATGGGGTTTAAAGCATTGGATATATTTGCTTTGATATGTCCAGTGGGGAGTTATGAATTTGATTTGTCCTTTGTAAAGCCTGAGGGTTTGGATTTATTTTGGGAGTGATATAGGAGGTGCAAGGGCCTTCCGCAGTGGAGTGGTTTGGTGCCAAAGGTGATTTCCAGGCAGCCTCTGATAAAGTCGGTGACGATCTTGGTGCGCAACGAATCCATACCAGAGGCTGATTTGATAGTATGGCTACGCCGATATGGTGAGGTCCTCGCTCCACTGCGGAAGGTCCTTGATGAGCATGGGATATGGACAGGGGCCTGGACAGTGTCACTAAAATTGGGGGTGCTTGGAAATGTAGTTCAACACCTTCCCTGTTCAGCTTTTCTGGGGAGAGATAGACTGACTATTTTTTACCAGGGTCAGCCTAAAGTCTGTAATAAATGTGGAGACAAAGGCCATTTTGCATCTACTTGTACCCGTAAGAAATGCTCACTATGCCAGGATCTGGACCATTTGGCTAAGGACTGTACTGAAATTCGGTGCAATTTGTGCCAAAAGCTCGGTCATCCTTATAGCCAGTGCCCGGAGGCATTACATAACTTGCCAGGATTGGAGGCTGAGTTGCAGAGACTTGATAAGGAGGATGAGGCCGCTAAAACTGTTATTGCCCCTCCTGTTTCTGTTATATCTGTTCCAGATTCTGTTTCCCCTAGTGATGTGGTCCCTGAGTCTGTCCCTCCTGTGTCTGTTACATCTGTTGTTTCGGATTCTGTTTCACCTAGTAATGTGGTCCCTGAGTCTGTCCCCCATGTGGTGGTCCCTAATCCTACTGTACGTAGATCCTCCAGGCTAGCAGAAGCTGCTGGGGGGGGCAGGTTTGGCAGATCTTCCCTCTCCGCCACCAGTCCCTGTCCCTCAGCGGCACAAACGTGGTCAGGGGAGTGTGGAGGTGCTGGATGGGGGAGGGGTTGAGGGAAAGGTGTCCATATCCCATGTCTCACCCTCTGTTGAGGGGGATTCGGATGATGAGGGGTGGGAGAAGTTTAGGAGGAAGAAAAAGAAGAAGAAGAGGAAGACAAGCAAAGTGGTCATTTCTTCCTCAGGGTCGGACCCAGGAGGGGTTCCTCTTGGTAATACCTTTTCAGTTTTGTCGGGTGATGAGATGTCTGATATATCTTTCTCTTTATCATCCATGGATGAGGGGGAGTCGCGTAGTCTGAAGAGAGCTGTTTCTGGTGATGAGAGTGTGGCAAAGGTTAAGAAACGACTACCCCAATCATCCTGATGGCAGTTCCCACTCCGATAAAGGTGGCGACCATTAATGTCGCCAGCATTAAATCTGCAAGAGCTCGTGATATTGCCTTATTTTTGCTCAGCGAGTTTGATGCCGAGATTTTATTTTTTCAAGAGACCTGGCTCAATACTTTGGCCGATGTCCATCTAGCAAAAAGGGAGTGGAGATGCGGTCCCTCCTTTTGGTCTGTTGCGGCTGAGCCCTGCAGCGGAGTTGCGGTCCTTTTTAAAACCGATATGGTAACGTGCCGGCGGGTAATTGAGGTAGAAATGGGGAGATGCATGGTCTTAGACGTCTCTGTTAGGGGGCAGGACCTGCGCCTGATCAATATCTATGGACCGCAGTCAAAATGGGGCAGGAAATGCCTCCTCACAGAGATCAAGCCCTTCCTTTTTACGTCCCAGCAGGTTGTCTTTGGAGGTGATTTTAACACCATAATTAGGCCTGAAGACAGGAGAGGCTCCATAGACAGGCTGGGTTACGATAGCGTTTTTCTTAGAGATATGGTGAGACAAGCAGGCCTGGTAGATGTGCATATTAAGCACTGCCCTGGCAGCACGGGATTCACATTTCAGAGAGGGAATAGTCAGAGTAGGATAGATAGGTTTTTTTTAAAGGAGAACTCTGCTTTCTCGGCTCCTGAGTTGAGGGCGGTGGAGTTCTCTGACCACTGTATGCTGTCTGTGACTCTGAATGCCTCGGACACTCCACCCAGGGGAAGGGGTACCTGGAAACTGAATTCGACTCTCCTGGAAGATGTAGAGGTAAGACAATCCTTTGAGGATTTTTTTCAGGCACAGGTTTCTATTCTGGACTTTTGCAGCAGTAAGTCAGAGTGGTGGGAGCTTGTGAAACAAAGGGCAATTGGACTTTTCAAGGCCATAAGTAAGAAGAAGCAGCTTGGTATGTACATTGCCTACCAGCATTTGCGGAGGAAGCTTGATCGTCTTGTCTCGTATAGAGGAGATCCAGGGGAGATCTCTGAGGTGAAGTTTCTTCTTAGGAAGTGTCAATATGACCGGCATGCCTCCTTGGTTCTGGAGAG
Source organism: Lithobates septentrionalis (assembly GCA_037952835.1). NCBI lineage: Eukaryota > Metazoa > Chordata > Amphibia > Anura > Ranidae > Lithobates > Lithobates septentrionalis. The sequence continues at coordinate 1,099,099 of JBBDGP010002364.1, read as the reverse complement.
GGATTATGGAAAATATCACTCGCCTGATCCTTACCAGAACTGTAAGCAAGGCATAGCAGTTAAGACGGTCATAGGCCTGAGGGATAGTACGGGTTCCCTGGTGAAGTCCAGATCAGGGATCCTGGAGATCTTCAGATCATATTACGCAGACCTTCTGGGAAGAAAGGACCTTTGTCGGGACAGGATGGAAAGCTTTCTGGATTCTACTCCAGGATTGGGAAATGGTACGTTGCCTTTGATGGATTTGACAGAACCAATTTCAGTGGATGAGGTAGTTAATGCTATAGAGAAGCTGGCTACCAAAAAATCGCCTGGGCCAGATGGGTTGACAGCTGAATTCTACAAGTGTTTTAAGTCCATTCTGGCTCCCTTTTTAGCAGAGGTTTATAACAGCTGTCTAGAAGAGGGTTCGCTCCCTCCCTCCATGAGGCAATCCACTGTGATTCTTCTGTCAAAAGGTAAAGACCCCTCAATGATTGAGAACTGGCGCCCCATCAGTCTTCTCAATGTTGATAGAAAGATCCTGGCGAAGATTCTTTTTTGGCGCTTGTCGTCAGTAGCAGGCGATTTGTTGTCCAGTCATCAGCACTGCTCAGTCCAAGGTAGAAGTACCTTTTCAGCGGTTTTAGCTGTCCGGGAGGCTTTGGAACGATGCAGGGCTGCTGGATGGAGAAAGTACTTGCTGGCATTGGATCAGGCGAAGGCTTTTGATAGAGTCAATCACGAGTACCTGTATTTGCTACTTGGTAGATACGGCCTGCAGGGGAGGTTTATAGATTGGCTGAAGACATTATATAGAGGGGCTGAGAGCTTCCCACTGGTTAATGGTTGGGTTGGACGGCCTTTTGAGGTTGGCTCTGGTGTGCGCCAGGGATGTCCTCTGAGCCCCCTGTTATATGTATTCGCAATTGACCCCTTCATAAGAAGGCTAGAGAGTGGATCTTTGTGCGGGGTGCCTTTGGGCATTGCTGGTGTGCCGCCTCTGAAGGTCGTGGCCTATGCCGATGATGTGTCTGTTATTGTCTCTGGGACAGAGGAGGCGCAGGAGGTGGTCTCTATGATAGAGCAGTACACGGAGGCTTCTGGTTCTAAAGTCAACCATGAAAAGAGTGAAGTTTTCTGGATGGGTGAGGAGGGCGAAAGCTTCGAACTTCCGGATGCCTTCCCAGAGCCCCAGCAGGAAATTAAAGTGTTGGGCATCAAATTTGGTCCTGGTGACTATGATCATCGAAATTGGGAAAGCAGGTTGGTGTGTGCCAATGCCAAAGTAGCAAGCTGGAAGAAATGGAAGCTTTCCTTGAGGGAGAGGGTTGACTTGATCAAAACGTACCTGGTCCCAATCTTTTTATATGTCAGCTTCGTCTGTATCTTGCCAGCATCTCTCTATGCAAGGGTGTACAGCTGTTTTTTCCAACTGTTATGGGGAAGTAGGCTGAACCTGATCAAACGCAATGTAACTTACCTGTCTAGACGGGAGGGTGGCCTAGGAATGGTCAACCCAATAGTTTTCTTTTCTCTGCTCTTTTTAAAGTACAATCTTGGTAACATGCTAGCAGAGAACCCGCCGGGATGGGTGGGCATTTTTCAATCTTGTTTTAGGCCTTTTCTGCGATGCTGGGAAGATGGCGGGCCAGTGAAAAGTCTGAGAGTCCGACACGGCTTATGTTGCCCCGTGTCTGAAAATACTTCGGCAGTGGCAGGTGACAGTGGAGGATATCAAGTCCCTCCCCAGGAAGCTTCTGGAGAAGAGGATTTTGAGCTCTGCTTTCAGTGTGTCACTGGCCTTAAGGGATTGCCCAGGCTCTGTAATGAGGGAGGGGTTGCGTTTAATCAATTTAGAAAGAATTCCCTTGAAGTTTAGGGATCAAGCCTGGCTCGCTTTCCATGGAAGGCTCTATGTCAGAGGGAACTTGAAGCATCGCCCTGTGGATGATCGGGATTGTCCTAGAGTGGAGTGTGTTGGTAAAGTGGAGTCTATGGATCACTTTTTGCTGCAGTGTCCCTTTAACATAGAGGTGTATAAAAGGGTGGGGAGGGCTCTAGGCATCCCCTTTTTCTATTGCATGAGTTATGCGGAGTGGGTGTACGGGGCATTCCCGACTTGCTGGGATTTTGATTTGGATACACTGTTTTTAGTTAGTATAGTTGTCCGTTACTTCACATGGAATGCACGGTGCCAGATTACCCTGCGGAAAAAAGTCCTCTCTGTTGAGGTGGTGGTGCACGATATTCTGGGTGAGGTTGGGAAAATTCGGGGTCTTGAGAGGGGCAGGGAGCCTCGGGCGGTCTGGAAAAGGGCGTGGAGGAATATCAGACCTGCCTTTGGTGAACTGCCCATCTCTGGGTGAGGTGCTCTTTTCTTTTTCTATTTCTTTCACTCCCTTAGTTTTTGTTGGTTAGTAGCTTCTTTTTGAAGAAGGGCTGCATGCATAATGGGTGCGGGTTTGTTTCTTGACCTCACAGTTTGGATGTCTGGTGTATTGGTGTGAGTTGTAGTGAGATTATCCCCAATAATGACATGTTCATGATGAGTTTTGTTTTTGCTGTAAAGTCATTTTTTGTTTGAGAGCAGATTTGCTATATTTATTTTCATTTATGTAAATATGTATATGTTTATGTATATTATATATAGTGATTTTATGCTTATTGATTGCAAGACTTTTAATAAAGAAAAATTGGGAAGAATGCTCCTTACATTGGTGGTTAGTGGGAAGAATGCCCGTTACATTGCTGATTGGTGGGAAGAATGTCCCTTACATTGGTGGTCATCATGAAGAATGCCCCTTAAGTTGGCGGTCATTGGAAAGAATGTCCCTTACATTAGCGGTCATTGGAAAGAATGCCCCTTACATTGGTGGTCATTGGGAAGTATGCTCCTTACACTGGTGGTCAGTGAAAAGAATTCTCCTTACATTGGTGGTCAGTGTGAAGAATGCCCCTTACATTGGCGGTCATTAGGAAGAATGCCCCTTACATTGGCGGTCATTATTGGGAACAATGCCCCTTACACTGGTGGTAAGTGGAAGGAATGCCCTTATATTGATGTTCAGTAGGAACAATGCCCCTTACATTTGTGGTCATTGAGACAATTGCGCCTTTCATTGGTGGTGAGTGGGAATAATGCCCCTTACATTGGTGATCAGTGGGAGGAATGCTCCTTACATTGGTGATCAGTGGGAGGAATGCTCCTTACATTGGTGATCAGTGGGAAGAATGCCCCTTACATCGGTGGTCAGTAGGAAGAATGCTCCTTACATTAGTGGTGAGTACAAGGAATGCCCCTTATATTGGTGATCAGTGGTAAGAAAACTGCTTACATTGGTGATCAGTGGGAAGAATGCTCCTTACATTGGTGGTCAGTGGGAAGAATGCTCCTTACATTGGTGGTCAGTGGGAAGAATGCTCCTTACATTGGTGGTCAGTGGGAAGAATGCTCCTTACATTGGTGGTCAGTGGGAAGAATGCTCCATACATGTGTGTCTATTTGGGTGTTCCCTATAAAAATAGCATTTCTTATCTTTTTGAGTTCAGGCCTACTTTAAACAGTCCTTGAGCATGTATAACTTACAAGTACCAGGTTTTAAAAGTTATGAAAGCATTTATCTTTCATCTTTTACTGAATGTATTCCTGTAGCTTGCTCAGTATTACCAGAAAAAGAAAATTGCTACAGATAATCTCAAACTTCTAATGTTTTTATCTGGCAGTGCATTGCAATTGGATCATCAGAAACTGTAGAACTCTCCTACTAATATGGAAATTTCTTGCCAGGGCTGCTCCTTACAGAAAGGTCGGACAGATAAAACTGAAAAGCCTCAGAATGGAAAGTGCTCCTACAGCTTCGGGATTTTAGTCCTGTTTGAGGTCATCTTGTGAAACCTTCTACTATTCAACCTAATAAATAAAATGAGCAAATGCATATTTCCATAAAAAAACGTAATATGATTAGGTTGAAGGCTTAGCCTAACTAAGCATGGATGGAAATTTTGTATTATAAGAAAAATGAATTGATGTTGCTCTGCATATTGTAAGTGGAATGACGCAAACATTATTCCAATATTAACGAGTCCTAATCATAAGTGGTGGTAAAATATCCAACGCTAAGGTTTGTGTATAACCAAAATCTATTTCGGAAAATGTTTGGCATTGTGTCTCATTGTATTCAATTTTCACAAATGGCAATATAAATTGCCATAATTGGAATTCACCTGCAACAGACCAGTTAGAGGGTTGAGAAAAACACAGGGGTACACTTGATAGCCAGCTTTTATTCGCCGAATAAAAACTTCAGTATTAGCTGGAATTCTGCTTTAATTTGTCAGTCATATAAATAAATCCAATCTAAATCTACTAGTCCAGTGGTTTCAAACTCTATTTCATTGTGGGCCGCATCAACATTCTTGTTGTCCTCAAAGGGACGGTTGTATCTGTAATGCCTCGTACACACGGTCGGATTTTCCGATGGAAAATGTGTGATAGGACCTTGTTGTCGCAAATTCCGACCGTGTGTTGGCTCCATCACACATTTTCCATCGGATTTTCCTACACACAAAGTTTGAGAGCAGGATATAAAATTTTCCGACAACAAAATCCGTTGTCGGAAATTCCGATCGTGTGTACACAAATCCGACAAGCAAAGTGCCACGCATGCTCAGAATAAATAGAGATGAAAGCTATTGGCCACTGCCCCGTTTATAGTCCCGACGTACGTGTTTTTACGTCACCGCGTTCAGAACGATCGGATTTTCCGACAACTTTGTGTGACCGTGTGTATGCAAGACAAGTTTGAGCCAACATCCGTCGGAAAAAAATCCTAGGATTTTGTTGTCGGAATGTCCGAACAAAGTCCGACCGTGTGTACAGGGCATAAGACTATATAAATGAATGCAGGGCTTATTTTCTCAGAGAATAGGTGCAGGAACTCAACCACACCCCCTACCTAACCACATTGAAAAGTGGATGTGGCCGAATTGCAGTGGGAGGATCTTAAAGGGGCAATAAACACCAGGAGTGCATTATGTATGGAGTTCAGGGGGTGCTCTACGTACAGAGTGCAGAGTTCAGGAGTGCTCTACATACAAAGAGCAGAGTACAGAGGTGTACTACGCACAGAGCGCAGCGTTCAGAGGTGCACTACGTACAGAGCGCAGCATTCAGAGGTGCACTATGTACAGAGTGCAGTGTTCAATGGTACACTACGTACAGAGTGCAGTGTTCAGAGGTGCTCTACGTAAAGAGGACGGTGTTCAGAGGTGCACTACGTACAGAGCTCAATGTTCAGAGGTGCACTACATACAGAGTGCAGAGTTCAGAGGTGCGCTAAGTACAGAGTGCAGAAGAGTTCAGAGGTGCACTATGTACAGAGCACAGTGTTCAGAGGTGCACTATGTACGGAGCATAGAGTTCATAAGTGTGCTAAAGAGTTCAGAGGTGCTCTATGTACAGAGTGCAGAGTTCAGAAGTGTACTACGTACAGAGTGCGGAGTTTAGAGGTGCACTACGTACAGAGTGCAGAGTTCAGAGGTGCACTACAGAGTTCAGAGGTACATAATGTACAGAGCGCAGTGTTCAAAGGTGCACTACGTACAGAGTGCAATGTTCAGAGGTGCACTACGTACAGAGTGCAGAGTTCAGAGGTGCGCTAAGTACAGAGTGCAGAAGAGTTTAGAGGTGCACTACGAACAGAGCACAGAGTTCAGAGGCGCACTACGTACAGAGCACAGAGGTGCACTATGTACATGTAGCACTAACTCACGGTGGAGCTGCTGGTTTAAAGCGGGTTGTTACCGTCACCTTTGTTACCTCAATTTCACCGGAACTGAGTCTAGGGTCCCGTTGAGTTTAATACCAGACAGTGTAGACACCAGACACTTGAATATCTTTTTCAATGCTTTAATAAAGAGTAACTGAAGGAAGTAGCAGGAAAGAGGTAGAAGGCAAGTTGCAGGGAAGTTCAAATACCCTTTCTTGATGTAACATTAGGAATTGGAATCTTGTAGATGAATGTACTCTCCTTTAAGAGTTGAATCTTTGCCCACCCGGATAGGTTTCTCTCACTAACCTAGCAACCTGCCCGCAGCACGAACAAAAGTCTCTGCCACCGACTTGAATGGAATAGAAACCCGTACGATCCTCTGCCACAGGATGCAATGGTTTACGATGGATAGCAAACACAGCACTAGAACCTTTAAGCCGACCCGGCAGTACTATGTGGTAGTTAACTTTAGGATTCGTCCTCCAACTGATTCACCAGGCCCCTCTCCAGGCCAGCACTCTGCATGATCCTTCCATGACGGGTCCTCCCCTGGGATCTTCTCAGTTGTCCAGCTTCTTCCCGCAGGACAGACCGCACAGGACCATTCCCTCGCTGCTGTGGTAGGCCCCAGACAGACTTCTGGGCCCACCCACACGCCGCAGCAACGTGGTCCTCCCGGTCAGAGGACCATGCGGTAGTACTCCTAACACATACCTGTCGGCCAGGAGGGCCAGCAGGTGGAACGAAAAGGGACCCTAAAACATGGTGTCTGTCCCAGAAATACCCTCTCCCAGAATGCAACTCGGAGGACCACCTCCACCGAGTTATCTCCGGGACAGAAGAGCACCCATACGCTTCAGCGCGTTGCCTTTCCAACACCGACCTATGGCGACAACGACACCCACAGGCACAGTTTAAAACTACATGCAACACAGCCAAACTGGAACAGAGGCTAAATCTGACTATGTATGAAACAGATAACCCACTAAATTTACCTATAAGCGGTAGATAAAAATCTACCAGAGCTACATACAGTGTGCAGAGTTCAGAGGTGTACTACGTACAGAGTTCAGAGGTGCACTATGTACAGAGTGCAGAGTTCAGAGGTGCGCTACAGAGTTCAGAGGTGCATCACGTACAGAGCGCAGTGTTCAAAGGTGCAGTACATACAGAGTGCAATGTTCAGAGGTGCACTATGTACAGAGTGCAGAGTTCAGAGGTGCGCTAAGTACAGAGTGCAGAAGTATCACGTACCAGGTGCTGGAGGCCAATGGAGAGAGGGCTTCCCTTGCAGCTAAGTTCCGGACTCCCCTGAAGATGAGACAGGAGGAGTCAGGCACAAAGTAGCACAGGTCACCTGTGAAGTTGCTTGCAGAAAGCCCAGGAATGCTGCTGATGAGATGAACAGTCTACAGGCAGGTGGCGCCTGTGAGGTGAGACAGGTCTCTAAAATCACTGAGATAATAGAGTAGTCAACACAAGCCAAGTTCAGAACCAGGTTTAAAGCAGAGCAGACGTAGTCAGGTGGAAGCCAGGTCATACGCGAGAAGCAGGCAGAGGGTATCCGTAAGACGAGCCGGGGTCAGGAATTGGAGACAGGCAGACAGGTCAGGAACAAGTCGGGTCAGAAACAAAGAACACAGGAGCAAGGAATCACAGGAACACAGGTACAAGCTGAGATCAGTCAGCAACTTCAAGCACTGATACACTTCCCTATAAAGGCCTATGAGATATGGACACTGGGTCCTAGAGCCCTTCTCCTGTTGTTGCTGCCTTGACAGATGCTGGGTCCTAAAGACCTTCTCCTGCTGTCAGCGCCCTGACAAGAAGAGTTTAGAGGTGCACTACGTACAGAGCACAGAGTTCAGGGGTGCACTACCTACAGAGTGCAGAGTTCGGAGGTGCATTAGGGACAGAGCACAGTGTTCAAAGGTGCACTACGTACAGAGTGCAATGTTCAGAGGTGCGCTAAGTACAGAGTGCAGAAGAGTTCAGAGGTGCACTACGTACAGACAGTGGCGTCTCCAGCTTTCATATGTAGGGGGGGCACATGGGGGGACAGGGACAAAAGTAGGGGGGCCAACTATAAAAATGTATGTGTATATATATATATATATATATATATATATATATATATATATATATATATATATATACACACACACACACATACAGTGCCTTGAAAAAGTATTCACACCCCTTGAAATTCTCCACATTTTGTCATGTTACAACCAAAAACGTAAATGTATTTTATTGGGATTTTATGTGGTAGACCAACACAAAGTGGCACGTAATTGTGAAGTGGAAGGAAAATAATAAATGGTTTTCAAAATTGGCACCTGGGGCGGATCCTATATCTGGCATCCCTCCCCCCAGGCGGACAGGCAGTGCACCGTTCGTCGACGTCAAGTGATTTTAGGGTAGTATACTGGCAGATTGGGGTGATATAGTGCCAGGTTAGGGTGATATACAATAGTGCCAGGTTAGGTGGTAGTGCCAGGTTAGCTGATATACAATAGTGCCAGGTTAGGTGGTAGTGGCAGGCTAGGTGGTAGTGCCAGGTTAGGTGATATACAATAGTGCCAGGTTAGGTGGTAGTGCCAGTTTAGGTGATATACAATAGTGCCAGGTTAGATGGTAGTGCCAGGTTAAGTGATAGTGCCAGGTAGGGTGGTAGTGCCAGGTTAGGGTGGAAGTGTCAGGTTAGGGTGGTAATGCCAGGTTAGGTAATAGTGTCAGGTTAGGGTGGTAGTGCCAGAGTAAATACATGACAACATGAATAGATAAGAACCTCCTTCTCCCCCTCCCTGATGTAAACATAAAGAAAAAAAAACTCACATGGGTGCTGGCAATCTGAGGATTGATTCTGGCTTCTTCTTCCTGGAACTGTAGTCAAAATGTGGCGGGTGAGAGGGGAAGAGGGAGGGGCTGCAGCACGGACAAAGCATTGCAGCCAAACCGTGCCCATCATTTCCGCCTTACTGTGCCCATCATTGCAGCCTCACCATGCCCATCTCATTGCCGCCTTACTGTGACCTCATTACAGCCTCACCATGCCCATCTCATTGCCGCCTTACTGTGACCTCATTACAGCCTCACCGTGCCCATCTCATTGCCGCCTTACTGTGCCCTCATTGCAGCCTCACCGTGCCCATCTCATTGCAACCTTACTGTGCCCTCATTGCAGCCTCACCGTGCCCTCATTGCAGCCTCACTGTGCCCATCATTGCAGCCTCACTGTGCCCATCATTCCAGCCTTACTGTACCCATCATTGCAGCCTCACCGTGCCCATCATTGCAGCCTCACTGTGCCCATCATTGCCGCCCTACTGTGCCCATAATTGCCGCTTTACTGTGCCCTCATTGCAGCCTTACTGTGCCCATCATTGCTGCCTTACCGTGCCTTCATTGCAGCCTCACCATTGTTGCAGCCTTACTGTGCCCATTATTGCAGCTTCACATGCCCATCATTGCAGCCTCACCGTGCCCATCATTGCCGTCTTACTGTGCCCATCTCATTGCAGCCTCACCGTGGCCATTATTGCCACCTTACTGTGCCCTCATTGCAGCGTCACCGTGCCCTCATTGCAGTCTCGCTGTGCCCATCTCATTGCATCTTTACCGTGCTCATCATTGCCACCTTACTGTGCCCTCATTGCAGCCTCACTGTGCCCTCATTGCAGTCTCACTGTGCCCATCTCATTGCAGCCTCACCATGCCCTCATTGCAGTCTCACTGTGCCCATCTCATTGCAGCCTTACCGTGCCCTCATTGTAGCCTCTGTGCCCTCAACATGACAGCCTCAGCGCTGTGTCACGGAGCTGTAAACTCATGTTCTGCCGCGCTATGACAAAGGTCCCGCCCTCCTCCTTAGAGCAGCTCGTGTGATAGACAGAACACTGCGTCTATCACACGAGCTGCTCTAGGAGGAGGGCGGGACCTTTGTCATAGCGCGGCAGAACATGAGTTTACAGCTCCGTGACACAGCGGTCTCCCGCTGTGCCTGTAAATGGAAAGAGGGAGGGGAGCGCTGAAGCCACACACCAGAATAGATCCAAAGCGGCCAGTCCGGCCCTGTTGGGGGGGCACAGGGGGGGGCCCAGTATGATATTGGGGGGGTCAGTGCCCCCTGTTGCCCCAGGCTGGTGACGCCTCTGCGTACAGAGCACAGAGTTCAGAGGTGTACTACGTACAGAGTGCAGAGTTCAGAGGTGCACTACGTACAGAGTGCAGAGTTCAGAGGTCCGCTACAGAGTTCAGAGGTGCGTTACGTACAGAGTGCAGTGTTCAAAGGTGCACTACGCACAGAGTGCAGAGTTCAGAGGTGCACTACAGAGTTCAGAGTTCAGGGGTTTTCTATGCATAGTGTGCAGGAATCAGCTCTCTTTTATAGACTGTTTACATCCGCCTTTCACCCCTCCCCCTGGGTGCGAAGGGCCTCATAAAATGGCCTGGAGGGCCGAATTTGGCTTGCAGGCCTTGTGTTTGACATGTGTACTAGCCCATCTAACGCTATCCTCTCCACTCGTTGTCAATGCTACTGTCCAATGGTGGCTAGCTACTGTATGTCGCTCCTTCATTGATACAGTGAGTGTAGCCATGTTAATAAACAAAGTGTGTTACTCATACCTCCCAACTTTAGAACTTGAGAATGAGGGACACTTCAAGAGGACGTGTACTGCGCCTCAGCAATAATGGGTGTGGCCAAACTGGTTACAGTGAGAGGGGCTTAAGAGGTGTGATTAAACAATACTTGGGTTTTGTTGTACCTAAAGAATATGCATTGGTTGCTGTACCACAAGCACAAGTCTTACAGACACATACAAACCCCAGCACAATAAAAAAAAAAAAGAAATCACTCCCATTACAGATGATTTTGTGTAGAGTGAAAATAGACAGTGAGTGAATATTTTGTCTAAGCCTACCTTAAAGAATGCCTTCATTCGCCAGGGCGGGCAGGTGTCCTGGGTGCCTGTGCTAGTGCCTGTGCTAATGTGCCCCTCTTATGGCAAAGTGCTCTGCGATTCGCAGGATGCTGAGATTTAGTTAAAATTGGACAGTTGGGAGGTATGCCCCTGCCCGTACACACTACCCCCTCCTGCACACATTACCCCCCACCCTCCCTATACACCCTCCCCCCTCCTGCACACATTACCCCCTCCCTGTACACACAGCCCCCTCTTGCACACATGACCCCATTCCCTGTACATGCTGCCCCCTCCTGCCCACATTACCCCCACTACACATTGGTCCCCATCCCCCTCCATATTACGCCCCTTCTGCACACAATGCCCCCCCACCCCCAGTGCCGGGACAAGGTCATCTAGAGCCCAGGGTGAACATGCCAAACTGCGCCCCCCCCCCATCAAGATATATGAGCATTGTGTGTCAGCGAAAACCCCCCCTACAAAAACACTGAGCACTAATCTGCATGCTTACCCACTAAGCAAAAATTCCCTCTCCTCCCAGTACAAATCCACCCCCTGCTGAAATCCCCCCTCTTAGTTAAAATGTTTTGCCCCCCCAAATCCCTGAGCTCACATGCCCCCCCTAAAAAAATCCCCCTCCACAATGACCTTTTTTTGCACACTGTCCCTGGAAATCTGAGACATCTAGTTGCTGAGACAGTGCACTAATTATTGCTCAGCTTGGCAGGGGTTAAAGCTGATGCTACACCAGCAGAGTGCTTTCTGCTTTCTCCGATGGACTGAGCACTAGGGATTCCAAACATTCTTAAGAAAGTTGGAAATCAGCCACTGTCTGCTTGCATACCTGACATTGACCTGCCGACCTGTCCAGCTGCAACTTCCGGGAGTACACACAATGGACGCCAAGTCCAGCAAGAAGAGCTGATTGGCTGCAGTGGGTTAGCCCTGAACAGGGGCTTCCTGGACAGTGATCTTTTGTTTACCTGGGGCAGTTCACAGTCAAAGAGGGAGCAATCCGACTTCTCTTCGACAAAGCAGCTGCAGGTCCAGTATAGAGTCACTGTGCTGGACTTGCAGCTACTGCCCATATGTCATGCGGGAGTGCGGGACAAAGCCCATTCCTGCGGGATGCCGGGATTAGGTTGTAATCTTAGGACTGTCCCGCAGAAACCAGGACGGTTGGGAAGTATGGTCACTAGTTAGATTACCAGGTAGAAATAAAATATATTCTAAATATATACAGTAAATATATATATTAATATATTATTTACATAAAATATAAAAAGAAAAATTCTGTTGTTGCAAATTGATAAGAAACTTTGTTTTACAGACAACTCAGCATATTCATGCCTGGGTAGAATAGAACGGAGTAAAATAAATATTTATGATTATTATTTCTTTATCCCCGCTTTGTGTGGCCCGTTGGAAAGGCCCTGACCACAAAGTTTCTGGTGGCTCTGGCCATGCATTGCTTGCTTTACGAGTATTCCAAATTAAACACTTTTCCAATAAAAACAGGTAATATTTGTAGAAAACATCAGTTTAATTCCCTTTTTTAACTAGCGGCTACAAAAATAGGAATTCAAAGAAATAAATCTGATATTTCTTTACAACATTTACTTTTTGCACATTTTATAAATGTTGCATTATTTTATTCTAACAATATTTATTGGCTTCAATCAAAAGTAAAAAAAGAAAAATCATACATATATACTGCATATATACTGCATATATATATATATATATATATATATATATTTTTTTTTTTTTTTAGAAAAGTTTAGTTTGTAGCATTAAAAAGAAAAAGGTTTCATCTTTGCTCAGCAAATGTAAAAATATGATAGACTGTACATGGGTAAAATAATACATGATTTATAGTTGTTAATTATTGTAAAGCTGAACTGCAGGCTGAATTCAGAAATAAAAAAAAAATATTCCAGCCATGTATTCATTAGTCAATCATTAAAATATAAATGTAAACCTATCACTAAATTCTCAAATAATCTTTAAAGCAGTATTAAACCACTGTGCTTCCTCCCGGGTTCCCAAATATCCTCTATGGCCATTGGGCGGCCAATGATGATATAACTTTATTTTTATTTGTATTTCACATTTATCTATATATTTTTTTTAACTAGGTTAAAAAAAATAGGTTGAAGTTTGGAGTTTTAGCTGCCATTCGTTTTTTTTTTTAATTGAGCAAAAATGTCAGGCTGGTCTAAAGGGAGAGGCATAGGTTCTGCACGTGGGGGTAGTATGGGGTGAGCAGGTTCTGCAGGACAAAGCAGTGGTCAGCAAGCACATCTAGAAGCAGGGCAGATCTCTCTTATCTATCTCAAAGTATGCACAGCCACAACACATGGAGGAGGCAGTGGAACCTCTTTCTCCTCCCAGGCACAGAACAGCCAGTTGTCCAAAGTGATGCCAATGTGCCCTCTTCCTTTTCCTCCTTGTCTGATTTTCCTCCCCATAGCTGGCTAACTAACTAGATATCACAGGCCCTCGTAACAACATTTGTAATGAGCCCCCCAACAGTATGTGTTCCTGGTGTAGAACCCAACACTAATTGTTAATTTTCTTGAAGAGGTAAAGCAAATAAGCAATGGTCAGTAGCTAGAAAAAAATGCTTTAGTGTCAGTGGTTAGTAGCTGGGACAAATGGCCCTTATCGCTAATCCTTAGGAGAGAAAAAAGCTCATATATTGGTGGTCCGTACATTAGAAGAAAAAAAAGCCCTGGCAAAAGTGATCAAAAAAAGGAAAGATGAGATGTTGGGACTTTATGTGAGACCATGACTATCCAGTACACAGGTCTCCATCCCTGTTAATTAGTAAAGGGGGGGGGGGGAGGGGGGAATTGTGGAAATTGGGACTTTGTATGAAACACAACACTTGGGTAGATTGAATCACTCGATAATAGTAATTAAAATATTTTTTAATCACACAATTGAGCATAATGCAATAGATAGCATAAATGGTAGAAAAATAGATACAGAATTTAGGTAAACATGATTAGTACATCATATAATAAAATAGTAGACATTATTGAACATGGTACATGATAATTCAGCAGTAAATGCACACAAAAATGTGTAAAAACATAATAGGTAGTGTACATAATTAATTGATGATTCAAACAAATCAAACCCATGGTATTGACATGATTGCTGTGGCATAGCATGAAATATAAAGCTTGACGCGTTTTGTGGGTTGTCTCCTCTCATCAGGAGCAGCTATACATAAGGGGTACCTATAATGGATTGTAAATTAAATTAAAAATCAATGGTAATTGATTAAAAAATAGGGAGAGAGGGAACAAACAACTATGGTCCTAGCACTCTTACCTATGGGTAAAATTTACAAGGATGTAGGTCATGATGAAATGATGAAAGGCGCTGGGGGGTGTTCTGTTAGACGTTTTTGTTAGGCTATCACTTGGGGGGCGTTTTCATTTCACTCCCGGGAGTTGTGACGCGCATCGGGACTATCCCCCCAATTTAATTGGTTGTGGGGTTGTGGGCTCGCGCTCGCTGCGCATGGACGCCATGCTTTCACGCTGCTATGTGTGATGTCATTCTTTGGCGCCACACGCTGGCGTGATTTTTCCATCGGTGTGCAGCATGGGGGAGGTTAGTGCCTATTTAATGCGCGCTAGTCGCTCAGACGTGGTCGCCCCTCTCTCCCAGCACGCCTGCGTGACGTCAGTGGGGCTCTGTTCTGGCGGGCGGGCCGTTCTTCAGTACCATACCACTGTGGGCTATTCATCTCTGCCTCACCCATTTCTGGCATATTTATACATCACTTCCTGATCACATGCTTCATTAGAAGCTTCAGGTAATTCTATTGCCATGGCTTCCTCCATTGGCCGTATGGTGTTTTGGTTTGTTAGTAGTTGGTAGTGTACATATCTATTGCAATATGCTCAATTGTGTGATTAATAAATATTTTAATTACTATTATCGAGTGATTCAATCTACCCAAGTGTTGTGTTTCATACAAAGTCCCAATTTCCACAATCCCCCCCCCCTTTACTACCAGTGATCAAAAGGAGCAAAAGATGCCCTTGTGTTAGTGATCAGTAAAAAGAAAAAAAATGCATAGTCAGTGGTCAGCAGTGGGGAAAAAGTGCCTCTTTAGTGGTCAGACGGGGGGGGAAAGTTCTGAGGAAGAGGCAGAAAAGCAGCAAGGTAGGCTTTTTTCCAGGTGCAAGGAAAGAGGCAGCTTACGGAGCACTGAATAATCCATCATAATCCATCTAACCGCATAGCCCCACAGGTACAGACCAATTCTATCCTCTGGGACATTCCACAGAACTCTGTAGTGTGGTCCTTTTTTTAACAGATCTGCTGACGCAGGCACCACTGTGATCTACAAACTGCAACATATCAATAATTTGGGTACCATATCCATATGCATGAGGAAAAACATGACTCTGCATCACCACAGTGAAAGCAGCATCTCAATGAGATAAGATAGCAGCAAAAGGCTTGCTTCTCCTGATAGTTCCTCTGCATCCCACCCCCACAACATTATCATATTGTATCTGCCGGAACATCTGCGGCCTCTAGTGACAGGGAGGTATATCTCACAAGAGTTTCTGAGGCTTAGACTATGCCACATCAAGCAGGGAAGAGAGTCTTAGCCATGTTGAGTAGGGTCAAATGAAAGCTTGATTCTCTGCAGAATTCTCCTATACCTAACCTGCGGTCTCCAGCAGTATCCTTCCCAAGGCAGGTGTCAGTTCTGCAGCTGTGGGAGCAAAAGAAACCCCCAAAAGTCCCTCCAAACTCCCCAAATTACTCCCATGCTCTGCATCTTAATGTAGTTGATGGCTTGTACTACACCACAGTGGCAGATACCCAGCCACCATTATTTTGCCTAGAAAGCCATTCCTTCCCTCCACCAGCAAGTATAACATAATGTGTCAAATAAAACAGTCATTTTTATTTCAAGATCCTATTTGCCTCTCCCCTCCCCTTATATTGAGGCCTAATTAGGCTGCTCACATACTGTCCAACCACTGAACAATATTTGTGGCTATTGTCCCTAATATAATACACTCTGACTGTAATATTTTAAGATTAAACCTGCTTCATTTCTCTCTCTTATACTACAAATTAACCAAGCTGTTTACATACTGTCCAACCACTGTTCAATATTTGTGGCTATTGTCTCTGACATAATACTATTTTTATTGCAAGACTTGTTTCACTGTTTGCTGCCTACTCAAGTGCTCACGCACTGTCCTGACACTGCCCAATTTCTACCAAATTCATACCTGAAATGTGTATTTTGGATATTTCAGTAATATTTGGGGCTACAGGAATGAGAGGGGGCTTCTGGAAATGTGAAGTTGTGGTTTTGAAGAATTTTTGTGCACTCTGTTCTGACACCTGTTCTCAACACCAGCAATTGCCCCGACAAATTGCCCGTGAAAACCCTCATCACACAGTCATGCAACGCTGTACCCAAATAAAATTGATGTTCTTTTTTTCCCCACAAATAGAGCTTTCTTTTGGTTGTATTTGATCACCTTTGCGGTTTTTATTTTTTGCACTATAAAGAAAAAAAGATCGACAATTTTGAAAAAAAAAAACTATTTTTTACTTTATGCTATAAAACATAGCCAATAAAAAAATGTAAAAATTCAAATTTCTTCATCAGTTTAGGCCAATATTTATTCTGCTACATATTTTCGGTAAAAAAATCCCAATGAATTTATTGGTTCGTGCAAAAGTTATAGTGTCTACAAACTAGGGGATATTTTTATGGAATCTTTGTTTATTAATTATTATTTTTTACTAGCAATGGCGGTGATCAGAGATTTTTAGTGGGACTGCGACATTGCGGTGGACAAATCGTACACCTGACACTTTTGACACCAATACAGTGATCAGTGCTAAATAGTATGCACTGTCACTGTACTAATGACACTGGCAGGGAAGAGGTTAACATTAGGGGCGAACAAAGGGTTAAAGAGGAAGTAAACCTCCTTCTGCTGTGACTGGAGGAAAAGAGAGATCCGTGTTACTGCTTAACAGATACACAAGAGCTCCATCTTCCTGTCAGAGTTGGGCTCAGCCCTTCCTTCTCTGAGCTGGCCGCTCCTATCTCTTCACAGGTACTCAGCTGTTGATGATATCCTGCTTGTCAGTCCTGCCTACTTAAGCCATCCAGTCCAGAGGTTCTCTGCCTTCGCCTTGGTCAACATCACAGAATCTCCTGCGATCCTGTTCAAGACTTGCTTTGCTGACATCCCTTCTGGCTCCAGATCCTGCTTGCTGTTACACTACATTGATCCCTGACTTCTGGCTTGACTGACTATCCATTCCGGTTACTGAACTTTGGCTATGTTTTGACTACGTTTGTTTTTTCTACATTTATTATTAAACAAATGTGATTTAACTGTACTTCTGTCTTGGCCTGATTTCATGGTTTCTGACACTTCCTCCCTCACAGAACAGCGGTCTGCCTTGTTTACATAGGCAGATCGCTGTTCTGCCTCTCTTGTGAATGATCGGCGGGTCCCGGCGGCCATTGGATCCGCTGATTGGCTTCCACTGTGTCCAATCACAGCGGGAGTGAGTCGCTGGTGACGCGTGCACCAGACCCCGTGCATGATATCACGTACCTGTACGTGATTTCGTGCAGGAGGGCCGCCCTGCCGCAGTATATCTGAGTGGGGTGGTCCTTAAGTGGTTAAAGTGGGGTGATTCTTTTCTATACGCACTTTACACATTCAAAATCTATTGTCCATAAAATTGCATTGTTCCATAACACCACATATAGCTTAGAGACATATCCCAAGCTTGTAATTTAAAGAATTGGTGTTTTTCCAATGTCGCACCTGAAGTTGTATTAACAGAACCCTCTCTTCCGTGTGTGTGGTGCTTTTTCAAAAAAAAAAAAATGCCCCCCATTGGCAATGCCCAGCTCCCCATGCCCTTTTTTAAAAGTAGTCTGCCTATCAACGCAAAAAACTGGGAGAAGTTAACAGCAGGATGCACCCCCTGTAGACTTCAATGGAATTCACTACGAAATTCAGGTTCAATGAAGATCAAGCCAGATTGGCCAAATTATTCCTCAGCAGACCAGCTCATTAGAAGTACAAATGCAAACAAAACAATTCACGAATCTTCAACGATTTCAACTAATCTTAGTAGGTCAGTGGTGTGTTTAGCGGTTTGTCCAGTGTTCAACTTTAACATTTTCCTTGCAAATTCTACATTTTCACCGGACCAAATAACAGAACGAGAGATCAAATTATAAAGATTTTTGGCAGAGTAGAACCATTATACCGTGCACCTATCCACTCTAGGACAAAACATGAAAGCTAGCGTCCAGAGTGTTGCTGATAATAGTCAGTGCTTGATTTTTCGAATCTGACCTGATAAGAATTTTGACCGATCAAACATTTAGACTGTTTTGTAAAGGGAAAAGAAGCAAAGATGAAATAATTTTATTTCAATTACTACTTGACCCGACAAACCTCTTGATATTTAGTCAGCTGCAAGAAATTACTAATGGATGACTTTTGAGGATAAAAGCAGAAAAATGATTTATCTTATTATGTAGATGAGTCATATAGGTTGCACGTTTGATTTTTAGGTGTAATCATTAAAGTGGAACACAAGACAAACTGCTAAATACACATAAGTGTAGCACCCTCTACTTAGGTAGGTGCTAGAGGTAAGATTTTTGGTGAGTGCAGGTAAATTTGTTTTGATCTGTGTGGGCTGAGAGTGGCCTAGAGTAGCAGCTATGACTCACAGACAGCATCACTCCACTGTCACCCCCCTCTTTCTTCTAGAGGATTATAGAAGAGGAGGAGGGAAAGAGAGGCGGGGCTGTCTGGGGTGCTTCAGCCAGCCCTGACCAATCCCCAACTAGGACTGGCAGGGGGCAGGCCTCCTTGATATACCCAGGGTCAGCCCAGCTGGGGAGGAATTGTCGGGTAGAAGAACTGAGGATGGAGTACTAGGCTGTCGGGTCCTTTGAGGGAGCTCCCCAGTCTGGGGGTGACCTTGAGCCAGTGACTCGGGTGCAGGACAGATACCTTCAAGAATTCATGAAGGATCTGAACAGGAGGCACAGAGAGCAGTCAGAGAGGACAGCAGGAGCTAGTACTGCCAGGCAAGTCTTCAGGAGGGAACCACCATTACAGCCAGGAGGGCTGGTGAAAGACATGTGCTATCAGGAGGAATGGAGAGGTCTGCCAGAGAGGACTGAGAGGAAACCGTAAGAGCTGGGTGTGGAGCCAGTGGGGATTGCAATGTCACAGGCAGTGAAGTCAGGCAGCTGCAGCCAGGAGGGCTGGCAGTAGGGTTGCCACCTGTCCGGGATTCACCCGGACAGTTTGGGTTTGGAATCATGCGTCCGGGTTTCAGACTGCCTGAAACTCTGGCACATTATTCAGACTGGACTGTGGCTTCCAAGCAGGGTTGCTGACTCCTGTTGTCCAAGCTGAGAGTGTCTGTTACACCCTCTTTCACACTGCCCAAAGCCAACACTAACCATTCCCCCCTAAACACACACACACAGACAGGAGAGGAGAGAGGGTTCGATCTGCACCTCTCCCCCCCCCCACCCCCCCACCCCTGTGTCTGCCCACACTCAAAATCCCTGGTGCTGTGCCTCAGAAAAGGAAAGTGGGAGCTGGAAATTAGAAGTCCAGCAGCCTCAGATACATCTGAATTAATTATGAGAGGTGAGAGGTGCTGACTGCGAAGGAGTAAGTGAGCTCACCATCTATCCCTGTCTGTGACTGAAGTCTCTCCCCTTCTCTCTCATGCCACTGAGTGAGTACACTAAGGTAAATCAGGGTTCTCAGAGCACACCTTACATCAGAGTTCCCCTTTACACCAGAGGCCACAGTGTTTCCCCTTACATCAGAGGCCTCTCTGTACATCAGAGTTCTCAGTGTTCCCCCTTAAATCAGGGTTTCCAGAGGATTCCTTATGTTAGAGTCCCCAGAGTTCTCCCTTACATCAGAATCTGCAGAGTCCCCCCTTACAGGGATTGGGAACTCTGCGAATTCAGTGGTAAAAGAGGAACTGTGAACTTTATATTATAAAAAAAATTGCTTTGCGTCTCTATAGTGTTCGAGTTTGACTTGAATAAAAGGTGGCAACCCTAGCTGGCAGGGCCTCAAGAGGGCTTACTGGGAGCAGTAGTCCAACATAGGAAAGCTAGCACTTGAGACTTCCTATTCTATTTTTTTCTACACTAAAAGGAGCCAGTGTCAGGTCTAAACATGTGCTAGCTGTGCCCGAGAAGTAAGAGATGTGCTAGAGAGAGAGAGTAACAGTCTGCAAGCAAGAGATGTGCTGGAGGAAATGGGAATGTATATAGCTGTCCCAATAATTGTTTGCTACACAAGCAGCCGATCAATTGTTTCAACTGGCATCTCATAAATTCCTCTACCCATCCAAATTCTATTCCCTCAATAAATTATCAAAAACAAGCATATGCATTGTTCATTGTCTCCAAGGTGATTGGGAAGTCAATGCCAGGCTGGGCAGGGTGACAGGTGGGCCACAACACTCAGCAGCCCCTACGGGGTTACTACTACTTAAAGAAGCTATATTACCCTCTAAAGGATTTGTATTACTGTCCACCCAGTCCTGAAATTTTCACAGCTCTGCCCTGTCTGGTAAGGGAAGAAACCTTATTTTCATCTGCTGCAGTTGAGTAAGGCTCCTTTCACACGGGGCGGACTCTGTTCCGATCAGCAGGGGATCATTACACGCAGTTGTGGGTTGCTTTCAGAGCAGCCCCATTCACTCGAATGGTTATGGGTTTGCGTTTGGCGAGCGCTATGCCCACCAAAAGTGACAGCAGTTTGGGCCAGGGAAAATGAACATTTCAACCGTTGAGTTTTACTTCCCCTAAACCTCTAATGTTAACAAGCCCATAATGCCAGGATGCTAGGTATAATCTTGGACTCTGACCTTTCCTGGACTCTGACCTTTCCTTTCAGATCCACATTCCAGTCACTGTCTAAATCTTGCCACAAACAATTCCCCTTCTTAACAAATGACACCACAAAGCTACCAATTCACTGCCTTATCATCCATCACCTTGCCCAGGAGTCACCAAGCGTTCGAAACAAAGGACCATTTTACTGCCCATCAAACTTTAGGGGAGCCGGACTGTAGAAAGTGGGAGTAAAACGGAAGTGAGCCTGATGTGCAGAGGGAGACCTCTTGTAAGGCCCTGGCTCCGGAGTCACTGGAGTTGAGACAGTGACCGTAGAAGCACAGTGAGGTGCCTTCAGAGTTCTCTTGGCTAGAGATGATGGCAGCTGAACAGGAACCGGCTTAAGTGCTGTGGATGCAGGATACAGGATGTAGGTGCGCTGTGGATGCAGGTCATTGGATGCAGGTCAGTGGATGAAGAAGCGCTGAGTGGCAGCAGATGCACTAAAGATGTAAGACAGCAGGCAGGAGAAATGTCAGACAATCCAGGTCATACACAGCGCATCAGTCAGCAGAAACGGCAGGCAAGGGATGGTCAGAGTACAGGCCAGATTGGTAATGGAGGATCAGGCAAACAAGTAAACAGAGCAAGGTTAAGGAAGCCAAGGATCAGGACTGGATGCCTATTAGACAGACTGCACCTCTGTGATCCTGTGTGCCTTAGACTAGCTGCAGAACTATAAGCAGTGCGTTCATGACATCCCCCCTTAAGGGCAACCTCCGGGTGCCCAAAAGAACTTTCTTTTGAGGATGGCTGCGGAAGAAGGCCTGGATCAGCTCTTGGGCATAAACGTTCTGCTTAGGTTCCCAAGAGTTTTCTTCTGGTCCATACTCCCTCCATTTGATCAGATATTGCAGTTGATTACCTCTTCTCTTGCAGGCTACGACAGCCTCCACCTCATATTCCTCATCCCCATTGACGATTACGGGTTCAGGTGGCCCCAGTCCCCTGTCTGGGAAGGGGTCTGGTACTGTGAGTTTCAGCAAAGGCACATGGAACACTGGGTGGATCTTGAGCAAATCAGGTAAAGCAAATTTGTATGAAACTTCATTTAGCTTCTTCTTAATTGGAAAAGGTCCAATAAATTTGGGTGCCAGTTTTTTCCAGGGGAAAGCCATTCTAAGGTTGGTAGTAGACAACCACACCTAATCACCTGGCTGGAGACACAATTCCCCTCTTCTCTTTCTGTCACATATCCTCTTGTTGGTCGCCTGTGCCTTGACCATAGTTTCCTGTAACAACTTGTTATTGCGACTCAGGAAATCAACAGTGCTCTGTACTGCTGGAACCGGGGACTCAGGGACAATGTTAGGCAGAAAGACTAAATGGAATCCATAGTTCACGAAGAATGGAGACTGACCTGTAACTGAGTGACTGGCATTATTCAAAGCGAACTCCGCCAAGGGTAATAGTGCTACCCAATCCTCCTGTACAAATGTGGTGAAGCACCGGATATACTGTTCAAGTGTCTGGTTCGTCCTCTCAGTCTGTCCATTAGTCTGAGGATGGTAAGCAGAAGACATAGATGGCGCAATCTTCAGGACCTTGCATAGTGCTTTCTGAAAGCGAGGGGTGAACTGGACCCCTCTGTCTGACACGTTTGTTGGGAGCCCATGTAACCTTACGATTTCCCTGATGAAGACCTGGGCACTCTCCATGGCAGAAGGTGTATTCTTTAGTGGGCCGAAGTGGGCCATTTAAGACAAGCGGTCAACCACTACAATAGCTGTACCTCTTTCAGATGGGGGTAGTTCTACTATGAAGTTCATTGCAATCATGCTCCACAGTCTATCAGGGATTAGTAGTGGTCTGAGAAGACCCCAGGACTTGCTTCTAGCAGTCTTGTTCTGAGTACAGATGACACATGACTTTACATATTCCTTGCAGTTCTTCTCGAGATTCGGCCACCAGAACATACTCTGTATTAATTCAATAGTCTTGAGGACCACAAAATGGCCAGCCAGAAGATGGTCGTGGCAAAGGCCCAGTACTGTTGTCCGGAAATTTTCTTGCACAAAAATGTCATTGTTCTTCCACAGCAACCCATCCCTGGGTATCAGGGTAACTCCCGGAGGACTGGACAATCCCGCTGAAGCTTGCTTTAGGCCAGACATCAGATCCATTTGAAGAAGCAGAAAATTGCCTTCAGATAGAATGGTATCTGGAACTGAGATTTCTTTTGGGTCATCAAACACACGGGAAAGTGCATCTGGCTTAATGTTCTTTGAACCCGGCCGGTAAGTGATATGAAATGAAAATCTGGAGAAGGACAACGCCCACTGCGCTTGACGCGGCTTCAGACACTTGGCGGCTCTCAGATACTCCAAATTCTTGTGGTCAGTGTAAATGAGTATGGGACGTGCTGCTCCTTTTACAAATACCTCCACTCTTTGAGTGCAGCCCTAATGGCCAGAATCTCATGATCACCCACGTCGTAATTCTTATCGGCTGGAGAGAGCTTACGGTAGAAGAAGGCTATGGGGTGTATTAGATCCTTGAGGCCTTGGTGTTGGGAAATAACTGCCCCTACTGCTGTTTCTGAGGCATCTACTTCAAGTAGGTAAGGCAGAGAGGGATCTGGATGATTTAGGATGGGGGCAGAGGTAAAAAGTCCCTTTAGAGTTGCAAAGGCAGCTTGAGCCCTGGAATTTCAGTGAAACTGAATGTTCTGTTTTGTTAGCTGGGTAATAGGAGAGATGATAGCGGGGAACCCCTTGATAAATCTTCGGTAGATGTTTGCAAAGCCAACAAAACCCCTTTTTGTCTGAGGGTGCAGACCAGTCTAGAACAGCTGTAACTTTTTGTGGGTCCATCTTGAATCCCTCAGTGGAAATTACCAGACCTAGGAACTGGATACCCTACTGCTCGAACTCACACGTTTCTGGTTTAGCATATAGTCCATGTTGACGGAGTTGGCAGAGTACAATCTCTACATGTTTCCGGTGCTCATCCAGGGATGTGGAGAAAATTAGGGTATCGTCTAGGTAGACAATTATGAAGATATCTAAACAGTCTCTGAAGATATCGTTAACAAAGTGCTGGAAGGTGGCAGGGGCATTACACAGACCAAAAAGCATCACTAGGTATTCATAGTTGCCGAACCTGGTATGGAAAGCTGTTTTCCATTCGTCCCCTGCACGAATACATACCAAGTTGTAGGCCCCTCGCTGGTCCAGTTCGGCAAATACGGCGGTAGTTCTCAGTCTTTGAAAGAGCTCAGGCACCAGGGGCAAAGGATACCAGTTCTTAACAGTGATTTTATTTATTTCTCAGTAGTCCACACAGGGCCGTAAAGAGAGGTCCTTCTTTTCTACAAAAAAGATTCCTTCCCCTGCCGGAGAGGTAGATGGTCGGATGAATCCCCTCTTAAGGTTTTCATCCACATATTCTTTTAGTGCATGCAACTCCCGTTCAGATAACGGGAAGATTTATCTAAAGGGGATCTCAGCCCCTGGGAGCAGTTCAATTGGACAATCATATGAGCGATAGGGAGGAAGAGTCTCGGCCCCCCGTTTGCTAAAAACGTCCAGAAACTCGTGATATTGCTCAGGTACTATTGAGTGCATCTCTGAATCAGATTCCAGGCACAGCAGAGGGCAGAAGACCTTGGGAGTCATGGGCATGCAGTGTTTTTGACAATAGGAAGACTGGAACGTGATATTTCCGGAGCCCCAATCAATTTGCGGATTGTGGGCCTGTAGCCAGGGTTAGCCCAAGATGACTGGAAACAGAGGGGACACAATTGCATCCAGACTCAGCAGTTCCTTATGGTCTGTGAAGTTGATCACAGGTAGTGGAGGGGTCTCCTGGGTCACCAAACCAGACTTTTCTGCCAGAAAGATGGAGAGTCCTTGGGCCCTGGGTCGGAGTGGGATCAGGGCTGGATTTCCCACAAGGCCACCGTAGCAGTGGTGCAGGGGCGGCGACTTCTCGTCTTTCACAGCCTCCCCCCCCGCACTAACATAGCAGAATGGAAGGTGCGGCATATGCGTGCCTTCTCTAATATCACTTCACTGCCCCCTCCTCACACTGCCTGTGTTATTCACACAAAACATGAAGCGCGGCCGCTCTAGACAAAGGGCAGGACTTTTAAAGTTAAGAAGTGGGTGATTGCTTGCTAGGCAGCGGGGCGGTCCCAGCAATAAATCACTCACTTTTAACGTGAAAAGTCCCGCCCGTTGTCCAGAGCAGCCAGGCTCCATGTCTTGTTTGAATAAGGTAGGGTTCTTTGGGGAGGGGGGAGTGCTGTGCTGTAAAGGAGTTTGATATTGAGAGAGGACTGTGATGGGGACTGTCAGGTACTCACCAAGGCCGGAATGCTGAGAGCGGCTTCCCTAGCAACTAGGTGCGAGATACCCCTGAAGGTGGTACAGAGGGAATCAGGCACGGAGAGGCACGGGTTGCCAGCAGGTGTGCAGGTCACCAAGGTTTCACTAGACGTGTAGAACCCGTGTAGCATGGACTGGTTGCTAAGCTGGAGAGAAGACTGGCAGAGACTCCAACACTTGACCTGGAACCAGGAACAGAGCTGAGGAGAAGCACAGGGTTAAGCAGAACAAGTCCGTTAAGCAGGCCGAGGGTCAAACACTGGGAGACGTGGTAGCAAGCACAGGTTGAGGCAAGGCAAGTCCGTTGAGCAGGCAGAGGGTCAAACACCAGGTAATCGTAGTACAGGTTTAAGCAAGACAAGTCCGTTTAGCAGGCCAAGGGTCAACACTGGAGAGAGGATCAGTAGAAGAGTCGTAATCAAGCCGGGGGTCAAACACTGGAGCGAAGATAAGCAGAGAAGTCCTTAATCAAGCCGAGGGTCAAACACTGGAGAGAGGACAAGCAAAGTAGTCAAACGGTCCGGGTCACAACAGGCAGGAACAGGTATGCAGAGGATAAACGGGAACACTGGAAGCTGAGAAGACAAACCAGCAATGAGCACAAGGCATAGCTGCCTTTATATAGGCCCGCCAAGGGGACGTCCCGCTGTACGTGCATGCGTTCGTGTGCCCACGTGTGCTAACCCGTTCGGATCACGCGCTCGTACCCGCCGATCGTGTGCCCGTACGTGCTGAAGTGGGGCTCTACTGCGCAGGTGCACCGGGACGCGCCGATACTGACAGGCTCTGACTGTGTTAACCCTCTGACAGGGGCTCAGACTGTGATTGGGGGGTCAGTCTCATTTTGGAGGTCAGTCTGTGATTTGGGGGGGGGGGTCAGTCTGTGATGGGGATCTGTGATGGGGAGTCTGTAATGGGTCAGGACCAGTTTGTGATGGGGGGTTAGTCTGTGATGGGGGGGTCAGTCTGTGATGGGAGGGTCTGTGATGGGTCAGTCTGTGATGGGTCAGTCTGTGATGGGTCAGTCTGTAATGGGGGGTTTGTGATGAGGTGGGGGGGATGTGACGTAAGGGGGGGGTTAAGGACACTGATGTAAAAGGGGGTCGTGATGTAAAAGGGGGTATGTGATGTAAAGGGGGGACTGAGGACACTCATGTAAAAGGGGGTCTGTGATGTGAAGGGGGGGGGACTGAAGGCACTGATGTAAAAGGGGGTCTGTGATTTCTGCACTAGCAAAACACAGGTCTCTGCAAGGGCAATAGAAAACAATTGTTTTCTATGTGTCCTGTTCAAACTGCAACAGTGTGCTGAGCAGTGTGGTAAAAAGTGCATACTGTTTCTTTGCACTGCAACTGAGCTGTGGTGCATAAAAATGAATGAAATGTATTTGCATAAAGAACTATTTACGATCATCTTTGGATCAAGAAAGACTGAACAGTTTAGCTTTACTTGCCATCGAGTCAGAACTTTTTAATACTTTGTCCTACGAAGATTTTATCGATGAGTTTGCCAAAAAAAAAAGTTAGAACTAAAAAATTGTAGGGAGTTTCTTACTGCTATAATCTTTAAAAGGCATTTCCTGCATTATAGAGTATTTTCAGTCTGTACAATTAAAGCCAGTTATTTTCAGTGTTCTCGTGTGTGGAGGTATGTTTTTAATTGATCTATTGTAGCAGTCATCGATAAAGGACAAGAATGGTGGTGTGTGTGTGTGTGGGGGGGGGGGCAGCATTGAAGGACCCGGCCTTGGGGTGGCAAAGGGAGTAAATCCGGGCCTGTGTGGGATGTGTTGTTGATTTGCAAAGTTCAAGTCAATAAAACAACTACATGCCCCAAAGTCAATTATTTCAGTAACTGGCACTGTTCTTCCTGGAAGCTGAAATGAGATGGAAAGAGTCAGGTGCGTGGTGTTGGCAGAGGGTGCTGGATAACTGTAAGCAGGGCTTTTTTTTCTCAAACAATAGGTGCTGGAACTTGACCACGGCCCCACAACACCCCCCCCCCTACACACACCCTCTAAATCCATCAAATAGTGGGTGTGTTAATAGTAGGAGGGTCTTAAAGGGGCATTAAATACCAGGATTGCATTACATACAGAGTGCAGAGCTGTCACTTGTAAACACAGAAACCAGACCTCTGTGTTTACAAGTGATTGTGGTGGGCAGGCACCAAAGGGTCTGAGCCAGAGGTGGTGGAACTGAGTTCCACCAAGTTCCCCCTGAAAAAAAGCCCCGACTGGAAGGGGCGATAGACATTTACGTAACTTATGTAACTCTGCTGGACAAGAGTGTACATAGTGGCCGGCCTCCCCACAGTACAGGCAAAAGTTGTTCTGTCACCGGCATAACCGTTCTTCAGCAGATAGTGAGGGTCTCATTAATTCAAGTTGCATAGCCTCACGAATATCTGGCATCAGTTTAACTGGTACAGGATTGGCTGAGACAGGACTGATGAAAGCAGGGTGAGCAGGAGCAGGCACACGGGGTAACATCCAGGTGGGATGGACTTGCTGGGTAGCTCTTTCTGTCATGCGCTCCCGAAGACGTCGGTCTATCTGGATGGTCAGAGTAATTAAAGTCTCCAATGTGTTTGGTATACCGACCCTGGGCAGTTCATCATTTAAGCTTTCAGATAAGCCAAGGCGAAACTGGTGCCGCAGGGCTGCGTTATTCCACTGAGTATCCGCCCTTCAGCCCCTGCAGTACGCTCTGAGGCCTTTCTGGAGCACATGAAGGGCAGCCTCTGCAGTGGAAGTCCGTTGTGGGTCATCGTATAACTGTGCCATGGCATTGAAGGAGGATGACAAAGAATCCAGCATAACATGGCGCTCTTCGAGTAAGCAATCTGCCCAGGTCTGTGGTTCACCCTGAAGTAGAGAAATGATGAACCCCATCTTGGTGGTCTCCAGGGAAAAGGTCTGAGGTTGTAATGAAAAGTACAGTTCACATTGCGAAATGCCAGGAACCTATTTCGGTCCCCGGAAAATCTCTCCGGAATGGGAACCCTTGGCTCTGGAAGTATCATCATTACGGTGGGTGTGGTAGCAGTCTCTGTTGATGTCCTGCTAGTAGAAGGAGCTGAGAAAGAAGAAGGATTCACAGCGGTAGTCAGGGATTGCATCTGTCTCTCCAATTGCACATAACCATCCTGAAGAGATTTCACTGCTTGAATGAGGGCTGAGAAGTGTTAGCAAATCTCATCTGTGGAGGAGGTCCCTCTTGCAGGCTCAGGAATGGCTTTTTGATACTGACACGTACCTTGGAGGTGAGCCTGACATGCAGAGGGAGACCTCCCGTTAAGCCCTGGCTCCGGAGTCACTGGAGTTGAGACAGTGACCGTAGAAGCACAGTGAGGTATGATTACCTGCAGAGTTCTCTTGGCTGGAGATGAGGGCAGCTGAACAGGAACCGGCTTAGGTGCTGTGGATGCAGGATACAAGATGCAGGTGCGCTACAGATGCAGGTCAGAGGATGCAGGAGCGCTAAGTGGCAGCAGATGTAGATGCACTAAAGATGTACTACAGCTGGCAGGAGAAAGGTCAGATAAGCCAGGTCATACACAGAGGATCAGTCAGCAGAGACGGCAGGCAAGGGATGGTCAGAGTTCAGGCCGAGTTGGTAACGGAGGATCAGGCAGACAAGTAAACAGCGCAAGGTTAAGGAAGCCAAGGGTCAGGACTGGAGACAGCAGCGAGGTCAGTATTAGATCAGATGCAAGCTCCGGATCAGGTCAAAGGGTAAACCTGCAGATCAAACAGCAAAAAACTAGTGCAGCTGAAGCCCTTTTAAAGGCCACTGGGCGCCAAGGCATAGTTACTAGACATGTGCATTTCGTTTCGTTCCGAATCTAAATTTGGACAAATTTTTCATTATTCGGAAATTCGTATGCATCCGAATTTCCGAATTACAAGAGTAACAAATTTAAACGAATCCGAAAAAAAACAAACGAATTTGAAAAAAAATTTGAATCAAATTTGAAAACAAATTCGAAAACAAAAATGTATTGCCCAATTTTGCACTATTCTAGTGCCCACCCCCGCCCCCTGGTACGAAGTATACCATTCAGCCAGTATTTTTGATTGCGCCGAAACTGTGCCAAAGAGGAGGATTTTAATCGTGAAGCCAAAGCACTATACGAATGATTAATCATTAGGGGATATAGTAAGAAGGTCCTCAAAAAAGCCTACCAAAGGGCCAAAGCAAATACACGAGAATCGTTAATTTATAAAACAAAGACACGAGAGACCAACCCTACAACTAAATTTGTAACAACGTTTAGTGCACATCAGAAAATCTTTCGGCAATTAATTCATAATAACTGGCACTTTCTATCAGAAGATCTGGTTATATCTAAATATGTACACAATAAAAATCTCTCCTGCGCTCAGGTGTCCATAAACTGGATATGTGGTGCAGCCACCTAGAGAAGTAATGCCTATCGTCTTGCAGCCCTCGTTTGAACAATGGGTATTCAAGCTAGAAAAAAAATCAGAAAAGAAAGAGGGCGCACCAACCTAGTGCATTACCACTGATAAACTTTAATGCAGCATAAAAACAGCAAAAATTATACTCACAAACAAGCTAATAAAAATAGCTTTCAAAAGGGCGCAAAAGCGCTGTTCTGTAGATCGATGGGGAACACCCCTTTGCATTGCCCGCTTAGGCTCTGAAGAAAGGGGTGCTCCCCCGAAACGCGTAAGCCATCGGCCATTTGCACCGGTCTGATCCTCTCGGCAACAGGTCCTGGGGTGTCGATCTACAGAACAGCGCTTTTGCGCCCTTTTGAAAGCTATTTTTATTAGCTTGTTTGCGGTTTATATCTAAATATGTGGCAGACAAACGAGAAATTACCTATAGGAGATCTCGTTCAATTAGGGACAATGTTGTGCATAGTCACTTTGCACCTGCTGCTCCCTAACTGGAGCGACAGGTGGAAATGGGACTTTCAAATGTGGTCACTGCGACCAATGCCCTTGGATCAGAGAAGGCACTGGTTGCCAATTACCAAGAGGAGGGTATCATAAATCAAAAGCATATGCAGACTGTAGTACTATTGGGATCGTCTACCTTGCAATGTGCATATGTGGCGCATTCTATATTGGAAAGACGAAACGCCCATTTGCGAAACGCATCCAGGATCATCTTTATTACCTCGATGCGGGTTTACTACACACTCCAATATGTAAACACGTTGGATTAAACCATAGCTATGACCCAACATATATATCATTCTTCGCATTAGAGGTTATTTCAGAATCAGAGAGAGGAGGGGACTTCGATAAAAAAATCCTCCAACAAGAAGCTAGATGGATCTTTAACCAAAGAGCCACTTATCCACCGGGGTTAAATACTGCCTTGTCATTTAAACATTTTTTGTAGCCCTATCCTCCTCCTATTCAGCAGCTTATTTGTTATATTTAAGCATGACTGATATAAAACGTAATCTCTATATACTGACTTGAATGGTTGTTATTTATGGGCATAGACTCTTTGGTGTCACTTCATCTCTGAATTGTTACACTGCTATATATTTAATTCAACATTTATCTTAAGTAGGGGCTGTTATTCTGTCACTGGTTTTGGAAGGCACGAGTTTGTATGTATTTTTGTATATATTCAGAACAATTAATATGCATAGGTATTTTTATGCTACATTAATACTTAGTTCACAAATACTTTTTATTTCTTTTTACTCTGGGACTGTTGGTGCTGTACCAGTTGCATGGCATCTCGTGCTTGCGGTGCGGTGACTCAGTCTTCTTCAACCCAGGATGTTAGTGGTGGTATTCAGGTGCCCCTGGTGGAGGGTAGGGAGATTACATCTCCCTCCCTCACTCCCTTTGTACGCCATCGGCGTGCGGGTGCGGGCGCATGCGCTGTAGTGGACGAGATCTGGCCTCTCGGTGCGTGCGCCAGTCAGGGGCTCCCGCTCTGGAGGTGAAGTCAGGGGTCATCATTGACCCTTCACTTCCGGGGGGGATCGCGCATTTTTAAGCAGACGGTGAGAGCGTTCTCACCGTCAGGTCTTGGACATTGAGCACACCATACAGCAGGCGGGACTACACCCGCTGGGAAATCGCGGCTTACCAGACATTCTACAGGTAATTTGGCTTTCTATTCACGTTGTGTCAATCAGCGAGAGGAACTAGTATACTAAGTAGATATGTGGTTAGATGCCTGTACCTGCCTTATAGAGTATAATGGTGAATGTCATTAGCTGCTGACTGATTAATATCATGTCATAGCAACGGTGTTTTTTCCCTAGACTATAGCGATACAACTTAATATAGTCTAGCACGTTTATGTTGCACTATTTGCAGCATTAAATAGCTGATATTTTCCCCTCCTGTTTCATTTATGGCTCCCAATTAGACCTCATATATCTGTAATTATCAGGTCCTAGCTTGTTAGTGTCAATTTAGTCAACAGCTATCTGTGACTGTTGTCTAATTACTTGCACAGATATTCAAACAAATATTTTAATATTTTATTACTGATTTCAAGTATGCTTAAAAATAGTTTCCTCTAAATTTAAATCTTTAGAATAATGACACTGGTAACAATCTTCTGATATCCTGGTAATTGCGTGATCCGATATCCCACTATCCAACCCTCAGGGATCTGGCTTCCACAGGGTAGCGGTTCTGGTGGACTGATTTTGACAGTCGTGCCTTGACCATGAGTATCTGTCATGCATATCTGGTGTAAGCACCCGCAGTCTCTGATTGGGTAAGCACATATACTCCTCCAGGAAATGTCTATCATTTATGTATTCAATAAATTTAATTCCTAATGATGTTTTATGTAATTTAGATGAATGTATAGATGCATGCGACGCCCTTAAAGAAGCAGGAAACTGCAAAACATGTCGGCTCTCTGCATATTGAAGCATCTTGCTTAACTGTATTTCCAAGTATCATCCACAAATTATGTTTTATGTTGATTTTGTGATTTTATACTTAATATATTTTTGTACTAATAAATCAAATTTTTAAACAAATCTCAATGATTCAGTGCTTACCTTGTTATACAGATAATATTGTCTCCCTAAAATCCCAATCCCCTTGGGGGTAGCAGAGTCTTTCCCCCAATTTTACACCTTTATTTACTATCAGGGAGTGGAGACACCTATCTGTAGCTGAAAAAGATCCAATTAACATTTATCTCCTAGAATAGAAAATAATAAAAAATATTAGACTAGAAAAACAATAGAACAGAATAAAATATAATATATATGATTATATATTATTTTTTTCTATTCTGTTCCATTGTTTTTCTATGCTATTCTTTTCTATTCTATTCTAAACTTTTCTATACGAATTCAAATATATATATATATATATATATATATATATATATATATATATATATATATATATATATATATATATATAATATTTTTCTGTTCTATTGTTTTTCTGTTCTATTCTAATCTTTTCTATTTGAATTCAAATTGATTCTATACCAAATTTGAATTTTGGAAGATGTTTTATATATATATATAGATATATAGATATATATATAATATTTTTTCTATGCTGGTCTATTGTTTTTCTATGCTATTATTCTCAATTATTTTCTATTTTATTCTAATCTTTTCTATTTGAATGCAACTTCATTCTATACAAAATTCGAATTTCGGAAAATGGTTATATAGAAATAGAATGAAATTGAATTCTAATAGAAGAGACTTGAATAGAAACAACTATAGAACAGAAAAAAATATAATATATATATCCATCTTCCGAAATTGAAATTTGGTACAGAATGAATTAGAATAGAAAAGATTAGAATAGAAAATAATAGACAAGAATAGCATAGAAAAACAATAGAACAGAATAGAAAAAAATATAATATATTCTATTCTAATCTTTGCTATTTGAATTCAAATTCATTCTGTACCAAATTCCAATTTAGTAAGATGTTTTTATATATATATATATATATATATATATAAAAAACCTCTTCCAAAATTCGGATTTCATATAAAATGAATTTGAATAGAAAAGATTAGAATAGAGTAGAAAAGAATAGACTAGAAAAATGATAGAACAGAATAGAATAAAATATAATATATATATTATATTTTATTCTGTTCTATTGTTTTTCTAGTCTATTCTTTTCTATTATTTTCTAATCTTTTCTATTCAAATTTATTCTATACGAAATTCGAATTTCAGAAGTCATCTTCCGAAATTCGAATTTTGTATAGAATGAATTCAAATTTGAGTAGAAAAGTTTAGAATAGAATAGAAAAGAACAGCATAGAAAAACAATGGAAAAGAATAGAAAAAATATATAATATATTCTATTCTAATCTTTTTTATTTGAATTCATTCTGTACCAAATTCCAATTTCGGAAGATGGTTATATATATATATATATATATATATATATATATATATATATATATATATCATCTTCCGAAATTCGAATTTCATGTAGACTGAAATCAAATTTGAATGGAAAAGTTTAGAATAGAATAGAAAATAATAGAACAAAATAGCATAGAAAAACAATAGAACAGATAGAACAGAATAGAATAACATATAATATATATATTATATGTTATTCTATTCTGTTCCATTGTTTTTCTATGCTATTCTTTTCTATTCTATACTTTTCTACTCAAATTCAAATTCATTCTATACGAAATTCGAATTTCAGAAGAAGGCTTCTGAACTTCGAATTTTGTATATAATGAAATTGAATAGAAAAGATTAGAATAGAAAATAATAGAAAAGAATAGACTAGAAAAACAATAGAACAGAATAGAGTAAAATACAATATATATATTATATTTTATTCTATTCTGTTCTATTGTTTTTCTATGCTATTCTGTCCTATTATTTTCTATACTTTTCCAACCTCTTCTATTCAAATTTGATTTCAGTCTACATGAAATTCGAATTTTCGGAAGATGTTATATAACCATCTTCCGAAAATTGGAATTTGGTACAGAATGAATTCAAATTCAAATAGAAAAGATTAGAATAGAATATATAATATTTTTTTCTATTCTGTTCTATTTTTTTTCTATGCTATTCTTTTCTATTATTTTCTATTCTAATCTTTTCTATTCAAATTTACTTTCATTCTATACGAATTTCGCA
The DNA here is from genome assembly GCA_037952835.1 of Lithobates septentrionalis. Taxonomy (NCBI): domain Eukaryota; kingdom Metazoa; phylum Chordata; class Amphibia; order Anura; family Ranidae; genus Lithobates; species Lithobates septentrionalis. Next base: position 1,065,002 of record JBBDGP010002364.1, on the reverse strand, counting down.
AAATGGTTATATATAGTTTACTTTTTCAAATTTGGTCAAATTTTTTTGAATGCGGTAGAATTTTTTCGAATTAGATAGGTTTTTTTTCGAATGCGGTTGAATTTTTTCGAATACGGGCGAATTTTTCGAATTCGAATACGAAACTAGACGAATCCCAAGAACGAATGTAACGAATGCAACAAATTTAACTAAACGAATTTAGTTAAAAAACTAATCGAAACTAAACAAATTTTTTCATCCTGCACATGTCTAATAGTTACTGTGTGCGCATGCGCGATCTCTGTGATCTGCTCATGCACATTGGCGCACATCTGTTCACCGCTGGGTGCCTATTAGCCGGACTGCGCCTCTGTGATCCTGTGTGCCTTAGACTAGCTGCAGAACTATGAGCAGTGTGTTCTTGACACATATACTTGGGAGTTATGGTGCCCCATAACTGGTGTCAGGAATAGTGCCCCAAGGGCAAGCCAAGGGCCGTATCCTGCCTTTGGGTCAGTTTGGAGACCCATAGCCTTGGCTATTGTGACAGAACCAACCAGGATAGGGGCTTTTGGAAGGGACTACAGGTTAGCCTGTTGCCTACTGACTATGGGCCTGGCTTTTGAGGGGTGTGCCTGGGGGATCCTTGGAGTAGTCTTGCTCCAGATTCGGGTCCATGTCACCCCGAAACACGTGGACTCTGGGAACCTAGGACCCGGATACAGATTTGGGGCCTTGGTGCCCAAATCAGCAATGACTGCTTCACTCCCCCAGTTTTATTACTGGGGAATTGGTGCTGAACGGTTTGGATGAGCACTGAGTCACCTGTTTAATTAGATTACTGTTTATGTTGGCTGTTCCTTAGTTATGTTAACTTTAACGTTAACATTACCTTTCTCTTTGCATAACGTGATCAAGCTCTTGCCTGATTTAATGTGGTATAAATTCTGTGCGAGTTTACAATAAAGTCAGCTCCAGTTTGCAACTAAGCTAGTGTCATCTAGGCCTTGGGTGCAATATTCCGCTATGAAACCTGATTTCTGGTCCCAGACTAGAGGAAGCTGTACATTGATAGATGCACCGAAGAAGGGTGCCAAGCAGTCCATCACAGTTATTAAAACTCCATTCTCCATTTTTAGGGAACTAATATGGAAGGGGGGGGCAAGCCAGGATCCGACTTCGAACGCTACAACTACCAGCGGGGGAAGGAGGTGTGGCATTGCCTCACCCTGAGCGCTACTATCTGTCGTCACAGCTGCAGCACCTAATGGGATGTGACGTTCCAGGTGGAGGTACCCCCAATGGGAGAATCGTGCTGACTGAAGCTTCACATAATACAATTATTGAAACACTAGAGGCGGATTCCTTTGGCTACAGGTCTCCAACAATAAAAATGATAACTAAAATATGGAAAACTGTTAAAAAACAGATGGGATATAATGGGCTAACTGAATACACTCCCCTTTGGAATAACTACAATCTGCGGGAAACCCTCCCGTTAGGAAAAGTAAGAGAATGGGAAATACATGGCATCAAAAGACTGAGACAACTGTACCTGGAAAATACTTTTAAAAAATTCTCAGATTTGAGACGAGAGTTCAATATATCGCAATGCTCATTTTATTTCTACGTACAGTTGAGGCATGCCCTTGAAGCCCAATTTAGGAAACAGCCACCAGTATGGAAAGAAATGCCCCTCTTTCAGAGTATACTCCAGGTAGGCTCCACTAAGGGACTTATATCTGAACTCTATGGACAGATAAGCAAAGAAGTTAATGCTGAGGAGAAACTCTGTAAAGAGAAAAAAAGATGGGAAGAGGATATAGGGAGAATAACACAGGAACAGTGGAAAAGAATCCTGGAAATGGGCTCGAGGGTATCGGTCTCACCCCCTCAGAAGATATCCCATTTGATGTTGTTAAATAGGGCTTATTATACTTCTAAGAGGCTGTTCAAGTTTGGCAGAAGATCAGACGATAAATGCCCCAGATGTCAGGGAACCGGCGATCTTATTCACATGGTATGGAGGTGCCCCAAACTGTATCGGTATTGGGAGGAAGTGCTTAAAATCATAAGCGATATATTTAAAATAACAATGAAAATGGATGCTGTGGTATGCATATTGGGGTGCAGGAAGGAGCGGGGGGAGAGGAATAGTACCACAATTGCAATAGTGAGGTGTTTGTTCCAAGCCAGAAAAATTATCGCAATCAGATGGCAATCTAGAACAACCCCTACTGTGAGAAATTGGATCCGGGAAGTGAATGAGACTATATGTAAAGAAAGAGCAGTGTATACAAAGAGAGGCAACCTTAAGGAATTTGATGCGATGTGGAGGAGATGGTTGGAAAAAATGGGTTCCCCCCTATAGAGTGATAAATGAATGGGAGGGGTAGGAAAGAGGGGAGGGATTAAGGGGCAACGCTTGGTCTGTAACACTGAAAATAGGTGAAGTGAGTGGGATGGAGGAGGTCTTTTGATCACTTTGGTTTCTACTACTCATTTTACTGTCTTTTAGTATAATGCGCCCTCACTTCTTGTTGAGGTACTTATCCATTTTATTATGTAAGAGAATGTTTTGTGTATTCACTTTTTAACTAATTTGTTAACCCTTGGAAGAAGCGAAGGGGAAGGGAAAGAAAAATTGAATAAAGATTAAATAGGGGGGAGGGATAAAAAGGGGAAAGAAAAGATTAAAGCTACTATGATGTGACATTTGATTGGATAAAAATGAACTTTAATGGTGAATTAAGTATCCCAAAAGTATTTGCTGAAGTAGCTTAAAAAAAAAAAAGAAAAAAAAAAAAAACTCCATTCTCGTTGGGCTACCTTAGCATAGACTATCCCCCTTCAGTCCATCATGAATGCTACTGCTATAGTCATCCACTCCTCTCCACTGGCTTCTGCTCAATGAATAAAATCCAAAATATTAACAATAACCTACAAAGCCATCTACAACTCTGCCCCCAGCTACACACCAACCTCATCTCAAAGTATCACTCAAACTAACCTCTCCACTGCTCCAAAAACCTCTAGTTCTCAAGCTTTTTCCACTTATGCTCATCTCCAGGACTTCTGCCTTTCCCATCCTCTAGAACTCCTTACTCCAATCTGTCCGACTATCTTCTACTCTGTCCACCTTTAGACAATCCCTGAAAACCCTTCTTTTGAAGGAGACCTATGCTGACTCTCAACTGTACTTTTATCTTCTCCATCAGCTCATCCAGAACAGTTATTACCTTTTGTATCACGTGACCTTCCCTTCTAGATTGTAAGTTCTCTACCTCTGATCTCTCTTGTATTGAATTGTATTCTAACTATACCGTCTCCCTCTATGTTGTAAAGAGCTGCACAAACTGTTATGTAATGATAATAACTTGCCGTTTATTTGTTGACTAGTTGATGCATCTTATGTAAAGCTTTTACAATATGATGGATTCATTGACTTATCGCGGGCATAAAAATAACATTAGTGTCAATTAAGTTAAATATTTTTACAAAGTATATTTACCATTCATTATACTGACAAAATGAAAACTTAAGTAAAGAAAAGTTCTAGACCTGATTTTGTGTCATCAGGGTAATAAAATGTATTGGATTTTGATCGGTCGTTTTTCATGGATGAATTCCAAAACTCAATAAGTTTCAATGGCATCTTGTCTTTAATGCCTCAGACGCTCGCGACTGAAATATTGCTCTAACAAAACGCTAATTTATCTTGGCGCTTTGATAGAACATTATCCAAACAGCTATTATATATCAAATCCAAAATCATCATGTCTTCATTTGCACAATGATCCATGAGAAGGGTGTATTCGTAGGCCATAAATAAATCCCCAAGCTGACTGTAATTTAAATAATTACTTAATTGAAGGAGTTAAACTTAAAGGCAAACATTCAAAAGAGAAACAATGCATATTATCTTTAAAAAAAAAAACAAAAATGGAAATTTCTACTCATAAAAATATGGATGGAGTCATTTTAAGATTTGTGTAGCCAGTTATCGCTTTAGTATGTTGTCTTTTTATAATTTAATTGTAAAGTTATTAAACTGAACCTTTCCATGAAAGGAAGACACCCGTCAATGGCTTGTATGGCAGCGATGCCCTGGGTGATGTGTGGTAGTAACCATGAAGAAGTCAAAGGCATCACAATTGAATAGCTAACTTTTTTTAGTTACACCAAACATGGGTTTAGTGGCTGATATGACTATTGTTTAGTTTCACCTGACAGAGGTTCCTGGTTGCTGGGAAATCTTTGGTGTGTGTTGAGTATTGCCCAAGAACCAAGAGCTGGAAAGGAAAGAGATAAAAGAATCCTACCAGGTCTCATACCCTCCACATGGTGGGGAGGAGGGGGCCTTGCCGGGGGGGGGGGCTCCAGTAAAGCAGCACCTTGTCCCCATGTTGAGAAGGACAAGGCCCTCATCCCCACAACCTTGGCCTTATGGATGTGAGGGTCTGCAGGTTTGGGGCTTATCATTAGCAGTCGGTAAGGACAGGGTGGGTGAAGCAACCACTGCTTCCTTAGCAACTGTTGACAGCTGGAAACTGTCATGTTAGTGTATCCCTGAACACCCTAAATGTCACAGTCAGGTGTCAGGCTCGGAGACCAGTAGCTATAGCAGTAGAGGGACTCCCACTGACAAGCAGGATGGGTATATGCAGGTCATCCTGGAGGATGTGGATGATGCAGGCTCACCCAAGGTGCAGGGTCTAAGTACTAACAGGTGTGAAACAGAGCTTCTGATGGTGGAACACCCTGAGGTTCCATAGCAGATATAGCAGGTTGGGATCAAGTAGAAGCATAGTTGAGGAACAAGCCAAAGGTTGGTAGCAAGTGATAGCAAAGATTTGGACAGCAGGAGTGACAAGAGTAAGATTTTGGCTGTAGAGAGCACAATAATGTGGCAAATAAGCAGTGCAGAAATATGGCTTAAATCAGGAAGTTCATGGGAGGAGCAAAGAGTTCAAGGTTCATGAGAAACAAGACATAAGACAAGGTTGTCTAAGCAATCAGGCAGGAAGTTATCCAGCATCTCAGATGGCTCAGCGAGAAGAGTTACGACCAGACACAGCAGAGGTCCCAGGTCCAGGCCCTGACACTAACAGCCTGAACAGCCAGCATTCAGGCTGAACACTGATCTCATCCCTAGTGATGACAGCAGAATTCTCCACATGCTTAACTGGAAGGTTGCGTTTACCACAAACCCTGGGTATTTACAGCCTTGCCATAAGTGGTTCTCAACTTTTATTTAACATCAAACATTTAAAATATTGCTAACTTACTACACCACAAGGGCTCTCCCGTTTCTCTGCTCAGGTTCCTTTTTTTCCAGTGGACATGGCTGAATTTTTCTCCTCCAAAGCCCCAACTGAGAGTCACCACTCCATACATGCCAAACTGAACCTTACCATGTTTTCGATAACATAGTAGAACACAATCATTATATGGTGTTTGCAGCTTAGTGCTACATAGTTTAGGGAACCCATGTACGAAAATGACTAATGAGTTGTGGTTAGCAACATCTAATACAAATATCTATCTGGCTTAAAATTTGTCTAAAATATTTTTGATGAAAACATTAAATACTAGCAATGCATTTTGAAATGAAAACCTCCTTCTTCAGGGCTTGAACAAGGAGTTTAATGCATTCCATCTGTTTACAGGAAATGCTAGCTTTAATCCAGGCTCTCTATGCCATCTCATCCGGATTGCATTGTAAATCCTTGTTCAAGCCCTGAGGAAAGGGTTGCGCTTAACAAAGAAATATTTTAAAGGAATTTCAAGCAAGTTGGACGTTTGCACTAGGTATACTTACTACACACCCATATGTTGTTCCTCTGTTAAGCTATTTGAATATCATGATCCTTGTACAAGTATTTTATTGGTACATGTAGAATGCAGTACAATACAGCAAATGAGTTGTATAATTAAAATAAGCAAGTCATTAACTTAAAACAGTCTATATAAAACAACAGGAGATAACGTGACCTTCAGGTGAGGGGAACGGAAGTTCTTAGGGGGCCTATACCATAAAAAGGCAGGCCTCTGGTGTAGAAGGTCAATGAAGAAATGCTGGAGGGTTTAACATTTAATGCAACTGTATGTAAATATGTCTGGCTAACAGTCACAAAAAATCAGTCAGAGGGGCTTTGTGTAGCAGCACAAAGTGTAGTGTGGTCTTTTCCATAATGTTGTATTCAAATTATACATCAGGGAGAAGGTCGGTGGGTGTATACGGTACCCCTTCTCCCAACCAGCCTCGGAAAGGAAATAAAAGTATAAAGGCGAAAGAGGGAGGCCCGTGACCTGTGCTAGCTTAGGACAAAAAATAGGGGGGGGGGTATATAGACCCCAAGGTGGAGATTGAGTTGGAGATAAAGGAGTGTCAAAGCAGTCCTGAAAAGAAGGATAGAGTACAGGAAGGGTAGAGGGACATCAGAGGGGAATGAAGGGGGGTGATGGGGGGTTCCTTAGAGAGGATCCAAACCCACATGGCCATGTGTTTACTTTAGGTTTGGGTGGGAGCATAAGGTGGTAGTATAAGGGAGTCATCTATGTCTGGTCTCCCCCTATTTCTATACACATCATCTAGGTCTGGGGGTAAAAAGTGGGTGATCCAAGGCCTCCAGAGTCCTTCATATTTGGACACTTTGTCTAGTATAACTGCTTCAGTTTTGGTGTGGATCATGGCTTGACCTGATATTTTGGCCAATCGGGAAACAGGTTTCATACCTGCATTTCTGATCGCCCAGGAGGAGGATCAATGTTGCAACAGTGAATTTTCATTCGCTGTTTCAACACACCTGGGTGGGCTCCAGACGCAATGCTCTGGGTCCCGAGTCCACCCTATTTTGAAGCCTATTAGAGCCTCTGGTTCTAATCAGGTTCATCAAAAAAAACCTGGCCGCTGTAATTCATGTAAAAAAAAGTGTAGCGCTAAGGTAAATACAGTGAAAAAAAAGGTTTTAGAACAGGGAGAGGTGAAACCACCTTCCAAGTGGCACGTAACCTCAACCAGGTCAAAAACAAATATATGTGTACACAAACAGTGTAATATCATCACCTAAATCAAAAAGGTGCAGTGCTCTTTCTTTTGAGAAAAGTGCAAACATACATAAAAGAGTAAAATAAAGTGAAAGTAAATCAACAAATGGTAATCTCAAAAGTCCACATTTTGATAATGATGAAATATGGAAAATGTCCAAAATAATGGTGGGGAAGTATTAATCCCATATAAATGATAAAGACTTATTAAAGTAGTCCATATATTGCATAGTGCAGTTGAAACCGGGACCCAAGGCAGATATCCTCACAATAAAGAGACTCCAAAAAGTGAAAGGTAGAATACTCTTACCAACTTCGGTGGACTCACAAGCCGTGGGCGGTGAGTCAAACGAGCTTGTACTGTCTTGTGATAAATGACAGTGTAAAGATGGGTTATACACCAGAAGATATCCTCCTTAGATGGGGGGCCCGGAGCCTGTCCTGAAGGTCTGCACAATCACCGTCTTCACCATGGACGGCACTTCTTATGCAACCGGCAACCAATCTGCAGGATATACACAGAACATGCTGCAACCTGCAACATGCTGTAATTCATGCGCCCGGTGACCCGAAAAGGGCCGGACACATGAATAGGGGGCGGTCATGACGCCCATGTATAGATTCATGCTATGAATCTATCCACTGCATATAGGGGGGTGGCTAGAGAGAGTGGGTTAATGGATGGGCAGACATCGGCCCGTGTGTGTCAGTCTGTCCGACCGAAGCTGATCAACTCCTGATGAGCACTCTCAGCAAATGGAAGAGAGAGCTGATCGGAGTGTTCTGGCAGGGGGCGTCCCCCTGTCAGAACACAACAGCTCAGCGGGGGAGATCACTGCACTAACTTGACATAATCAGTACAGCGGCTCTGACTGGAGCTGACATCTTTTTGGCTGGGTTGAACGAAAAAAAAAATTCATAGTGTGTGCCTGGCTTTAATCTTTCAGGTTTAACAAAGGGGCCCCCAGATCCCAGCCCCCCCTCCCCCCATGTGAATGAGTATGGGGTACCAAGAAAGTGTTAAAGGTAATTAAAACGTTTTTTAACAAGTCCTTTATTAAGAAAAAAAAAAATATGTCCCCATCGTCAATCACACAGCCCGCCGCCACTGCCACCTCGTTAAGGATGTTCCTTAACAATCAGCTATGCTTCCAATTTGAATCGGGAGATCATTTTTCAACCAACCCGAATCATTCTGAAGATTCGAAATTCATTAGGAAACTAATAAACAAAACAAAATGAAATGAAAAGAAATTAAACTAAATGAATTAAGAAACAAATCAACAAAACAAAATTAGTAACATAACCATTCTATCTGAAGCAAAACAAATCTTTCCGTTCTGCACATGTCTACTGACAAGGCGGTGGGAGGGGGTTCACCAGGAACATGCAGAGCCACTTTCCTCCAGCTTTGATTAAGCACCAGTAAGAGTGGTGTGAAACGCATCAGCTGCTGTGTATTTTATTCTGATTTGTATGGACTATGTCTTCAATAAAAGTATTTTCTTGGAGTGCAGCCATCCGGATTATATTTGCTCACACTTTCCTCTAGTACTCTGTCACTTTTGTGGCTGTGGGGGGATGAGCGGGGAGAGTGGGGGGGGAGAGCGCCCGGCTACAATAATAAAAAAAAAAGTCTCCGCCAAACACATTCCCCCTTAAAGGGGCATGGCCGAGATGTGAGAGAGGAGACGTGCCCTGCTTAAGCTCCCATCAGCCTAACTAATGCGCCAGAATCCTGGGTTTGAAGAAGCCAAAAGAGAAAAAAATCCCCCAAGGTGGGGTTTTCTGGCAGCAAAGATGAAAATATAGAGTCAAAGTATGTAAACGATTGAAAAATTTATTATACAAAAAATCACATATCATGAAAGTTAAGAAATGAGCTCCATTTAAAAACGACATACACTATACAGACATATTTCCATAATAGCATTAGACAAAAAATGCCAGCAATATGAGAAATAAACTTGATGCGTTTCAACCCATATACTAGGGGTCTTCTTCAGAGGGTCAGTCTGTTGAGAGATATATCATATAAGTACACATGTAACAGGGCACTTGCATACGATGACAATATCATACAACGTATACACCTGATATAATTACTAGACATGTGCACACTGAAATATTACGTTTCGGAATTTCGTTTTCGTCCAAAAAATAAATTTATTTAGTGACTCCCGAAATTCGTTTTTATTTATTTCATTTTTCGTTAAAAATTGCATTCGTCCGAAAATCCAAATTAAGGTTGAATCTGTCATTGAAGGCTTATGGTGTCTGTCGAATGTTCAAAGAAGATTCGACGGAGCAGCTAAACTGTACGACGCTGTATAGTTTACATGCTCCGTCGAATCTTCTTAGAACTTTCGACAGACACCATAAGCCTAAGTACGTGTGTACTTAGTTCTAGCTATTTTAATGCTCCTCCTCTTTGGTTACAATCAGCCAATAACATTCATCATCATCATAATTTTTATTTATCTTTTCTCCCCTACGTCGAATCTTTTCTCCCCTACGTCGAATCTTTTCTCCCCTGTAAGGGGATTCCATTGACCATTGCATTATTGATTGATTATTGATTATACCCTAACATATCTTATGTTCAGGATTGCTTATTTGCTTAATGACTTAGAGAATTTCATGGTATGTTTTAGTGAATGTGACAAACTGCACCTTATGACAGTATTACTTAATAACTGATTATCTCATTGCATTTCTGTCTATTCCTGTCTGATGTCTACATCTAAGGAAACATCTGTTTGTGGTTTTTATCTCTGTACACTTTTGTTGGATATGAAACGGCCAGAATTAGCTGTTCAGGAACTTGTGGTCGGGCAACTGATGGTCAGCAGACGTTAGCAGAAATTAAGAAAGCATTGACCTTTAGCCTGAACTGTATAGGTTAAACTGAAATCACAAGATGAAGAAATTACTAATATATGCTAATGTATGTTTATGTGTATTATCCTGATTGGCCCCAAGTGGGGCAGTGTCTTGAAAACACACAATATAAAAGAGCCACCTGCCTATTAAACTTTGTAATCATTCATCACGTACCCCTGTGTGTATGTGTATTGATTATCCGCCGGCGAGGTCCTCCACTGAGCCAACTCAAGAGCCTAGGCCACAAGGGAAGACGGGCACCTAACATCCCCTACGTCAAATCATTTCTTCCCTACGTCGAATCTTTTCTCCCCTACGTCGAATCTTTTCTCTCTATGTAGAATAATCTTGGACTAATAGAGTTAAGATCAGGCACATTCGACCACAGGTTTGATGGACACAGATTGTTATTGTCATCATCATGTGGAATCTCCTATCTATATCGAACTGTTGTCGCAACGAAAACGAAAATAAAGCATTTGTTTATGTCGGATCTTTCGTTTTTCGGATTCTGCACTTTCGTTATCGCTTGTTAAAACGATAACGAAAATACCTGAAATTCGGATGAAAATGCATTCGGACGAAAACGAATGCACATGTCTAATAATTACCCAACAGTGTACGTCCAATAAGGAAAGAGGGGACTTCCTACATATAGGTCCCTTTAAAAGCTGCTCACTCTCTCACCCCCAGAGGGTCCCAGGGCACCTCCACTGGCACCACACAACCAGACAGAGGGGGCAGTAGTCCACCGATGTGGCTTACGGGAGGTCACACTAAGGGGTCGCCCCCCATCGGGCCAAGTGATCGGTCAAGGGGAAAGAGCCACACCTGCAGCGGAGATCCAAAAAGAACAAACTAAGCAATATGTCCCTATATATAAAGAAGGATTATTTGAAAAAATTATATATATAGTTAGCCAAAGAAGTGGTCAATTGACCGGCTACCAGGCACCAATCTAACTGCATTCCATATATGCAGCTAGCAGCCTCTAGGTACTTTAGCAACTATATTTTACTAAACAATAATGAATGAGTATAAAAGAATAAATGGGAACCCTTCATAAGAACGATTAAGCAAAATTCCGCAATATCCGGATTTCGGATTGGGGACAGGGAGTTTAAGCTGGCAGCTTACGCAGATGACCTTTTATTTTTTCTTACGAACTCTACTGTTTCCTTACCTAACTTAATGAAAGAATTTAACACATACGGGTACATTTCTAATTTAAAAATAAATTATTCAAAATCGGAAGCCCTTAGCATTACTCTACCGGACAATCTGCTCCGTCTAACCACTTCCAATTCTCAGTTTAGATGGGTCCCCAATGCACTTAAATATCTGGGAGTCTGGCTTACCCCCCGACACCAGAACACGTTTGAAAAAAAATTTCCTCCACTCCTGAAGAGCTGTGAAAAGAACCTTAAGGACTGGCACCTGGACTTTCTATCTTGGTTTGGACAGGCCGCTATTATTAAAATGATTATACTACCCAGGTTTCTATACCTAATGCGCACTCTGCCAGTTAGAATCCCTCATGCCTTTTTTCGCTCATTAAACTCTATAATTTTGCGATTCCTTTGGAACCAAAAGAAGCCTAGAATTAGGTTACCCTGGCTGACAAGACCTAAGGATTTAGGGGGGATTAACCTACCTAACTTTAAGCATTATTATTACGCTTCACACTTAGCCAGAGTGATAGATTGGCACTGCCATGGCCACATGAAGGATTGGGTCCCCCTGGAAGGAGAGTTAAACTCCCTAACGTTACAATACTCCCCGTGGATCCCCTGGACTAGATATCCGCCGAATGTTCGCAAACACCCTCTAACTGGCATCACACTGGAGATTTTACACTTACTTGCCAATCGCCATTTTATTACTACAGACGTAAGCCCACTGACCCCACTAAAAGACAACCCAGATTTTGCCCCTGGACTCGGGAACAAACTGTTCCAACCCATAACTCAGGACGCATCCCCCTTACTTGCGGGTGACTGTTTTACTGATGGCAGATTTAAAGATTGGACGGTATTAAAGGCCGAAAATAACCTACCACATCTAAGGCAATGGTCTAATTTCCAGTTAAGAAGCTACCTAACCAGACATAGACATAGGGGGGATTTCCTTAGACCTCTCACGGACCTGGAATCGGTTTGCCATAGTAGGACTCCTTTGAACAGAGCCATCTCATTCGCATATGCATGGCTGCAACACCCCAAGAGCACTGATGATAACGGTCACAGGAGGAGGTGGTCGGAGGAACTGGGAGAGGACATCTCGGGTAAACAATGGAGGTATGCATGTATTTTTGCTCATAAAGGTTCTATAAACGCTAAATCACAAGAGACGAGTTACAAACGGCTGATGCATTGATACAACACACCAGACAAATTGCATAAGTGGAACCCTCAGAAGTCAGAATCGTGTTGGAGATGTCAGGGTGAGTTAGATACATTGGCCCATATATGGTGGCACTGTCCTCCCATCGCAAATTTCTGGTCTACAATAAGGAATCTGATTTTAAAAATTACTGAAGGGGGAGATGGGTGGAGCCTAGCGGAGCAGACATGCATTGTTAGAGCTCCACACCGCTGAGGAGAGAAGAGAAGGACAAAGCGGAGCCTGCAGGCTCAAAAGGTATCCATTTGAACCTTTTTGCTCCAGGGAACAAACTGTGAAAGTTTGGGCAGGAAATATGGTACTGGGAGGAAACCGTGGCAGAAATAAAAATCACCTCACAAAGAGTTCACAGGCACTCACTGCAACTAAAGCAGCTCCAGTCACCTCACAATATACAGTATCAGGGCGCTCTCACAGACAGAAAATGTCACAGCAAGACTCTCCATTTGAGTCAGATACAGAACAAATCCTCTCACAAACTTCTCCACAAGACTCCTCAGCATCCCCAGTAATATTATTACAATTTGAAAAGATGCTTCATAAGGCTTTAAAACAAACCTCAGACCAAATAACAAAAAGCCTAACCAAAGAAATAAGAGAGCTGGGAAACCGCACTGCAGCCCTAGAAATAAAAATGGATGAAATTGAAATTACAACCCAAGTAAATATAACAGAATTGGAACAATTAAAAGAAGAGAATTTAATACTTCAAACTAAGCTCGAAGATTACGAAAATAGAGCCAGACGTTCAAACTTGCGCATAAGGGGAATACCTGAAACTGTGACAGACCTGCAATCTACTATTACTGCTCTATTACAAGAACTAAAGCCAGATATCCCTATTGAACGTTTAGAACTGGACAGAGTACACAGAGCCCTCACAGCCAAAAAGAAAGATGGACCCCCACGTGATATAATCACAAAATTTCATTATTACGGAACGAAAGAACAAATACTAATTGCTGCAAGAGAAAAAAAGGAACTTAATTTTCAAGGACACAATTATCAAATTTTTGCTGACCTATCCCAACTTACTATTACTAAAAGACGATCCATGAAACCCCAACTAATGGAACTGCAACGCCACAACATTATGTATCAATGGGGCTTCCCCTTTTCAGTCAGATTTAACTACCAAGGTACAATTTACAGAAGCAGATCAGCAGATGAACTACAACAAACCCTTTTAAAATTAAATCTGACAGAACCCACAAGCAGCAACTCTCCCACACGCAGAAGAATGGCGTCATATTCACCTTCAGGCAGCACCCAGAAAATTTCAGAACAAAATGGGAATCATCATTCTCACAAAAGAGGCCGTTATGCCACATCATCCATGGACAAAGAAGATTCAATGGACTGACATCCTAATTCCTGATATCTCTTCATTTATTATACTAAGAGATGGTTCTCTATAAAAAACCTGTATTTATAACTGAATGTAACTGTATTCTGATAGTCACACACTGTGTGGGATCATGTTACATTCCAGTTATATTTCTTATTACTTCTGATTCATATAGCCTTAGAATATATAAGTGAAATAAGGAAATTCTTGTTCAGTTATATATTATCAGGTAATAACAATAGATTTATTACTTTTTAGGACAAATATGTTCAATAATCCAGAAGTAATGGAAGCTTTTTCTTTCTTTTCTTAAAACAAATATATTATTACCTAACTAGTTCCTAGGAATTATGTTTTAGTTTATTCTAATCTGAAGCAATACAACCTCAATTTTATGAGTTAACATATCTAAACAGTTGCATATGAATAAAATATGTAATTGTTTACTCTAAAAGGGTTAAAATCCCAAAATAATTCAAACTATCTTCATCAATACCAAAGTTATTAACAGTACCTTTCTAACTGAATTATTTAGCCTAGGGCAAGACTAACCATATACAACCACCCTGGAATAAATAATTTCAACAAAAACTATATTCTGCACTCCAATTAATGAAACATCATTTTGATGTCTTTTGACACAGCACTTCTCTCCTGTAAGCGGAAGATCCGTGTACCCCCATTAGCCCTCCTCACTCTCCCAACCATATTATGTGGGAGTGTGACGAAGGCACTTATTCCCCTGAGATAGATATTTATTCTCTTTCACGGGTAAATTGTGATTACTTGCAAAAAATAATTTATACAATGTATCATCTAATCTCATATGTTTTTTGTTTACTCTTTACTCCAGAATTCACTGGTTTCTTTTCTATCTATTCATCTCTTCAGTCCACACAGGTTGATCTGCGCAGTCAGCTCTGCATAACAAAAAGTAAGTCAAAACTATTTGATCTGTTGCCATGGCACCACTGAATATACTTTCCCTGAATGTTCAGGGAATAAATGTCCCTCAAAAAAGGACCAAAGCCTTCCGTACTTTCCATAACAAGAAGGCTCACATAGTATGCCTCCAAGAAACACACTTCACCAAAGATTCTACTCCAAAATATATTTCTCCTTTTTATCAACAAATTTACACGGCTTCTGCCTGTACCAAGCAAAGGGGAACTCTAATTGCATTTCACCGATCCACACCATTCACCTTATCATCAGAAATTAAAGACCCAGAAGGTAGATACCCGATACTCATGGGTTATATAATGGATACAGCAATCACGGTGATTTCCTACTACGCTCCTAACAAACAACCTACACCATTCCTCTCACATATATTACAAGTGATTAATACACACAAAATAGGAACAGTGATAATGTGTGGGGATTCAAACCAGGTCCTCCTCCCATTTCTAGATAAATCACCTTTTACACCATCCAAAATAACCTCTAGATTACCTTTTTCTCAACTTCTTTCCAAATACAATCTGGTAGATTCGTGGAGAGAAAGTAACCCAATGAAAAAGAAATTCACTTATTTCTCGCACCCTCATCAAACCTTCACCAGAATAGATCATATTTTTCTAACAATAGGAATGATACCAGAAATTATTGCATCAGATATAATTCCGATTCCGTGGTCTGACCATAATGCAGTATACACTACTATAGCCTCAGCCATACCAAAAGCGCATGACCCAACGTGGTACTTACCGGACATAATGCTCAAACACCCACTACATCAGATTGCCATTGAACAAGCTTTAAAGGAATACATGTCAATTAATAATACAACAGACATCTCCCCAATAACACTGTGGGAAGCTCATAAGCCTGTCTTGCGTGGTACAATACAAAGACAAATGGCACTATTTAAACGGGAACGCAAAAATCTAGCAAAAAAACTAGAACTCAATTTTAATGCAGCCTACATATCATTTCAAGATAATCCATCGCAGAGTACAAAATCTCATCTGGAAAAATCTAAATTGGAATACGATCTATTTCTCACTGAGTCAGTTGATAAATCCCTCAAACGCTCCAAACACAATTTCTACATGAATTCAAACAAACCAGGTACATATTTGGCTCGGGCATTAAATTCAACTAACAAATCTTTCAAACCAATACGTTTGAAATTATCAAAAAATGTTTACACTTGTAATCCAGTTAAAATAGTCCATAAATTTCACTCACATCTCGCAACTTTATACAAGACAAACAATGAATTTAATCCTACAGAGACTGAATCCTTCTTCTCAAAAATAACCTTACCTGAGTTATCTCAGAATCAAAAAAGCAGTTTGGATGAGCCTATAACTATAGATGAAGTTGCTAACACCATAAAAGACCTAAAACTTAACAAAAGACCAGGCCCAGACGGCTACTCGGCTTTATACTATAAAACATTCTCAGAAATACTCTCTCCCATTCTCACTGAAACTTTTAACAAACTTCTAGATGGACATTCTTTTCGGCAAGAAACACTAATGGCAATTGTTTGTATGATCCCAAAACCCCTTTCTGATGATACTTCCTGTGTGAATTATCGGCCTATCTCTCTGTTAAACCTCGATATTAAATTATTAGCAAAAATAATAGCAAAACGTCTCAATAGCATTATAGGAAAATTAATACATAGAGATCAAGTAGGCTTCATGCCAAATAGACAGGCAGGCGATAATATACGCAGGGCAGTGTTATTGGCACATATTGCTAAAAAACGGAAAATCCCTTTATGTTTTCTATCTCTCGATATTAAGAGGGCATTTGACACAGTATCCTGGCAATATATGCAATATTCATTATAAAAATGGGGTTTTGGACCCCACTTTTTAACATGGATCAAAGCATTATATAATAAACCCAAAGCCTATATAAAATTTGCTGGATACAAATCTGAAGCCTTTAATATCGAAAGAGGTACCCGACAGGGTTGCCCATTATCTCTCTTATTATTTGCCCTTATACTCGAACCCATGGCCCAATACATCAGAACAAACCAAACTATAACTGGCATTGAAGTAGGAGGTATTACACACAAATTATGTATATTTGCAGACGATATATTACTTTTTCTATCATCACCACAGGTCTCTGGTCCTAACTTAATACCAGCTCTTGATGGATTTGCAGCCCTATCCGGCCTTATGATTAATCCTAAGAAATGCCTAGTGCTTAATATTTCACTCACAAACATGGAATTGATCCCGGCTAGGGCTGCACTCCCATTCACATGGGCAGAAAAATCAATCCCATATCTTGGAATTCATTTAACAGCATCTCATTCTGACTTATTCTCAACCAATTATCCTCCTGTATTAAGACAGATCACAAATCTAATAAAACAATGGTCGTAACTTCCTTTATCCTGGATAGGGAAGATTAATGCAATCAAAATGACTATTCTACCCAAATTGCTTTATCTATTCAGAGTCCTCCCTATTCCAATTCCTTCCTATTTTTTGAGAATAGTACAAAAAAGAGCAACTTCATTTATATGGGGCTCTTCTAAACCACGTATACCTATACACACACTACATCTTCCCAAAAATAAAGGAGGCCTGGGATACCCTAATTTTACTAACTACTACAGAGCAGCACATTTGGCCAGTCTGTCCAAATACCATGCAAAACAGGAAATCCCATTATGGGTATTTATAGAGGCTTCAGAAAATGACCCTCTATTAATATCAAATTTATTATGGCTTGATCCTAAAGACCGCTTTAAAATTCATAATCCCATAACTAAACACTTCTTATCTCTCTGGGATAAACTAAAAACCAAATATCAGTTACAATCTCCACACAATCCTCTACTTTCTTTTATCAGAAATCCGGCCTTTTATCCGGCATGGATCTACCCAAATTCTTTTAAAGCTTGGACAACATCAGGCATTCAGACACTAAATGACTTCATAGCATCTAAATCATTCCTTTCATTCCCATCGCTTAGAGAAAAATATGATCTACCAAACTCTGAGATATTTAGATATCTCCAAATCAAAAATTTCTATACACCATTCCTAAAGGGGGATACACCATTATCCCAATTATCCATTTTTGAATCAATCTGTACAAAAGATCCATTTGCTAAAAGGTACAATTTCATCACTTTATAATCAATTATATGGAGTAGCAAATCTTAATAGACCCTCTTACGTTCAGAGGTGGGAGGAGGACCTGGGACGAACTTTAGAAGACACGGACTGGTCTAACATATGGCTCACATCTAATGCCGCGTACACACGGTCGGACTTTCTATCCTACTTGGTCCGGCACACTTTCCGACGGACTTTGTCCGCCAGGTGCACCGGACTTTAAAACGGACGGACTTGCCCACACACACCGGGACTTTCCGGCGGGCTAAGTCCGCCCGTCTTTCCGACGGACTTTCGCCGGAGTTCCGGCGGACTTTCAGAATGAACGGACTTGCCCACACACGGCCAAGTCCGTTCATTTTGAACGTGACTCAGGTGCGACGGGACTAGCAAAGGATGTCAATCTTGCCGCTTTTATCGGCGAGATTGACACCTTGCGAGCCCCGTTGCGGGGCATACCAGGCCCTTAGGTCTGGTATGGATTATAAAGGGAAGCCCCTACGCCGAAAAAACGGCGTGGGGTCCCCCCTAAAATCCATACCAGACCCCGATCCGAGCACGCAGCCTGGCCGGTCAGGAAAGGGGGTGGCGCCCCCTAAAACGTCACAGTCCCAGCATGCCCAGGGACTGTGACATCAAAAGGGGGCGGGGTCTCCGCCTATATAAGTCACAACGCAGCCCTCGGAGACCAGTCCAGCAGGAGAGAGCGTCGTGTCAACATCTGGAGAAGAGAAGAGAAGAGAAGAAGCCCAGCAGCTCAGAAGTCCGGACCTCTGCTGGCAAGAGAGCTACCTGAACACAGCAGAGGAGCCGGCCGAAGAACTGGAACACCGGGAGAAGAGAGCAGAGAAGAACCAACCGGACGCCGGGAGAAGATGAAGCGGAGGGACCCCCGAAGCCGGAAGAAGACCCCCGAAGCCGGAGGAAGATCCCCACCCCCGGAGCTGTTTAATAAAATATTTTAAAAACCTGTGTAGTGTGTTTTATTACTTACAATTTTTCCCTAGGTGAAGGGGTAGGGGGACCATGTACCCCATACTCATTCACATAGGGTGGGGTGCCGGGATCTGGGGGCCCCCTTATTAAAGGGGGCTCCCAGATTCCGATAAGCCCCCCGCCCGCAGACCCCGACAACCAACGGCCAGGGTTGTCGGGAAGAGGCCCTTGTCCTCATCAACATGGGGACAAGGTGCTTTGAGGTGGGGGGGCCCCGCAGGGCGCCCCCCTCCCCAAAGCACCCACCCCCCCATGTTGAGGGCATGCGGCCTGGTACGGTTCAGGAGGGGGGGGCGCTCGCTCGTCCCCACCCCCTTTCCTGACCGGCCAGGCTGCGTGCTCAGATCGGGGTCTGGTATGGATTTTAGGGGGGACCCCACGCCGTTTTTTCGGCGTAGGGGCTTCCCTTTATAATCCATACCAGACCTAAGGGCCTGGTATGCCCCGCGCTCGCCGCAATAGGAAAATTTGTTTTTCCTATTGCAGCGAGCGCGAGATGCAATACCCTGCCCTCGCGTCGTATCTGGTCCGTCGGACCAGCATACACACGAGCGGCCTTTCCGTCGGACCAGCACACACACGAGCGGACTTTTCGCCCGAAACTGAGTCCGACGGAAAGATTTGAATCTTGGTTCAAATCTAGGTCCGGCGGGCTTTTGGGAAGAAGTCCGCCGGAAAAGTCCGCCGGCGCCCACACACGGGCGGATTGTCCGGCACACTCTGGTCCGCCGGACCAAGTATGCCGGAAAGTCCGACCGTGTGTACGCGGCATAAGTCATCTTCACCCAACATCTTAGCACTGGAGACAAATTATAAAGTCCTAACTCGCTGGTACCTTGTACCCGCTAGAGTGGCAAAATATTCACCTAATACCTCAGCTCTTTGTTTTCGAGGATGCCCAGAAATAGGCACATATTTACACATATGGTGGACGTGCCCAGTAATCCAAACCTTCTGGAAGGAAGTCTTCGTGATTGCATCTAAAATATTTAAAAAAATAATACAACCAGATCCATATTTAACTTTACTTAATCTAAAACCGGAATGGTTAACACTCTCTCAATTCAAACTTATGATCCAACTAATAACGGCTGCAAAACAAACAGTGGCCAAGGCATGGAAATCTCCTACATTGGTACTAGCAGAAACAATTCACAGAATGAATAATACAATGTCCCATGCTAAGATGGTAGCCATCGATCAAAATCAAATTCCAAAATTTGAAAAACTTTGGCATCCTTGGATAAAACAACAGTTCCTGTCAAACTTCAATGACTCTGTCCTGTTGCCATGGTAACAGATTAAATGACTTACAGAGACACCCATTCTAAGGCTTCAAAGAGAACTAAAAAAAAATAATAAACTGACGAGCGGGACAACCTTGTGGACCATACCTCTACCTTTCAACCCTTTTTCTTCTTTCTCTTTCCTTTTCTCCACCTTACGATTAAAGCTCATTATCAGAATTTATTTGACCTATATACACTCTACTTGTAAACAATATGTATAGTAGGTATAAATCATTTAAATACCTACAAAAGTAACTAAGGAAATGATATATATCTTTAATTTAGGTTTACGTGAACCCAATGTTTAATATTTGAAATTTCATGATATTTACCTATATAAACCCTACTGTAAAACAATGAGCTTACTTTATAGATCCTTGTAAACTTACTTTATGTATCTTTATAACATTGTATACTCAATAAACTTCTTTTGACAAGGAAAAAAATTACTGAAACCAGAATAAATCTTACGGCAGCTTGCTGCCTTTTACACGTAACGAATTTCTCATTTAAACGGTACAAGCACTCTCTGACTAAGCACCTTCTAAATGCGGCCAAATCTTTGATCCCGCTATATTGGAATTCAGTGAGAGTTCCTTCTACAGCAGAATGGCTGAATAGAGTAGGGGATATTTGCGAGATGGAGGACACGCTGGCACAGGACAGGGGCCACATTGAACGGTTTCATAAAACTTGGCAACCTTGGTTCACCTTTAAATACTCACAAGACTTCAATGCAGTCATGGCACAAAACCCGGTTTGACTACTCTTGACTACTCATGATTTTTTTTTTTTTACTACCTAGAGGATCCAGCCCTAGATCCCTACTGTGTCTGGTAGATATAAAGTGAAATAAACTTAATTTTTTTTTCCAGCCCCCCCCCCCCCCCCCCCCTCTTCGTCTTGCCTCTTCTACCTCCCATTCCCTTTTTTTTTCTTTCTCCTCTTCTCCTTTTTTTTTTCTCCTCTTCTTTTTATTCTTATAATCTTTCATATTAAGATGAAAGTGATGTTTACATAAGATGACAAACCAAGTTTACATTGAAGATTGTTACAATGTATGTTGTTTAGTTACAAAGGAGCGGTAATTACCTCTCCTTAGGTTATAGCATGGGTTCACATGTTTGCCCCATAACTAACATACGGAATGAAAAAACTCAGTTAACTTTTAATTTAGTTTCTCAGACTATATTACATAAGTAACGGAATACTGATGATAATTACTCAGAAATCACTGTAATTTCACCTAGTGCTTTAAATACTTACCTACTATTGTAACTTACTTGTCAAGCAATTCATTTCTGTTGCTTTGTAAGCTAATACTTTCATTCTCAATAAAACGAAATGATAAAAAAAAAAAAAAAAAGAATAAATGGGTAGGTAAATTTGATGGTTAGACGGAGTGTACTTGTGTACTTAACACAATGTACACACAATGTATTTCATCACACACTCTACACTTTTATTGTATCTTTTTTAATTTTTCACAATCTCGGTATTCTAATTGGGCTGACATATCACCCTGACCCTCCAATCCATTACTCCATCTAACCATCAAATTTACCTACCCATTTATTCTTTTATACTCATTCATTTGACCACTTCTTTGGCTAAATATATATATAATTTTTTCAAATAATCCTTCTTTATATATAGGGACATACTGCTTAGTTTGTTCTTTTTGGATCTCCACTGCAGGTGTGGCTCTTTCCCCTTGACCGATCACTTGGCCCGATGGGGGGCGACCCCTTAGTGCGATCTCCCGTAAGCCACATCGGTGGACTACTGCCCCCTCTGTCTGGTTGTGGTGCCGGTGGAGGTGCCCTGGGACCCTCTGGGGGTGAGTGAGTGAGCAGCTTTTAAAGGGACCTATATGTAGGAAGTTTCCTCTTTCCTTATTGGACATACACTGTTGGGTAATTATATCAGGTGTATACGTTGTATGATATTGTCATCGTATGCAAGTGCCCTGTTACATGTGTACTTATATCATATATTTCTCAACAGACTGACCCTCTGAAGAAGACCCCTAGTATATGGGTTGAAACGCGTCAAGTTTATTTCTCATATTGCTGACATTTTTTGTCTAATGCTATTATGGAAATATGTCTGTATAGTGTATGTCATTTTTAAATGTTCAAAACACTTCCTACTGGAGCTCATTTCTTAACTTTCATGATATGTGATTTTTTGTATAATACATTTTTCAAATTTTTACATACTTTGACTCTATATTTTTATTTTTGCTGCCAGAAAACCCCACCTTGGGGGATTTTTCTCTCTTTTTCCTTTGTCAATATCAGGGGTGAGCAGCATTCCTTCCGCTTCTTGTGTGTCTTTTTTCTCTTTTTCGGGTTTGAAGAATCCTGCTCAGCAAACACCTGCCTGTTGTCTGGGGAGCTGCTCCAGTTCTCCCCATGACCGGTGCTCGCAAATCAAGCAAAAAGGCAGCCTCTCACAGCTCCCTGGCCGAGCTGCCAAAGACTCATGCAGTGGCCATCTTGCCTGTCACCTCCCTGCATCCAGCGTCCGTGGCAGTGCAAACAGACTCCTGGATGGCGGCGGCTATGGCTCCTGACCCAAACGGCTCCTCTTCCATCCCTCAGGCTGACTCAGAGCTGCATGGGGACCAGCCGCCGCTGCAATCCTGGCAGACATCACAGATAGTAAGTCCTCTGGGGAGCAATAATAAATTATGGGAGTTTGAATGAAGCACAGGGTGGTGCCTCCATCCCAGGTTCAGGAAAGAAAAAAGGGGGAAGACTTTGGGACTTTAAATTAGGCAATTGACAATTGACAATTTTCATGAGAGGATTGCATATACAAAACTGGGAGGTACATGACAACATAATATAAGAGGTAAGTATAAATTCATAAAACGTAAATCTGAGTAGAATCCTATTAACGCAAAGGTAGCTGCATCCATAATGTCTGACGCGTTTCTGTGAATACACTTCTTCAGGGGCGGATGCAATAGGATATCTGCAAATAACAAAGTATAAGAGCATCAAGAAATTAATTAGGTGTAACCAGAAAGGACAGTAAGTCGATTTCTGGATACTTACATTGTATACCCAGCTGTGGTGTGGGGCAGAGACCGGGCTAGAGAGGTTGTCCTCCCCCGGAGCTGAGGTGGTGTAGGGCCCAACACAAGACAGGCATGCACAGGCATCATCCCCAGAGCACAGACCATCACTCCCATACTACCCTGTTTCCCCGAAAATAAGACCTAGCGTGATTGTCGGTGATGGCTGCAATTTAAGCCCTACCCCCCAAATAAGCCCTAGTTAAAGTCCTTGTAGGTCTTATTTTCAGGATAGGGCTTATTTTCGGGGAAACAAGGTAGGGCTTATTTGGGGGGTAGGGCTTATATTGCAGCCATCACTGACAATCACGCTAGGTCTTATTTTTGGGGAAACAGGGTATGGCGAAACCAGGTCAAAGTCAAGGATGTGTGTCTGAAATGGATAAAAAGTCCACTATGATATACCAATGTTACTAACAAATGGAGTAGGAAGAGTAAATTTATGCACAAGGGAACCACTAATTGTTACCTTCTGTGCTTGGGACAGGGGCTTTCCAAAGCTATGGCATCTGCACGTGTGCGGGAGTGAGGACTGCGTCCGGGGGAGAAAGAGAAGCGCCTTAATATGCACCCCGCCTACGTCGGCGGTCACCACCAACGTCACGCTAAGCCGACAATGCATGGGGCGGGACCACAGCCTGGGCGTTGAGAACCGCCCAAGACTGACGTCACTACGTCCGGCTAGGTCGGCTGGATGGAAAGGGGGGCGTGCCTGCACAATGACGCCAGTCTAGTGACATCGTGTGGAGGAGCAATGCGTGACATTAGGGATGGAGGCAGCTGACCGTAACATACAGTCCTCTGCAACATACTGTTGGTTGTATGCTGGGGGTACTGGACTCACTCCAGAATTGTGAATGTGGGGGTCTACTCTCGGGCTATGTTTTTTGTTCGAGACCCGGAGCTGCGATGCGCTCTGCGCGCCCCCCCTCCCCCCCCCCCATTTTGGGGGATCGGGCGGTGGCTCACAGCGCATCGGCGTCACGCATTGCTCCTCCACACGATGTCACTAGCTGGCGTCGTTGTGCAGACACGCCCCCCTTTCCATCCAGCCGACCTAGCCAGACGTAGTGACGTCAGTCTTGGGCGGTTCTCACCGCCCAGGCTGTGGTCCCGCCCCATGCATTGTCGGCTTTGCCTGATGTTGGTGGTGACCGCCGACGTAGGCGGGGTGCATATTAAGGCGCTTCTCTTTCTCCCCCGGACACAGTCCTCACTCCCGCACACGTGCAGATGCCATAGCTTTGGAAAGCCCCTGTCCCAAGCACAGAAGGTAACAATTAGTGATTCCCTTATGCATAAATCTACTCTTCCTACTCCTATTGTTAGTAACATGGGTATATCATAGTGGACTTTTTATCCATTTCAGACACACATTCTTGACTTTGACCTGGTTTCGCCATAGTATGGGAGTGATGGTCTGTGCTCTGGGGATGATGCCAGTGCATGCCTGTCTTGTGTTGGGCCCTACACCACCTCAGCCCCGGGGGGAGGACAATCTCTCTAGCCCGATCTCTGCCCCCCACCACAGTTGGGTATACAATGCAAGTATCCAGAAATCGACTTACTGTCCTTTCTGGTTGCACTTAGTTCATTTCTTGATGCTCTTATACTTTGTTATTTGCAGATATCCTATTGTATCCGCCCCTGAAAGAAGTGTATTCACAGAAACGCGTCAGTCATTATGGATGCAGCTACCTTTGCGTTAATAGGATTCTACTCAGATTTACGTTTTATGAAATTATACTTACCTCTTATATTATGTTGTCATGTACCTCCCAGTTTTGTATATGCAATCCTCTCATAAAAATTGTCAATGCAATTCATCGCCCAGATGTCATGCTGATTGTTGTATACATACGGATTCATGCAGGTTTTGTCTTGTGTGTATGCGTGTTCTATCTGTTCCATATGATATACACCTGGATGCCTTATATAATAAAATTGACTTTTTTACCTCAACCCCAATTTATCAACTGCCTCATTTAAAGTCCCAACGTCTTTCCCCTTTTTCCGTCCTCTGGGTAGGGGAAAATAGATGCACTGACCATAGTATGTGGTTATCAGACATGATATGGACAAATTTAGAGGCCGCCTTGCAGAGGCAGAGCATTGTGTCTCAGCAGTGGAGGACTCTACTGTTCAGGCTCTAGCAGATCTCCAGCACAAAGGTCAAGATCCTCATGGCCCGCTCAGAGGACGCTGAGGACTGCCTCCAGCGCAATGTCAGGGTGGTCAGGCTCCTGGAGGGTGCAGAGGGGCCTAACCCTGTAGTATTTGCTGAAGCATTCTTCAAGCAACTCCTGGGATTACAACACCTCTCCCCAGTATACATAGTGGAGCGTGCACACAGGGTGCCCACTGGTCCAAGGCCTGCTGGTTTGATGCCGCATGCTTTTCTAGTCCGTCTGCTCAATTTCAGGGACAGAGATCTGATCCTGGTGGAGGCCCACAAACTCCCTGATTTGAAATATGAAAACGCAGTGAAACATCTGTACCCAGATTTTTCTCCTGACCTGCAAAAGAAATGTCACTCCTTCACAGATGTGCGCAGATGCGTGCGAGAGAAAGGCCCGACCTACAACATGCTGTACCCTAGCCGCCTGAAGGTCATCCACAATGGCTCTGCTAAGTTTTTTGAATTTCCTGCAGATGCGGTTGACTGCTTTAATACCACTGCCTAGGAATGTGGTTCGGTTGCCTGGCATGCCTGGCCGCGGGTCTGTAGTTGGCAGACACTTCCCAAAATGGTACCGGGAGTGACTGTAAATGTTATCCTTTTGCAAGCTGTTTTTCCTGTTGACAATGTTGTCCTTAGCAGTTTGATCGTTCTGAAAAGCCTGAGACTGCCTATCCGTTCAATGTGGGAGCTAAGGTTCTGTTTTAGGGCGTTATGACCCCTTTTTCTTTGAGTGGATGAACACTTGGAACAGTCTGCTAGTTTTTCTTACAGTTTTGGGACTTACGTTTTTCCGGAAGTTTTTCTATTTCTTTAGGTTTGTTCACCCGGAGCAAACAGGGAGTTGGGATCATAGACTGTATATTTTATTTTTCTGTTTTCTTTTTTTTTTTTTTTTTTGAGTCTTGCCCCAAAAGGTTCACGCTGATGGATCTTCAGTTTGCCTTGCACAGTCTGTAGTGATGTTATGCCGCTGTCTGGTGGGCTGTAGTTCTCTGCATCCAGGTTCCTACCCCCCCTTACTTCCCCTCTAATGCCGCGTACACACGAGTGGACTTTACGGCATACTTTGCCCGGCAGACTTTGACGGACATTACGACGGACTTTCCGAATGAACAGACTTGCCTACACAGGATCAACCAAAGTCCGACGGATTCGTACGTGATGTCGTACGACCGGACTAAAACAAGGAAGTTTATAGCCAATAGCTGCCCTAGCGTCGCTTTTTGTCCGTCGGACTAGCATACAGACGAGCGGACTTTTCGACCGGACTCGAGTCTGTCGGACAGATTTGAAACATGTTTCATTTCTAGGTCCGTCAAACTTTTGAGAAAAAAAGTCCGCTGGAGCCCACACATGATCGAATTGTCCGACGGACTCAGGTTCGCTGGACCAAGTATGCCGTAAAGTTCGCTCGTGTGTATGTGGCATTACTCTACTTATCCTGTCTCCATGCCATATAGAACACTATTATATGAGTGATCCGAAAATTCTCTCATGGAACGTTCGTGGGCTGAATTCAAGGTTTAAAAGAGCGATGGTCCTTCAGTACCTTAAATCCCAAAACCCTCATGTAGTCCTCCTGCAAGAGACCCACTTGACTGGTAGTAGAATACTCTCCCTAAACAGAAACTAGATACAGAGAACAATACACTCTACACACTCTACATATGTTAGGGGGGTTGCTATCTTAATTCATAAAAAGTTGGCCTGCTCTATTGAACATGTGGTAATAGACCCCCAGGGGCGATATGCTATTGTGGTGCTTGACATTGAATCCCAGTTATTGGCCATAGCAAACATCTATGTCCTAACCCCTTTCAAAAGTGAGGTGTTGTATACTGTCCTGGAGAAAGTCGCCACCTTTGGCCTTTGGTTTGGATAGAGATGATTGGGACGATATTTGGGGTGCCCCATTTCAATGTCTAGTTTCTACTAGAGATCGTCTGATCCTGTATAAATTTCTGCATAGAATCTATCTTACTCCGGCTAGGTTAGCTAGGATGTTTGGCAGCCACCACTCTATGTTGGAGGTGTTCTGCACCCTTGCAAACTTCATGCACATTTTTTGGGACTGCCCACATATCAAGCCCTACTGGCAAGACATAGCAAAGTGTATCCGGTCGGTCACATCCCTTTCACGTCTCCTTTACGGTTGAAATATGCCTGTTGAGCTTGGTTGAGCCCTTGGCTACCACTAGGGCTATACGAACTCTTCTCACCCTCCTGCTGGTCTACGCCAAAAAACTGATTATTCTGTCATGGAAGAGATCTACTGCCCCAACTTTGGCTTCTTGGAAGTCCCTGGTCAACAAGGCAGTCCCTTTTTACAAGGCAACTTATTTGAGTAGGGGGGTTGGGGCCAAATTTGACAAGATGTGGGGAGGCTGGATGGCATCCACAGACACGGTTTCAAATTAGACCCATAGGCAACTTGGCAGGTGGTCCTTGCTATGGATACATAAGCAGTAGGATTGTGTCCCTGAGGTGGTGGGTGATTATGGAATGAATACATTATAAAGTTATAATTTACTGAAGGTTTTATGGTCCTTACTTCTCCAGGGGAGGGGGAGGGTGGGGGGATTCTGAAATGTAACAGATGCATCATCTCCTCTGGTTGACGGGGGCGTCATTGACTCAGCGGACTATATATCTGCTTCCTTCTGGAGGCTCAAAGACTGTGCATATTTTGTCTGGGCAAATGTTGACCGTGTTGTGGGGGGGTGGTTGGTTTTGCTTTTTGGAAGATTGGTTACAACTCAATGTGACCTGGTTGTTTGTTGCCGCGATATGCGGTTTGATGTTGTATGCCTGTACTATAAATCTCAATAAAAAGTAATTTACAAAAAAAAAACACATTGCCCTAGGGAGGAAATAAAAACGAATTTTTTTGAAAAAGAGATTTTACAAATGTTTCTTCTTTTAACTGCAAAACGCAGCAATATGGCGCATTCACACCTCAGCGTTTCAAATTGATTTGTTGCGATTCTGCCCTTAATTTCAAAGTGCCGTGGTGTTAAGGACAAATCACAGAACGCACAATTGAGATGCAATTTATTTGAATGGCTCCTAAAATCGCGGAGTGATTCTGCCGCGATTGTCACGCGCTAAATCGTGCTGCAATCGCAGCAACCTGCATCGCGTGAAGCTTGTCGCCCAAAAATAGTTCAGGAGCTAGTTTTGGGTGACATGCTTCACGCGTTGCGGGTTGCCACGATTGCAGCGCTATTTATCGCGCGGCAGGATCTCATTGCGATTTTAGGTGCCATTCAAATGAATGGTATCTCAGATGTGCGTTCTGCGATTTGTCATTCACACCTTGGCACTTTGAAATCGGAGGGAGGGAGAATCGCGGCAAATTTGCTTGCGATTAAAAAAGCCAAGGTGTGAGAATGCAGTCTAAATGCCATCCTTGGGGGCAAAATATAGAAGGACAATGTGATGCAAGTGATTGCGGAGAGCTAAGCCGACAAAACTACACTGGAAAAAGTCGTTTCAATAAGCAGGTGATACATTAATGACTGTGAAAGTTTCATAATGGTTTTAAAATAATATAAAAATCTACCGAATGCGTTCATAAAAAGCCCTTCTCAAATGCTACTGGAAAATCTAATAAACTTTTCAGATGAAATGATTCTTCACATGAGCATTTCACATTTCTGTCTGACAGCAGGTATATGAAAGTCTGCAAAATAATTGCAAATAATGTGCTCAATAGATATATTTTTTGTACCTGTTTGTCTGAAAATATACATGGTGAAAATGACTTTGCAGGCACAGATAGGTCTGATTTTTTTCATAGCTCTACTTTGGGCTATGTTTTTTTTTTATTAAGGAAAAACCCCAACTTATGCTGGCCATACACTATACAGAAAATCGGCCGAACCCCTTTTCGAAAAACGAACGTTCGACCGTGACCGCAAACGATCTTGCCATCATATAATGACCGATAATCTGTTCAGTGGACATGAATAAATAATTTTGTGTTCGTTTTTTTACATATACCTAGTGCAGAAAGTTCGGACGGGAAACACATTAACCTTGCAATTTATCGTACGTTCGGCAGAAATTTTCCAAACATGCCGTTCGTTTTTTTTCCACAAAAACGTCACAAACGATTATCGATTTGTACCCACTAACTTGCCGAAAAACGAACGAAGTGTCCATTCGAACGATTTTTCGGCCGATTTTTCGTATAGTGTATGGCCAGCATTATTCTGATTCAAATGCTGCTGTACATTGGCACATCTTTTTAGACTCAGTCTGTCTGGACAGTAGTGTCACCTGCTGACATCCACAAGCAGCTTAACTCTTTAATAAGACACAGATGGGTTGATTTACTATAACTGGAGAGTGCAAAGTCTGGTGCAGCTGTGCATGGCAGCCAATTAGCCAGGGGTGGCCCATCTATTAGGGGCGCCGCCCCCCCACCATTCATGGCCGCCCCGTCTATCCATGCATCCGGTCCCTTTTAGGATGCCGGATGCATGAATTCCAACAGGGGGGGTGTTTTTTTGAAGCCCCTCATTAGAGCCAGAGGCTCTAATAGGCTTCAAAATAGGGTGGGCTCGGGGAGCAGAGCATTGCGCTATGAGCCCACCCAGGTGTGTTTATAATAGCAAATGAATATTCGCTATTGAAACACTAATCCTTCTCCCGGCCAATCAGGAAGCGGGCATGAGACCCATTTCCTGATTAGCCGAAAAGAGAAGCATCCTGATTGGCCGCCGAGGAGGGAGTAAATGGAAGCCACAGAGAGCAGGGAAAGGGGAAGCCGCCGCTGCCACGGTGATGCCCACGGAGAGCAGGGGAAGCCGCCGGTAAAGCCCGGGAGAAGCGCTGCCTGCCAATAGATGGGGTAAGTGCTCCGGACCGACCGGGGGGGTGGTGTTGGCACAGTTTACTGCCCCCCCCCCCCCCGAAAAAAATGTAATGACAGAAAGACGATCTGCCTTGTTTACATAAAAAGATTGCTGTTCCGGTGACAATTTTTTTTTGTGGGGGGGGGGGGCGTAAAACCGTGCCAACACCACCCCCCCCCCGAAAAAAAAAGTTACCACCAGAACGACAATCTTTTTATGTAAACAAGGCAGAACAACATTCTGACAGGGGGGAGGAATGGAATAGTATAAAACCGTAAAAACTTTTATTTTGAGAAAAGGTTACTAAACACTTACAGCAATCCAGTGAATAGACAAGCATGGTGGTGGGAGTGTCATGGTCTGGGGCTGCATGGGTGCTGCCGGCACTGGGGAGCTACAGTTCATTGAGGGAACCATGAATGCCAACATGTACTGTGACATACTGAAGCAGTGCATGATCCCCTCCCTTCGGAGACTGGGCCGCAGGGCAGTATTCCAACATGATAACGACCATAAACAGGGCCGGTCCCAGGCGGGTGCACGGGGTGCAGTGAACCCAGGCGCCAGAGAGGTGGGGGCGCTGAAGCGCCAGAGTGCTCCCCTCCCTCCTCCTTCTCCCCTCCGTGCTTCTGGACACTTCTGGACAGCTCTGTCCGCAGGTCACCGCCGCGGAGCGGCCGCTGTGCTTTTCACTGCTAGAGCCCGTCCCCCCTCCCTCCTCCTCCTGTCAGAGGAGAGCAGCCGCCGGAGATCGGAGCGGCTGGTCTCTGTGTTGAGAGAGACCAGCCGCGCCGTGACTTCGCTGGGGGGAGGAGGGGGGGAGGGCGGCCCGTGCCTGCAGCCTGACACAGGTTCTCTCCTCTGTCTCTCACTCCCGCCTAAGCTGCTGCCTGTCTCGATCTGTTCTTCACCCCGGCGGCGCGGCTTCACACTGTCCTCTCTAGCTGCCGCACGGGTGTTATGTGTCTGTACTGATAGAGGGAGGTTTGTCCCTGGGGCGGTCTGTACTAATGGGGGGTTGTCCTGGGGGTCTGTACTAATGGGGGGTTGTCCTGGGGGTCTGTACTAATGGGGGGTTGTCCTGGGGGTCTGTACTAATGGGGGGTTGTCCTGGGGGTCTGTACTAATGGGGGGGTTGTCCTGGGGGGTCTGTACTAATGGGGGGGGTTGTCCTGGGGGTCTGTACTAATGGGGGGGGGTTGTCCTGGGGGTCTGTACTAATGGGGGGTTGTCCTGGGGGTCTGTACTAATGGGGGGTTGTCCTGGGGGTCTGTACTAATGGGGGGGCTGTCCTGGGGGGTCTGTACTAATGGGGGGGTTGTCCTGGGGGGTCTGTACTAATGGGGGGGCTGTCCTGGGGGGTCTGTACTAATGGGGGGGGGTTGTCCTGGGGGTCTGTACTAATGGGGGGTTGTCCTGGGGGTCTGTACTAATGGGGGGTTGTCCTGGGGGGTCTGTACTTATGGGGGGTTGTCCTGGGGGTCTGTACTAATGGGGGGGGTTGTCCTGGGGGTCTGTACTAATGGGGGGGCTGTCCTGGGGGGTCTGTACTAATGGGGGGGTTGTCCTGGGGGGTCTGTACTAATGGGGGGGGCTGTCCTGGGGGGTCTGTACTAATGGGGGGGTTGTCCTGGGGGGTCTGTACTAGTGGGGGGTTGTCCTGGGGGTCTGTACTAATGGGGGGGTTGTCCTGGGGGGTCTGTACTAATGGGGGGTTGTCCTGGGGGGTCTGTACTAATGGGGGGTTGTCCTGGGGGGTCTGTACTAATGGGGGGTTGTCCTGGGGGGTCTGTACTAATGGGGGGGTTGTCCTGGGGGTCTGTACTAATGGGGGGGTTGTCCTGGGGGTCTGTACTAATGGGGGGTTGTCCTGGGGGTCTGTACTAATGGGGGGGTTGTCCTGGGGGGTCTGTACTAATGGAGGGGGAGTTGTCTTGGGGGGGGTCTGTACTAATGAAGGGGGGTTGACCTGGGGGGTCTGTACTAATGAAGGGGGGGATTTGTCCTGGGGGGGTCTGTACTAATGGAGGGATTTGTCCTGTGGGTCTGTACTAGTGGAGGGGGGTGTTTGTCCTGGGGGTCTGTACTAATGGAGGGGGGTGTTTGTCCTGGGGGTCTGTACTAATGGAGGGGGGGTGTCCTGGGGGGGGTCTGTACTAATGGAGGGGGGTTGTTCTGGGGGAGTCTGTACTAATGGAGGGGGGTGTTTGTCCGGGAGGGTCTGTACTAATGGAGGGGGGATGTCCTGGGGGGGGTTGTACTAATGGAGGGGGGTTTGTCCTGTTGGGGGGTCTGTACTATTGGAGGGGGGTTTGTCCTGGTGGGGGGTCTGTACTAGAGGAAGGGGGGTTTGTCCTGGGGGGTCTGTACTAATGAAGGGGGGATTTGTCCTGTGGGGGTCTGTACTAGTGGAGGGGGGGTTTTCCTGGGGGGTCTGTAGTAATGGTGGGGGTTTGTCCTGGGGGGGTCTGTACTAATGGAGGGGGGGTTTGTCCTGGGGGGTCTGTACTAATGAAGGGGGGATTTGTCCTGTGGGGGTCTGTACTAATGGGGGGGTTGTCCTGGGGGGTCTGTACTAATGGGGGGTTGTCCTGGGGGGTCTGTACTAATGGGGGGTTGTCCTGGGGGGTCTGTACTAATGGGGGGGTTGTCCTGGGGGTCTGTACTAATGGGGGGTTGTCCTGGGGGGTCTGTACTGATGGGGGGGTTGTCCTGGGGGTCTGTACTAATGGGGGGGTTGTCCTGGGGGTCTGTACTAATGGGGGGGGGTTGTCCTGGGGGTCTGTACTAATGGGGGGTTGTCCTGGGGGTCTGTACTAATGGGGGGGTTGTCCTGGGGGGTCTGTACTAATGGAGGGGGAGTTGTCTTGGGGGGGTCTGTACTAATGAAGGGGGGTTGACCTGGGGGGTCTGTACTAATGAAGGGGGGGATTTGTCCTGGGGGAGTCTGTACTAATGGAGGGATTTGTCCTGGGGGTCTGTACTAATGGAGGGGGGTGTTTGTCCTGGGGGTCTGTACTAATGGAGGGGGGTGTTTGTCCTGGGGGTCTGTACTAATGGAGGGGGGTTGTCCTGGGGGGGTCTGTACTAATGGAGGGGGGTTGTTCTGGGGGAGTCTGTACTAATGGAGGGGGGTGTTTGTCCGGGAGGGTCTGTACTAATGGAGGGGGGATGTCCTGGGGGGGGGGGTTGTACTAATGGAGGGGGGTTTGTCCTGGTGGGGGGTCTGTACTATTGGAGGGGGGTTTGTCCTGGGGGGTCTGTACTAATGAAGGGGGGATTTGTCCTGTGGGGGTCTGTACTAGTGGAGGGGGGTTTTCCTGGGGGGTCTGTAGTAATGGTGGGGGTTTGTCCTGGGGGGGTCTGTACTAATGGAGGGGGGTTTGTCCTGGGGGGTCTGTACTAATGAAGGGGGGATTTGTCCTGTGGGGGTCTGTACTAGTGGAGGGGGGGTTCTCCTGGGGGGTCTGTACTAATGGAGGGGGTTTGTCCTGGGGGTCTGTACTAATAGAGTTGGGGTTTGTCCTGGGGGTCTGTACTAATGGAGGGGGGTTGTCTTGGGGGGTCTGTACTAATGAAGGGGGGCTTTGTCCTGGGGGGGATCTGTACTAATTGAGGGGGGGTGTCCTGGTGGGGGTCTACTAATGGAGGGGGGGTGGTTTGTCCTGGGGGCGTCTATACTGATGAAGGGGCGGGTCTGTACTGAGAGAGGGGTTTATACTTAGTGGGGGGTCTGCACTGACGAAGGGGGGTCTATACTTAGTGGAGGGGAGTCTGTACTGAGGGGCGACTAAAGTTGGTGGAAGGAGGGTGACACCATGTTATACCGCACCTGGTGACACCAACCCTAGTGACGTCACTGCAGCTGCGGGCTCTCCTTTCGCCCCTTCCCCTCCCTCTCCCTCTCCCTCTCCTCCACACGTGCACTGCTATACTAGTGAACGGCGCTGGCCAGCACAGCCTCCCACTATGTTTCTTCCCCCGCCTTTATATCAGCCAGGGAAAAATAGAATAGAAAAAGGAGAAGAGGATTGTGGGATATGTAGTCCCGAGGACTGGCAGCCCCACTGTAACACGGAAACTGCAGCCCACACAGCAGGCTCAGCTGAATGGGAGAGAGAGAGAGAGATACAGGAGCCTGGGAAAGCTTTCAGGGAAGTACACCCAGGACTCCAGAGGGAGAGGGAGGTGCTGAGGGAACACCATCAGAGAGGAAACCCCACTGCCCTGCGCCACCAGAGGGAAAGACACACAGCCTGGTGCCATCCCTGGCAGAGAAAGGAATGGAGTCATTGCCAGAATACAGATCTGGGTTCTACCCAGCGGAGTCACCATGGGCAATTCAGAGTGAGCTGACTCCTGATCAGAGGAACCATCGCTGGGTCAGGTGAGAGGGCCGATCGGCCATTATCTACTAACGTCCATAGGAACTGCAGTCTCTGACCATCTCATGTATCATGTCTTCAGTCTCTGACCTTCTCTTGTATCATGTCTGCAGTCTCTGACCATCTCTTGTATCATGTCTGCAGTCTCTGACCATCTCCTGTATCATGTCTGCAGTCTCTGACCATCTCTTGTATCATGTCTGCAATCTCTGACCAGCTTCTGTACCATGTCTGCAGTCTCTGACTGTCTCTTGTATCATGTCTACAGTCTCTGATCATCTCCTGTACTATGTCTGCAGTCTCTGATCATCTCCTGTACCATGTCTACAGTCTTTGATCATCTCCTGTACTATGTCTGCAGTCTCTGATCATCTCCTGTACTATGTCTGCAGTCTCTGATCATCTCCTGTACTATGTCTGCAGTCTCTGACTGTCTCTTGTATCATGTCTACAGTCTCTGACCATCTCCTGTACTATGTCTGCAGTCTCTGAACATCTCCTGTACCATGTCTGCAGTCTCTGATCATCTCCTGTACTATGTCTGCAGTCTCTGATCATCTCCTGTACCATGTCTGAAGTCTCCGATCATCTCCTGTACCATGTCTGAAGTCTCTGATCATCTCCTGTACTATGTCTGCAGTCTCTGACCATCTATTCTATCTTGTCTGTAGTCTCTGACCATCTCCTGTATTATGTCTGCAGTCTCTGATCATCTCCTGTACTATGTCTGCAGTCTCTGATCATCTCCTGTACCATGTCTACAGTCTCTGATCATCTCCTGTACCATGTCTGCAGTCTCTGATCATCTCCTGTACCATGTCTACAGTCTCTGACCATCTATTCTATCTTGTCTGTAGTCTCTGACCATCTTCTGTATTATGTCTGCAGTCTCTGACCATCTCTTGTATCATGTCTGCAGTCTCTGACCATCTCCTGTACTATGTCTGCAGTCTCTGACTGTCTCTTGTATCATGTCTACAGTCTCTGACTGTCTCTTGTATCATGTCTGCAGTCTCTGACTGTCTCTTGTATCATGTCTACAGTCTCTGACTGTCTCTTGTATCATGTCTACAGTCTCTGACCATCTCCTGTACTATGTATGCAGTCTCTGACCATCTCCTGTACTATGTCTGCAGTCTCTGATCATCTCCTGTACCATGTCTGCAGTCTCTGATCATCTCCTGTACCATGTCTGTAGTCTCTGATCATCTCCTGTACCATGTCTACAGTCTCTGATCATCTCCTGTACCATGTCTACAGTCTCTGATCATCTCCTGTACCACGTCTGCAGTCTCTGATCATCTCCTGTATCATGTCTGCAGTCTCTGATCATCTCCTGTACCATGTCTGCAGTCTCTGATCATCTCCTGTATTATGTCTGCAGTCTCTGATCATCTCCTGTACCATGTCTGCAGTCTCTGATCATCTCCTGTACCATGTCTGTAGTCTCTGATCATCTCCTGTACCATGTCTGCAGTCTCTGATCATCTCCTGTACTATGTCTGCAGTCTCTGATCATCTCCTGTACTATGTCTGCAGTCTCTGATCATCTCCTGTATTATGTCTGCAGTCTCTGACCATCTCCTGTACTATGTCTGCAGTCTCTGACCATCTCTTGTATCATGTCTGCAGTCTCTGATCATCTCCTGTACCATGTCTGCAGTCTCTGACCATCTCCTGTACTATGTCTGCAGTCTCTGATTATCTCCTGTACCATGTCTGCAGTCTCTGACTGTCTCTTGTATCATGTCTACAGTCTCTGACCATCTCCTGTACTATGTCTGCAGTCTCTGAACATCTCCTGTACCATGTCTGCAGTCTCTGATCATCTCCTGTACTATGTCTGCAGTCTCTGATCAT
This sequence comes from Lithobates septentrionalis, assembly GCA_037952835.1. NCBI lineage: Eukaryota > Metazoa > Chordata > Amphibia > Anura > Ranidae > Lithobates > Lithobates septentrionalis. Next base: position 1,028,586 of record JBBDGP010002364.1, on the reverse strand, counting down.
CTCCTGTACCATGTCTGAAGTCTCCGATCATCTCCTGTACCATGTCTGAAGTCTCTGATCATCTCCTGTACTATGTCTGCAGTCTCTGACCATCTATTCTATCTTGTTTGTAGTCTCTGACCATCTCCTGTATTATGTCTGCAGTCTCTGATCATCTCCTGTACTATGTCTGCAGTCTCTGATCATCTCCTGTACCATGTCTACAGTCTCTGATCATCTCCTGTACCATGTCTGCAGTCTCTGATCATCTCCTGTACCATGTCTACAGTCTCTGACCATCTATTCTATCTTGTCTGTAGTCTCTGACCATCTTCTGTATTATGTCTGCAGTCTCTGACCATCTCTTGTATCATGTCTGCAGTCTCTGACCATCTCCTGTACTATGTCTGCAGTCTCTGACTGTCTCTTGTATCATGTCTACAGTCTCTGACTGTCTCTTGTATCATGTCTGCAGTCTCTGACTGTCTCTTGTATCATGTCTACAGTCTCTGACTGTCTCTTGTATCATGTCTACAGTCTCTGACCATCTCCTGTACTATGTATGCAGTCTCTGACCATCTCCTGTACTATGTCTGCAGTCTCTGATCATCTCCTGTACCATGTCTGCAGTCTCTGATCATCTCCTGTACCATGTCTGTAGTCTCTGATCATCTCCTGTACCATGTCTACAGTCTCTGATCATCTCCTGTACCATGTCTACAGTCTCTGATCATCTCCTGTACCACGTCTGCAGTCTCTGATCATCTCCTGTATCATGTCTGCAGTCTCTGATCATCTCCTGTACCATGTCTGCAGTCTCTGATCATCTCCTGTATTATGTCTGCAGTCTCTGATCATCTCCTGTACCATGTCTGCAGTCTCTGATCATCTCCTGTACCATGTCTGTAGTCTCTGATCATCTCCTGTACCATGTCTGTAGTCTCTGATCATCTCCTGTACCATGTCTGCAGTCTCTGATCATCTCCTGTACTATGTCTGCAGTCTCTGATCATCTCCTGTACTATGTCTGCAGTCTCTGATCATCTCCTGTACTATGTCTGCAGTCTCTGATCATCTCTTGTATCATGTCTGCAGTCTCTGATCATCTCCTGTACCATGTCTGCAGTCTCTGACCATCTCCTGTACTTTGTCTGCAGTCTCTGATTATCTCCTGTACCATGTCTGCAGTCTCTGACTGTCTCTTGTATCATGTCTACAGTCTCTGACCATCTCCTGTACTATGTATGCAGTCTCTGACCATCTCCTGTACTATGTCTACAGTCTCTGATCATCTCCTGTACCACGTCTGCAGTCTCTGATCATCTCCTGTATCATGTCTGCAGTCTCTGATCATCTCCTGTACCATGTCTGCAGTCTCTGATCATCTCCTGTATTATGTCTGCAGTCTCTGATCATCTCCTGTACCATGTCTGCAGTCTCTGATCATCTCCTGTACCATGTCTGCAGTCTCTGATCATCTCCTGTACCATGTCTGCAGTCTCCGATCATCTCCTGTACTATGTCTGCAGTCTCTGATCATCTCCTGTACTATGTCTGCAGTCTCTGACCATCTCTTGTATCATGTCTGCAGTCTTTGACTGTATCCTGTATTATGTCTGGGGACTCTTTCTAACAGAAGCCCTCTCTGTGTGCATCAGAGAGACTCCCCTCCAGGTCTCATTAGTGTTCTCTCTTCCTGTATTTTCTTTTTTGTTAAGAGATCATGGGAGGATTTCAGGGTAATGAAGACTTCTTAGAGGAGCAGCTCTGTATTTGAGTCGTTGCCATAGAATCGTTTGTAAAGGGGAGGAGTTGGTAAGATGACCACGCCCATGTGGGGGCGCCAGAAATATTTCTGCACCCAGGCGCCGGTGACCCTAGGATCGGCCCTGACCATAAACATACCTCCAAGACCACCACTGCCTTGCTAAAGAAGCTGAGGGTAAAGGTGATGGACTGGCCAAGCTTGTCTCCAGACCTAAACGCTATTGAGCATCTGCGAGGCATCCTCAAACGGAAGGTGGAGGAGTGCAAGGTCTCTAATATCCACCAGCTCCGTGATGTCGTCATGGAGGAGTGGAAGAGGACTCCAGTGGCTACCTGTGAAGCTCTGGTGAACTCCATGCCCAAGAGTGTTAAGGCAGTGCTGGAAAATAATGGTGGCCACACAAAATATTGACACTTCGGGCGCAATTTGGACATTTTCACTTATGCCGCGTACACACGAGTGGAATTTCTGGCAGAAACAGTCCGATGGGAGCTATTCATCATATATTCCAACCCTTTGTATGCGCCATTGGACTTTTTCCGTTGAAAATTCAGACGGACTTAGATAGAGAACATGTTCTATATTTTTTCGGAAGAACACATTACTATTGGAAAAACCGCTCGTCTGTATGCTGTTTCGACGCACCAAAAACGACGCATGCTCTGAAGCAAGTACGAGACGCAAGCTATTGGCTACTGGCTATTGAACTTCCGTTTTCTAGTACCTTCATACGTGTTGTACGTCACCGCGTTCTGGACGGTCGGAATTTGGTTTAACTGTGTATGCAAGACAGCTAGAGCGGAATTCCATCGGAACTCCGTCGTAAAAACCTTCAGAGTTTATTCCGACGGCAAAACCGGTTGTGTGTACAGGGCATTAGGGTTGTACTCACTTTTGTTGCCAGCGATTTAGACATTAATGGCTGTGTGTTGAGTTATTTTGAGGGGACAGCAAATTTACACTGTTATACAAGCTGTACACTCACTACTTTACATTGTAGCAAAGTGTCATTTCTTCAGTGTTGTCACATGAAAAGATATAATAAAATATTTACAAAAATGTGAGGGGTGTACTCACTTTTTTGAGATACTATATATATATATTGTATATTAGTATGGTAATAATGTACATTAATAAAAAATAATAAGTATAATAATAATTATATTATTATATCATATGAGTTTTATTATATTTATTTTCTTTGTCTCATCTTCTGTAAATCTTTACATACTTTTGCCCCGAATGCATACACCTCTGGTTGGTGACAAATGAAACATTAATGCTTTTTTCTTGCAATGTGAAATCTTTCAGGTTCTTTTTAATGGTATAATATGTAAAATGTTCAATCATATTCCAACTGGAATCCATTTGCATATTCCCTGTAATATACATTTTGAAAATCTTTATAAGCTTCGGGTTGCTAATATTACTTTTGCATATATTTATGGAAACATAAATATTTCATGACCTAGAATCTGGCAGGCATAGACCAGGATATCAAGTTTGTCATCCTATATTTAATATAAAGTGGCATGTTTGATCAAAAAAAAAAAAAGAAGATTGTATAGCATCTAAGGTTATTTGATCTTTAGTAAATGTGCGCAATTGGTGAATTTCCAAAATCTATAACAAAGAGGAGGGATTAATTGTGCCATCTTCATTCCTACCACTATTGCTGGTGGCATCAATGCTGTCAGGTCTAGGGCTGCCAGGTATTCAATCTGCTGGTTTGTATAACACAAACCTGCAATTCAGATGCCTTTCCTAGATTTTAATGTTAAAGCTGAACTCTGGGAAATTCTAACGGGATTCCAATCATTTACCAAATTTAAATAAACTTCAAACTGAAAACCCTCAATCCAAAGTTTATCTCTGCAGTACTTCTTTTTTTACAAGATTTCCTCAGCCTTTTGGGTTAATGGCCCCCAACATCAACAGGGAGGACTGAAGAAATATAATGAATAAAGAACATCATGGCCCCACCCCTTGAGTGGGTGTAACCACGTCACCATTTATGCATATTGCATTCATGCAAAGCGTGACATGATTATGTCAGCACCACTCTCTGCATGAGTACAAAATGAATGAAAGGTGACATGGAAAAGATCACAAAAGGAAGAGGAGATTAAAGGGTCTGTGTATAAAAAGTTTGCTGAACGAATGTGATACACGTCCACACGGCTCCAACTAAACTTGCCATATTCTGTTATATAACCATGATATGATTGTGAGCGCCATCTAGTGGCCAAAATTCTTCCTTTTTTTTTTTCCTGTTGAGATATTTAAAAACCAAATACTATATTTTCTCCACTAGATATTGCTTACCAGGGCTAGGACAAAGGGTGGACAGGTGGGGAAGCTGCCCTGGGCACTGTGGTATAATGTGAGGGGGGATCACCACAAGGAAATTGTGTTGGAAGGGGGAATGTGAGGGGGTAGAAAGCCGTAAGAATTGTCCTGGGGGGACATTTGGGGAGGTGTGCTAGGAGTGGGGATTTGGGGAGATTTGTGTTGGGAGGGATGGGTTAGGAGGGTTTGTGTTTGGATGGGAGATTTGTGCTAGAAAATGTAATGTGGTGGTGGGGGGTGGATTTGTGCTTAGATCAGAATTTTTTTTTTTGGGGGGGGGGGGAGGGGGTTTAAGCTAGTAGGGATGATTGGGGGGTATTTGTGCTAAGAGGGGGGTATTTGAGTGTGGGGGGGGGTATTTGTGCTCGGAGGGGAAATGTGAGGATTAGAGAATTTGTTTTAGGAGGGGCAATTTTTTGAGGGGGTGGGATTTGTGCTGGGGGCATATGGGGAGAGAGAGGATTTGAGCTGGGGGGAGGTGGATTTTGAGGGGGGATTAATGTTTAGTGGGGAGCATGCAGATTAGTGCTCTAATTTTTTTTGTGGGGGTGGGTTTTGCTGACACAATCATACATCTTGGGGGAGAGGGGTGCAATCTGTCAAGTTCGCCCTGTGCTCTAGATGACCTTGTCCCGACACTGGTGCTTACAATCATACAAGATGCTTAGGGGAAGTATGGGGGCCTGGTTGAGTTCCTATACCTATTCTCTGAGAAAAAAAAGCCCTAAACTTCGCAATAATGCATACAGGCAGTCCCAGAGTTACGAACACAATAGAGACTGTAGGTTTGTTCGTAAGTCGCAACACTGCATTTGTAAGTGTAACTTCCGGTCGGAACACTGGATTTGTAAGTGTGACTGCCGCCTGTGCATGGATGTGGGATGTTCAGGGCGCTTGTTACGTTATCTGGGGCATAGTACGGCAGTGTGGGATGTGTTCGGAAGTGCTCGAAAGGTATCCAGGACCCACGTGGAGCAAAAGTGGCCGGCATTTGAGGCCGTTCGTTAGTAGGAGTCGTTCGTAACTCAGGGACTACCTGTATTCCGAAGGCCACCATATTTATTTAAAGGCCATCTTGACGAAAAGTTACGTAAAAGAGTAAGAATTTCTATGTAGGCAGCTGTACTAGTACCGGTACTGAGTGAGTTAAGCCGACAAGGGGAAATTTATTTGGTGCAGGCAGCACACAGCTGGGGAGGCCTACAGGTAACAATCATCATTATGGTAAGTGCTCTACTTTGCCTAATTGCGTGTCACCATCTCTTAATGAGTATACAACGGGCAGGTTGCATTCTGCTAGAGAAATGTTAGGTTAATTGCTTTGTCAGCATTCATGAACCACCTGAATTTTAGTTCTCTGAGGAAACCAACAGGCTATACATGCCGAAATTCAATCACTGCGGGAGATTTCTAGTTTAAAACAGAGCTTTCTTTCAGCGGGAACATGGGGGAACACAGTTCCAGCATTAAGTGTATGTAATGGCAAGAGGTGCTGGGAGGTCTATTGTTGCTGACTGCTGGGGTGATCTCTTGTTGGAGGGGTGGATCTATTGTTACAGGGGGGATCTTATATTGCTGAGGGGGGTCAATTGTTGCTGAGCGTAATCTACTGTTGAGGGAGGGATCTGAAAGGAAATCTACTGTTGCTGGTTTGGGATATATTGTTGCTGCCTGCAGGGGATCTATTTTACCAATTTTATTGTTATCCTTAGAACCACAAATAACACTTGGTTCTGTATTCTCTAAAAGGTTTAAAATAAATGTGTATCAGATCTGGAAAATTAAAAATCAGAAGATGAATTAAATATTTGGCTTGGGATTACCATAAAAATTAAACTTCTATGCTGTAATGGCTTAATCTCAAACTTTTCTTATAAAGCTATGGCACTACCAAGAAGATTCCAAGCTTATGCTACACCAAATCGCAGACATATTCTCTATTAGACCATCGTGATTGGTTCCCATTGTGATGGGCTTCCTCTTTGCCAATAGGAATGTGCAGAGGGCAGGAAAGCAGACGATCATGTTTTTTCTCATCAAGAAGTGCTGAAACTCTTCTTTCTTCAATATGGCTGTGGATTTGGAAGTAACATTGGAGTAATTAAGGCTGGTTATTAGGAAAACCAAGCTCTTGCGTTAAGAACCTGAGCACAGTATCAGGCCCATGCATGCATCCTCACATAGGCGCATGCATGTTGGAACTGAATTTCAGTGCTATGTGGACTACTTAAAGCGTTGCGGAGTTAAAGATCCTTGCTGAGTGGTTGCTTCTTTATATTACCTTTTTTGCCTTCTGACTTTGCTTGATCTCCATCCCTCCATTACCTAATCTCTGGTTTGTTACCTGACTCTGCATCCTGCTTATTCGTTTTGGCAGCATCTCCTACTCACGTGATACTGACCCGAGGTTTGGCTTTCATTTATGTTTTTTCTCTTGAATATGCATCACTGCTGCCTGGTTGTTGCCAACTCCTGCTCGCCTGTCCATGGTTTTGTCTTCTGTATTTACAAGTCCTGACACGTGAGAGGACATCAAGCACACGTTTCTGCCTTGCTGCATGATCCAGTGCCCCCTGGCCAGGACATACCACAGGCACCCATGCCAATCCATGTCCTGTCATACCCAGTCACCAGCCTTAAGGAGAAAGCAGGACAGTAGATATAAGAGAGTCTTTTCATCAGCTTGGCCTCTACCAGGTACGTGACACTGCCATGAGAAGGATTGGGGTAATAGAGGCATCTTTGCAATTTATAGCTACAACATTTTTTTTGTATGATTCCTTTTAAAGAAAACTCTAGGAAGCATTAAAAAAATATATATATTTTGCCCAAATAGCTGATGAAGAATATATTGCTCGGTTCTTGGATGATTTTACTTACTTTTCTTCCCATCACCAGAATGAAGGTAGGTCATCACATGAACTGCAGGAACAGGGGAAGACAATGATCCTTCATTGTAAGTGTAGCGGCCTCTTAGTTAGGTTGCTAGGATGTTAGGTAAATGTAGTTTTTTCGGTCCCTCTGTAATCATTGGAGCAGTTGTTGAATTCTTTTGGCTGCTTTTGGTTTCACAGGCTGCAGGTTTGATTTCTCTCCCCTGCCTTCTAGAAAGTTCTGGAACATAGGAGTGGAACAAGGCAAAAGGGCAGCATGAACATTTATTGTGCTGCAGCCAATCCCTGGGGAGGTGTGCCCAGGAGGTGGTTAGGAAGCACATAAATTGTCTGAGACGTAGAACAGCAGTGTCTTCCTGTTCAAGGGGTTCCACCTGTTTAGGTGGGGGGGCGGCTATGCCGTACCACCAGCTGTCCTGCTGTTTCAAGTTGCTGTTCATTTTGGTCCCAGCTGTCGCAGAGCCAGGGGAGGGGGCCCTATATCTGAATCTGAGAGAGTATCGGACACCCTGATGCTTCACCTAAAAATCCAGTCTGCAGAGTTTCATTGTAAGGCACCTTGAGGAAGCTGAATGGGCACAACTACTCCCCTGGCCTTGCAAGTACTGCTTTGCTACAAGATCTGGGTGAATGTTGGGATTGCTGAGCCGCTGCTATCAGGAGGAGTGTAGTGACTGAGCTTTAATAATCATCAGCCAGTGGCCCTCTGGGAGTAGCACTACATACGTAAATACCATCATTGAGAGGAATGGCCAGACTGGATGGAGATCAGCAAAAATAGGGCTTCAGATCACTGGTCATCTCAAGTGCAACTGGTATGGAGGAATAGTTTCAGACCATGGGACGGGTCATGTTTTATCATCACCTGGAAAATAGGCAAAATAGACTTCCTGCACTGGAGATGTAGGGAGCAAATTACATTTTCTAGCCCCTTTCTTCCCAGCCTCTTTAAATGGGTCTTTTTGCCTACTGGGTGGACTTCTTGATCACATAATTACTGTGATTGGCTGTCACTGTAATTACATGATCTGGAGTTGTCCCGCCGGCTCCTTATGATTAAAGATCAAATACTGTCTATGATATCTCGGTCAGTGTGTTGTGAGTGCACAGTGAAAGCGCTCTAAGCACAGAAATTTTGGCCATCCTTGGACACACATGGGCTGCATGTGGGTGTTAAAGCCTATCTCCTTGGCTACCACACATGCGTTACGTGGGTGGCAAGAGAGCCTTACTGTCATGGTTATGCAATAGAGTTTTCTCTGTCAGCTTACCTGTCTCCATGTGTTCATCTCTAAAGACCAGCTGCCTCTCACCTGACTGGTTTTATAACCTCTCCTCTAACCATGGCCCCACCCCAGGCCCTATCAGGGAAGCCTATATTAACCTGTGCACTGCAAGCCAGCAGTGCTGATCAACCATTGTGTGTTAGCCTCCGTGTGTACTTGCTGTGTTTCCTACGTCTGATTCCAGTTACCGACTTTGGCCTGTTCTCAACTATTCCTGTCTGCTTGTGACACTGACCTTTGGCGTGTCCCCGACCATCCCTGTTTGCCTGTGACCCTGAACCTTGGCGTGAACTCTGTTGTCCTTGTCTGCTTGTGGCCCCGACCCTGGCTTGTCCCTTACTTTCCTTGTTGTTCCAGCCTGCTGCCTCCTTCCTCTTCTCCTGTAGTCTACGGTGAGCGTGAGCTGTGAGACCCTGGGGGCCGCGACCTGGAGCCAGACTGCAGCGCAGTCCATCCTCACCACTAGAGGCTCTGGTGAAAACCCGCTGGCTCTTAGACTCCGTGCCCTGGGGAATCTATGCTCTTGCTCCCACTGGGATCCATGTCAGTAATCCTGTAGACCTGCTGCCTGAACCTTCCAGGGTTCAATCGGCAGCAGTCAGTCCTAGGGTCCACTACCTTAGCGGTGCACTTCCGACTCCTACAGAGTGCATCTGTCACCTGGTCCCATGCAACCTGACAATTACCTAGAGTTAGGTTTTAATGGCAACCTGCATGCCAAATTGATCCATACGTTATAGACAGCAAAAGAATTTGGTTTGAAAGATGTATCGTATTGGCTGACAGACCCCCTGGCACCCCACCTGGGTGCTCCTGCCAATCCCTGCCTCCTGCCCACCAAACCCTTCCACCAGACTGAAAGCTAATACCAGCCCTTTACCCCAAGCATCCTACACAGGCAAGATATTGAGGTAACAACCAAAGGAATGACTCTTTATAAAAACTCAGACACATACTTTATACCCACAAGGAGGACATTCCCCTCTTGGGGATATGACACTTCAAACAGCAATCCAACCAACAGCTAACAGTGATCTTAATTAAACAGTAAGCTAACAACTAGTCACCTAGACAAGCCTAGGTGACTCAGGTCAGTGTCCACCCAGACAGTGTGGCACCAGTTCCCAGAAAGAAGACCCCGGGCTATCCAAATCCCATTAACCAACTTTCTTTTCACATCCATCTTCTCACTGAGTTTCAAGTTGGCAGAGACCATAATGGCTTCCTGGTGGTCATGTAAGCTTGCATTATATAACAGGACACTTTCCTGAAAGCTTGTGGCTCTCTCAAATGCCAGGGCCCATAGTCAGTAGGCAAGAGGCTACCCTGCAGTTCCCTCCAAAAGCCTCTGTCCTGGTTGGGTCTGACCACATAGTGGTAATTATATTTTAAATAGAGTTTTAGCCTCATTATTGGCTGGCAAAGAGGTAGCTGAGACAGTCTCAAATTGTTCAGAATTTAGAAAGATCCATATTAAAAGAAGTCCTGACTGACCTCCGTAGATGCAGGAATTGTGGAGCAATTCATTCTCAAAGTTTACAGAAGAAGCACTAAAGTTAATGTTTTAGCAACCCAGCTTTCATGACCCGCCTCCAAGAGCTCTTGAAACTATATTTAAATTAGAGATCAAAGACTGGAAGGCTGCTAAGTCACTACTGGGAGGGGAAGTGGGGGAGCTAAGCAGATAAGCCCCTGATGTGAAAGGGAGCAGGATAAGCTCAGCTGCCACTGTGGGAGCTGTAAGCAGGGAGAGCTGAGTCAATGAGTCACTGCTAAGAGGTGGGAGCAGTGGGAGCTGAAGTGCTATAGGGGGGACAGAGTGATCTGAACCACTAAGTCACTACTAGGCGGAGGAAACAGGATCATTAAAACTTTTGAGTCACTGCAGGGAGGGGGAGCAGGGGAGCTGATCAGCTGAGTCACTGATGTGAAGGGAAACGGGGTGAGCTGAGCTGCTGAGTCACTGCTAAGAGGTGGGAGAAGGGTGAGTTTAGCTCATGAGTCAGTGCTATAAGGAGGGAGCAAGGGGAATTGAGCATTGTTAATTTTGGCATCAAATTTCAATTTAGTTTTATTCTTATGCCCCGTACACACGGTCGGACTTTGTTCGGACATTCCGACAACAAAATCCTAGGATTTTTTCCGACGGATGTTGGCTCAAACTTGTCTTGCATACACAGGGTCACACAAGGTTGTCGGAAAATCCAATCGTTCTAAACGCGGTGACGTAAAACACGTACGTTGGGACTATAAACGGGGCAGTGGCCAATAGCTTTCATCTCTGTATTTATTCTGAGCATGCGTGGCACTTTGTCCGTCGGATTTGTGTACACACCATCGGAATTTCCGACAACAGATTTTGTTGTCGGAAAATTTTATATCCTGCTCTCAAACTTTGTGTGTCGGAAAATCCGATGGAAAATGTGTGATGGAGCCTACACACGGTCGGAATTTCCGACAACAAGGTCCTATCACACATTTTCCATCGGAAAATCCGACCGTGTGTACGGGGCATTAGTCTTTAGACAAAAATGTCATTTTAGTTTTAGTTCCATTTTAGTCATCTGCAATTGTTTTTTGTTTTTGTCATATTTTAGTCGACTAAAATCTCCAGTACATTTTGGTCCAATAAAATAATTTTAAATTAACAAAAATATAATGGGTTTAGTTACAATGTAATGCATTATTTAAGATCATGTTATTATTTATGGTATTGAGGTTTGAACAAACTCACAGATACATTTTTAGCCACTCTGGATGGTCTGAGAAGGCCTCATTATAGGCCTCAGACCACCGTTCAGAGCACTGTGTATAATTACAGGCCTCCTTAGACCACCGTCCAGAGCACTGTGCATCATTATATGCACAGTGCTCTGGACGGTGGTCTAAGGAGGCCTGTAATTATACACAGTGCTCTGAACGGTGGTCTGATGAGGCCTGTAATGCTGCGCACAGTGCTCTGGACGGTGGCTGTAATGCTACACAATGCTTTGGACAGTGGTCTGAGGAGACCGTAATGCTGCACAGTGCTCTGGACAGTCGTCTGAGGAGGCCGTAATGCTGCACAGTGCTCTGGATGGTGGTCTGAGGCCTGTAATGCTGCACAGTGCTCTGGATGGTGATATGAGAGGCCTGTAATTTACAGTGCTTTGGATGGTGGTATGAGAGGCCTGTAATGCTGCACAGTGCTCTGGAAGGTGATATGAGAGGCCTGTAAAGCTGCACAGTGCTCTGGATGGTGGTCTGAGGAGGCCTGTAATGCTGCATTGCTCTGGACGGTGATATGAGAGGTCTGTAATGCTGCACAGTGCTCTGGATGGTGGTATGAGAGAGGCTTGTAATGCTGAACAGTGCTCTGGATGATGGTCTGAGGAGGCCTTTGATGCTGCACAGTGCTCTGGACGGTCTGAGGAGGCCTGCAATGCTGCACAGTGCTCTGGATTGTGATCTGAGGAGGCCTGTAATACTGCACAGTTCTCTGGGCGGTGGTCTGAGGAGGCCTGTAATACTGCACAGTTCTCTGGACAGTGGCCTGAAGGGAAGCCTGTAATGCTGCACAGTGCTGGATGGTGGTCTCACGTCTGAAGGGAGGCCTGTAATGCTGCACAGTGCTGGATGGTGGAGTAAATGTCCCTGCCTCACATTTTCGTTTTGTTTTTTGTTCGTTAACAAAAACAGCATCGATTTTCATCATAGTTGTCGTCAGTGGATGGAAACGTGGTGTACTATTCGTCACTGTAAAAAAGGCCACATTTTGATGAAAATGTTTTCGTTGATAAACACTGGAATTGAGCTGCAGAGTTAATGCAAGGAGGTGGAAGCAGAATTATCTAAGCTGTTGAGTCACTGCTGGGAGGGGAAGCAGGGGCAGTTGAGCTGAGGTCACTGCTGGGAGGGGGAGCTGAGCTGCTGAGTCACTGCTGAGAGGGGGCTTATTTTAAAACTAATTTACTGCTTGCTTTACTGCATAATGGATATAGAGATGGACAACTCTGTTTTTTTTTTTCTCTCCTGCTAGTTCTGATCAGCCAGAAGGGTTCTGCTTGCTGAAACAAAAGAGCAACAAAAACTCTGCATTTAGAAGAGTGTTTCGTAACTACTGATTTTGAGGTTAAAGGGTTTCCGAATTAAGCTAAGTAAATTAACTTCTTTGAAAGTAGAAAATTGAATTTTATCTGTATTTGCCTGACCTCTCTTTCAGATGGAGTTATATCAGATTTGAATCTGGGAGTTATTATGTTTCCTGATGTAGTTCTTTTGTACATGCTTTCATTTGAAAATATTTTTCCACATTCTTTACCTGTGCTGGTTGTCTTGACCCATACTGCAAAAAATAAAAATTAAATAAAATAAAATATTACAATCCCCGCACCAACCCATAATGCAAGGTTTAATACCATTTCATGCCCATTCATTGATTTCATTTTAACCTAAAATCCAATCACATGCCCTATTCCTAAACCCTCCTAAACCTTTATTTGTTTTTCAAGGAATCGAACATAGAATGAAAAAAAAAATAACATAAAAATATGTAAAGTGATAGCAAACTAAAAACAAAGAAAAAAAAATAGCAGTATCAATTTTAACCCCTTCACGCCAACCGTACGCAAATACCCCACTGGACTGAGCTTTTTTTTCCTGGGGCCGCGTATTTGCTTATCCCCCTTTGAGCTGCGAGCATGCCACGCTGCCAGGAAGAGACTCTTTCTATCTCTGTGAATGGAAGAGAGAGATACATTGCAGTGGCGGTGCGTCCATAAAGGGCGCACGGGCGCCACCCCCTCTGTCACACCACACCCACTATGTAGAATGGATAGATTGATGCATAGCATCAATCTTTTAATGGTTGCTGTAGCCACCCCCTATTTAGGCGTCTGGCCCCTTTTCAGACGGCTGGGCGCCTGAATTCCAGCGGCGGGGGTGTTTTTTTGAAGCACCTACTTAGAGCCAAAGGCTCTAATAGGTTTAAAAAAGGTGAACTCAGAGCGCAAAGCATTGACGTGACGTCAAAAGGGGGGCGGTGCCACCAGGTGACGAAGCCAGGTCACCCAGCCCCTTGCCTATATAAAAAATGTCAAAGCGCAGAGTGGGCAGATGGCTGGAGGCCTCCCAGGATGCGTGGCGTTTTCTTTTTGGTCCGGTGGGTGTCGTGATTGACAATGGATGTACATCAAGGGACACTATTTTTTACTTTTTAATAAAGGACTTGTCAAAAACTGTCTCTTGTAGCTATTAATTTTTTGGTGAATTGGTAGGGGTAAGATGTACCCAATACCCATTCACATAGGGGGGGGAATATCTATGTGCGTGTCACCGGCGCAAAACCAAACTTTATTTTGTTTTACTAAGTACCAAATATTAGGTATGCTGCACTCAAAAACAACCCTTCATATAGATGGGTGAAAATATTAGTGAATATGTGTGAGTGCGCTGCCCTCTTTTTTTTTTTTTTTTTTTTATATATCACCACCTGTATTCCTTACCAACTACCAATAATCAATGTTCCACGTGCATATATTTAAACTATAGATCAATAAATCATATGTATAACAAAAAATCATATATATAACAAAAAAAGTCCTTCAAACATGTTGCAAATTCTTGTATCCTTTAAAGTGACTGGCGTGCTCCTATGTTACTTCAATATGTGACTGAGTGGGACCCTCCACCATTCAGATTGGCCACTCACCAGATGTTTCACTAGGGGTACGCCTTTGGTTCATTCAGGGATAACCATTCCACACAGGTACCACTTCTCACCAGTATACAACTTGTGTTCTAATACTCCTCATAGGAAAGCATAGGAACAGAAGGCGATCATAGCGCAATATGTTTAAACCATTTATTTTAAAAGATATCAAAGGTTAAAATCACTCACATTTGAAAGTGCCCTTTTTCCGGCACGAAGCTTTTCCAGCAGTTACGGACGAGCATCTAATAGCATGGTTCGCCTGGTACTGTAAGCTGTCTCCACGCTTGGCTTGCACTCCAAGCCTCGTTTCCGTTTTCGTCCGGTCACGTGATGCGTGAAAATCTCCCAGCAGCCTCTACGCGTTTCGCATCATCAAATGCGTCATCAGGAAGCTGCCGTTTGATTGGTGCCCTTTCTATTTATACTATGTGTGGCCGGAAGTGTGCATTCCGCCATTTTAACTAAGGTAATGCTCCCATCTGTAACTTCCTTTCTGTTATCGCCATTTTGACTAAGGGTTATTCCCTTTTGTTTAATACACGCTTATATCACTAATTCCCCTTTACATTTTCTTAGTTTATATTCCGATTGATGGGGATGTTAACCCATCTATATCTGCTGGAGAGGCTTTTACAATGTCTTAAACACATTACACATTTTTTAAAAATATTGAACCCTCTGCCCATTCCGCCCTAGCCGTTCGTCCATGTACAATATGGGACAGCAAAAAGAACCCATTCTGTGCAATAATCAGACAAAGTTCAAAACAGATATTCTAAAAACCGTATATAATTTATCTGTATGACCCCTATCTCTATACTTATCTATGTATAAAACTTTTTTATGTGATAAAAAATCTAATAGATCAAAAAATATACAAATGTAAAAAATGAAAAGCATATCAAAATGAAAAAAATGAAAAAAATATATATAATAAATGAAAAAATAATAATATGAAAAAATAATATATGAAAAAAATAAAATAAAAATAAAAATAAAATAAATAGAAAATAAATAATAAAAAATAAAATAAATAAAAAATAAAAAATAAAATATAAAAAATGAAAATAAAAAATAAAAATAAAATTAAAAATAAAAATAAAAATAGGTATAAAAATAAAATGTATTTCTATACTAGTTAGTAATTTTCTAGATAGCAGTTGATGTCGAGTTCCACGTTCATCCCTTTTGGTTTCATAGTTTCCATTTTAAATATCCAATGGGTTTCATTTCTTGATACCTCCCTTCTCATATTAGTGTTTCTCCAATCTTTTTCTATTCTATCTATTCCATAGAATTTTAAATGTTGGGGGTTTCTGCCATGTACATCCCTGAAGTGTTTAGATACACTATGGTGTTTAAATCCTTCTTTGATATTTCTAACATGTTCTCCTACTCTCACCGATAGGGCTCTCGTTGTTCTACCCACGTATTGCAGCCCACAGCTGCACTCCAATACGTAGGTAACATGTGTGCTAGCACATGTTATGAGCTTATCGATTTTAAAGGTTTGCTTGTTGCTGCTTGATACAAAATTAGTTGTTTTTCTATCACTTTTATTGGTAGACCTGCACGCTTTACATTTTCCACACCTAAAAAAACCTTCCTGCTCAAAAAAGGTTGTCATCCTTTTAGGGGGGTCTGGCTGCAGAGGCTGCAGAGGGGGAGGCAAAAAGAAAAAGAGTAAATTAGGAGAGGGGATTTTCAACCTAACAGATATAACATTCACCCATGAGGAACTGTTGGTATTAGATAGGGGCATCAAGTATGCACCCAGTGCAACCTTTAATCAATTCGAAGCATTCATTGATTTGCAAAAGTTTATTCGGAAACTAAATCTAAAAAAATATTATTTAGAGAAAGGAGAACCCCAACATCAAACTAATGAAATGGAATACACACATAGCCAGTTGAGGAACAGGTCCACGTTCAACCCTAGGTCGAACACCAATCAACACATCGAGGTGTTTAAGAGAATAGTAGAGAAGGAACTGAGAAACATTAAACCGGTAAAGTGTAATAAAGACAGAGTATGGCAAGGACTGAAGAAACTAGAAAAAAGGAAAAACATAGTAATTAGGCCAGCGGATAAAGGGGGAGGGGTAGTGATATTAACCAAACAGGACTACCATGCAGAATTGGAGAGACTAGTTAAAGATATAAGCACATACCAACCCCTGAAAAAGAATCCCAATAGAGAATTAAAGAAGAAGTTAAAAGAGTATTTGAATAAGGGCATAGCCGACAATATTATAAATAAGAAAGAAGGTAGATATTTGTTGACAGAAGCACCAAGGATACCAGTAATATACCAGGTCCCTAAAATCCATAAGAACAAAACTAGACCACCAGGAAGGCCTATAATTAGTGGCATAGAATCAGTATATTCAAGATTGGGGGAATATTTGGATATATTCCTCCAACCTATAGCGGGAGAGGGCAAGGCATTCCTCAAGGATAGTAAGGACGTAATTAACAACCTAAAGAATTTACAGGTGGACGAATCCACACTATTGGTAACAATGGATGTGGAGTCGTTGTACACCAACATAAAACAAACGGACGCTCTGGCAGCTGTAGCATGGGGAATGAAGAAATTATCGGACCTAAAATTGAAACAAAGAAGGTTTATACTGGAGGGATTAAGGATGGCCATGGGGAATAACTTCTTCTGGCACAACCATAATTACTATAGGCAGATAAAGGGGGTAGGGATGGGCAACAAGTATGCACCAAGTGTGGCCAACATCTTCCTCAGTAAATGGGAGGAAGAAGAGATTTTTGGAAGATGCTGGCCACACCTGCTGTTATACAAACGATTTATAGATGACATTTTGATAGTGTGGAAGGGCAGCCAACAACAACTGGAAGCATTTATCCAACATATTGGCCATAATAAATATGATATCAAATTTACAGCTACAGTACACCAACAAAAAATTAATTTTTTGGATTTAGAAATTTATAAGAACAAAAACACACTGGGAACTAGAACACACTTCAAAGATACGGATCGGAATGGTTACATTCCGATGGGGAGCTGTCACCACCCCCATTGGAAAAAAGCAATCCCAAAAAGCCAGTTTATTAGGATAAGACGAAACTGTGACCAAATAGAGGATTATTTTCAACAGACAGATATATTAATTAAGAGATTTATAGACAAGGGGTACCACAAAGACACACTGGAGGAGACGCGTCTTAAAATAGCCAATATGGATAGAGAGCTAACACTAACTAATAAAATTAGAAATCATAACCATAAGGATAAAGTACCATTTATAACAGCATTCAATAAACAATATAAAACATTAGAAAAAATTATAACAAAACATTGGCCCATAATCAGTAATGATCCACAGTTGAGCAAGGTCCTGCCAAACAAACCAGCGTTCGTATATAGGAAAGCTAGAAGGATTAGGGATAAAATAGTAAAAAATGTACCAGACCCCCCTAAAAGGATGACAACCTTTTTTGAGCAGGAAGGTTTTTTTAGGTGTGGAAAATGTAAAGCGTGCAGGTCTACCAATAAAAGTGATAGAAAAACAACTAATTTTGTATCAAGCAGCAACAAGCAAACCTTTAAAATCGATAAGCTCATAACATGTGCTAGCACACATGTTACCTACGTATTGGAGTGCAGCTGTGGGCTGCAATACGTGGGTAGAACAACGAGAGCCCTATCGGTGAGAGTAGGAGAACATGTTAGAAATATCAAAAAAGGATTTAAACACCATAGTGTATCTAAACACTTCAGGGATGTACATGGCAGAAACCCCCAACATTTAAAATTCTATGGAATAGATAGAATAGAAAAAGATTGGAGAAACACTAATATGAGAAGGGAGGTATCAAGAAATGAAACCCATTGGATATTTAAAATGGAAACTATGAAACCAAAAGGGATGAACGTGGAACTCGACATCAACTGCTATCTAGAAAATTACTAACTAGTATAGAAATACATTTTATTTTTATACCTATTTTTATTTTTATTTTTAATTTTATTTTTATTTTTTATTTTCATTTTTTATATTTTATTTTTTATTTTTTATTTATTTTATTTTTTATTATTAATTTTCTATTTATTTTATTTTTATTTTTATTTTATTTTTTTTCATATATTATTTTTTCATATTATTATTTTTTCATTTATTATATATATTTTTTTCATTTTTTTCATTTTGATATGCTTTTCATTTTTTACATTTGTATATTTTTTGATCTATTAGATTTTTTATCACATAAAAAAGTTTTATACATAGATAAGTATAGAGATAGGGGTCATACAGATAAATTATATACGGTTTTTAGAATATCTGTTTTGAACTTTGTCTGATTATTGCACAGAATGGGTTCTTTTTGCTGTCCCATATTGTACATGGACGAACGGCTAGGGCGGAATGGGCAGAGGGTTCAATATTTTTAAAAAATGTGTAATGTGTTTAAGACATTGTAAAAGCCTCTCCAGCAGATATAGATGGGTTAACATCCCCATCAATCGGAATATAAACTAAGAAAATGTAAAGGGGAATTAGTGATATAAGCGTGTATTAAACAAAAGGGAATAACCCTTAGTCAAAATGGCGATAACAGAAAGGAAGTTACAGATGGGAGCATTACCTTAGATAAAATGGCGGAATGCACACTTCCGGCCACACATAGTATAAATAGAAAGGGCACCAATCAAACGGCAGCTTCCTGATGACGCATTTGATGATGCGAAACGCGTAGAGGCTGCTGGGAGATTTTCACGTGACCGGACGAAAACGGAAACGAGGCTTGGAGTGCAAGCCAAGCGTGGAGACAGCTTACAGTACCAGGCGAACCATGCTATTAGATGCTCGTCCGTAACTGCTGGAAAAGCTTCGTGCCGGCAAAAGGGCACTTTCAAATGTGAGTGATTTTAACCTTTGATATCTTTTAAAATAAATGGTTTAAACATATTGCGCTATGATCGCCTTCTGTTCCTATGCTTTCCTATGAGGAGTATTAGAACACAAGTTGTATACTGGTGAGAAGTGGTACCTGTGTGGAATGGTTATCCCTGAATGAACCAAAGGCGTACCCCTAGTGAAACATCTGGTGAGTGGCCAATCTGAATGGTGGAGGGTCCCACTCAGTCACATATTGAAGTAACATAGGAGCACGCCAGTCACTTTAAAGGATACAAGAATTTGCAACATGTTTGAAGGACTTTTTTTGTTATATATATGATTTTTTGTTATACATATGATTTATTGATCTATAGTTTAAATATATGCACGTGGAACATTGATTATTGGTAGTTGGTAAGGAATACAGGTGGTGATATATAAAAAAAAAAAAAAAAGGGGGCAGCGCACTCACACATATTCACTAACATAGGGGGGGGGGCTGGGACCTGGGTGTCCCCTTGTTAAAAGGGGCTTCCAGATTCCAATAATCCCCCAGTCTGTAGACCCCAACAACCACAGCCCAGGGTTGTCGGGAAGAGGCTCTTGTCCCCATCAACATGGGGACAAGGTGCTTTGGGGTGGAGGGGCAGAGCCCTCCCTGCCCCCAAAGCACTCACTCTCCCATGTTAAGGGCATGTGGCCTGGTATGGTTCAGGAGGGGGGGGAGCTCGCTCGTCCCCATCTCTTGCCTGACCTGACGGGCTGCATGCTGGGATAAGAGTCTGGTATGGATTTTGGGGGGGACCCTACGCCATTTTTTTACTGGCACTTTTTTTTATTCAGCTGTCAGTGGGGAAACCCATTGCCAGCTGATGACTCATCGGTTGTAAAGGACGCCACAGCCGGCTTCCTGGGCCCCGCTCCTTAACAACCAGCTTCCACTGTGACCTGATTGGGCAAAGCTTTGTCCAATCAGGGCGCAGAATGCACTGTGCAGAATACATAGGCCGAATAGGGTTAACACCTGTCTGGGATTCCCCTGGACAGTCCCGAACACATTATTCAGACTGGGCTGTGGCTCCACAAGTAACCAAGATAGTCACATACAAATCTGTTGGCGCCTGGGAGCTGCTGGTGGCTGTCTGGAGGGCAGGTTTGGCATCACTGGGGGGGCAAGGCGGTGATGTCAACAAGAGATATTTGGCCACACCCACTGTTCACTGTGGCACGCTATCATCACCCTATTACTACTCTCCTTGTGGCACCCAAAAGTGTCCCAGGCCGCTTAAGTGTTAGGGCTTGGCTTGAAGAAAAGGTGGCAATCCTAAGGCCGAACAGGCAAATGTTCGGCCTGAGCATGAGTTCGGGCCGAACATTTGCCTGCTTGGCCTTAGGGTTGCCACCTTTTGTTCGCCCATCCCAATCCACGAGAAGATAATAACTTCCCTAAACCCTGTCTTTGTGAATAACCAACACTGATTGAGGGAACATGGAAGAAGTAGGGAAGGTCTTGCTAAGTCTAAACCAACTGGCACTACCGGGAGGAGAGGATAGACTAAAATCACATTAGTAAACATGTTGCAGTCGTCCAAAACCACCACAGAGTGGTGGTATACTACGAAAAAATGATAAACTCATGCAGTTTAACACGCAACATAAAACATATATAAAAGTGGGGCAGAATGCACTCCGTGAAAAGAGGGTAGAACACGTTGGTATAGAGAAGGTTAAGCTCAGATCATTCAAATTTACCGATTTTGCTTGCTCTGTGATGATAAAAGTTTCTTAGGTATCGCAGGTAAAACTTTTTTCAAAGGGGTTCTGTTTAACATAAATCAGCAACATATCTGATCTGCATCTAAACCCTGTCAATACTTCCCCGGAACAATAGAAAATAAAAGAGCGGGGTTAAGGAATGTGATAAAAGGCCAAGGAAATGATTGGTAGAATGAACTGCTCACTCAAGAGAATTTTTGATGCATTGATCATGACGAAGCGAAAACTTTTATTCCAACTCTTGGCAAACTTTCCCCATCGTCCTCCGCCCCGCATTAACCATCAATACAGCTAGAGGTCGTCCCAGAATTAGAGGTATTGATATGTTGTGATATAACGTCTGGATAAATAAATGAAGCGTACTTAGTGTATGCTTTTGAAATATAAATCCATTACATAGGGTAACTTATCTTTCATGTCTAGTTTGCTAAAAGCTCGCTGAGATAGATTTGGCGTCCTGCTTATAGGTATGATAAAGATGAAATGGGTTTCTGAATACCAATTGCAAAAAAAGAGAAAAGCATGCCAAGCAACATGGCTTGTAAGACCGGTGATTGATTTACAAAAGCAATTTTGGAAAGTTCGGATTGCGTGCTGAACAATTATGAAGATGTTAAAGTGGAAAACGGAGTCAAGAAAAAAAAAAAAAAAACCTCTATGAATACTTTAATTAATTTTTGATGACGAGCAGGAATTAGGGATGAGTGGAGTGATTTTTTTTTTTTTTTTGCAGAATTGATTTCAATGCAAAATGATGGATTTATATATTCCTTTTTTTCCTCTTTATTTTGAGGGTTTGTGTGGGTTTTTTTATTTTTTTTTTTACTGTGTTTAGGCTAGGGTTTATTTTAATATTCTGTACATTTGTGTTGTTTTCTCTTTTTTTTTTTTCAGGTTAAAGCAGAGTTCTGCTAAAAAATTAAATTAAAAGTCAGCAGCTACAAATACTGCAGCTGCTGACTTTTAAAAATCGGACACTTGTAATAAAATAATTTGTTGCGCTAAATACAAAGAATAAAAATAATAATAAAATGGAATAAAAATAAAAAGCTGCTGACACTAAATTGCTGGGTACAATTGAAAGAAATGAAAAAGTGAATGTAGCGCTTAAAATAAACAATAAAAATTCATCAGAAACAATAAACGTTCGATCAATCAGCACAGAGTCCATTTAAGGCATCTTCATATGTGGAGGGAAAGTAAGACCATCACCATCGCCCAATAAAATTGACCCTTTCCATCAGTATATAGGGTATACACTTTTAAATGTACTAGATAGCGGCACCGTCGATCCTTCCTACAAACGCTGTTCCACTCCACATGTGGTTTAAGCTGATCATCCTCATGAAAGACCATTAAGGGTAAGGAAAACACTCCACTCCAAGAAAAGATCTACTGCAGGCAAGCTCCAGCATCCACATAAGCAAAAAATAGAAAGGAACGCTCATTGCGCAATGATCAATACAAAACGATTTATTGAAGATAAAAATGAATCCACTCACATAAAACCCAGGTTAAACAGGCATGTAGAAACGTCCAGCGTTTCAAACCAGTAAGATGGCCGCCACATCACCGCCCACGATCTGCATCACACGTTCTTAGCTTCACCCAATCGGACACTTACCTGTCCCAGGGTCCAGAGATGCGGGGCAATGAAGCCCCGCTCGTCCCCCCCTCCTCTCCGCGGCACCGGCATTGTAACTGTAGGCACCCAGCTGTGGCTTCACAGCCTACACCCACTGCTCATGTGCAAGCCGCAGCGTGCGCCTTGACTGGCCGGGCAATCTGGGACCTGTGATGTGTCCCAGATGATTGCCGAGAGGGAGGGGGGAGAGGTGATCTCTCTTCCGGTGCTGCGGTGCGCCGGGAGAAAGTGGGAGCTGAGGTACCGGCTCCCCCCCCCAAAAAAAATGACATGCCAAATGTGGCATGTTAGGGGGTCACCTTCCTTAAAGCGGAAGTTGCATTTTTGGGTGGAACTCCGCTTTAATACACTCTGATTTTTTTCTTTATTTTAGTGGTGTGTGGATTTTGTTTTTTATTTTTGGCTGTGTTTAAAGTAGTTTATTTAATTTAATTATTTATTACATTTGTGCTTTTTTTCTTTGTTTTTTTTATTTTAATCCCCTTTTACAGGTTTATACACTCTGACTGTTTTCCTTATTCTAGAGGTGTGTGGGTTTTCTTTTTGGCTGTGTTTAAAGTCGTTTAATTTAATATTTTTTGCATGTGTGCTTTTTTTCTTTGTTTTGTTTTTATTTAATCACCTTTTACTGGTTTATACACTCTGACTGTTTTCCTTATTCTAGAGGTGTGTGGGTTTTCTTTTTTCTTTATGGCTGTGTTTAAAGTGGTTTATTTCATTGAATATTTTTTGCGTTTGTATTTTTTCCTTTGTTTTGCCTTTTATAATCTTATTTTACAGGTTTGTATACTCTGACTTATTTTTCTTTATTCTAGTGGTGTGTGAATTTTCTTTTTTTCTTTTTGGCTGTGTTTAAAGTCGTTTATTTAATTTAATTATTTCTAACATTTGTGCTTTTTTTACTTGTTTTAATTTAATCACTTTTTACAGGTTTATACGCTCAGATATCTTTTATTCTTTATTCAAGGGGTGTGTGGATTTTATTTACTTTTTTTAGGTTGTTTATTTAATCTTTATGACAGTTGTGCCTTTTTTCCTTGTTTTCTCTTTATTTAATCACTTTTTACAGGTTTATACACTCCGATTGTTTTCCTTATTCTAGAGGTGTGTGGGTTTTCGTTTTTTCTTTTTGGCTGTGTTTAAAGTCGTTTATTTAATTTAATTATTTCTAACATTTGTGCTTTTTTTCTTTGTTTTGTTTTAATTTAATCACTTTTTACAGATTTATACACTCAGTTATCATTTTTTCTTCACTCAAGGGGTGTGTGTTTTTTATTTTTATTTTTTTAAGCTGTTTTTAAAGTAGTAAAATTTTTATGACATTTGTGCTTTCTTTCTTTTGTCTTTATTTAATCACTTTTTACAGGTTTATACACTCAGATTTTTTTTCTTTATTCTAGAGGTGTGTATGGATTTTCTTTTTTGCTGTTTTTAAAGTAGTTTAATGCATTAATTATTACATATGTGCTTTTTTTCTTTGTTTTGTCTTTAATCACTTTTTACAGGTTTAGGTACTCAGATTTTTCCTTAAGGTTTCATGTACACTGCTGCTGATAAACGGATGTTTAGGAGCAGTTGGGCGTTTTTTTTTTTCAGCTGCCCCTGAACTCTCCTCTATGTTATCTCATCAGTACATGTACACGGGGTCATTTATAGTCATTTCGGAGTCTCCTATCTTGGCAGGTGATTGGCTGGCTGGCTGCACAGCATTCATTTGCCATAAAGGGGGCACATGGGGAGTGCCCAAATACAGCACCAGAAGCCCCAGCCGGCTTACATTTTTTTTTGGAACAACTGCTGATGATGGTCCCCACCCTACGAGAGGCCAAGTTCCCCTGGCATGGTGTTTGAGGTTCGCTGTAAGAGAGTTCCTGCCTACCCCTTCCTTGTGAGGAGATCCAAGGAGTTGTGTCCCCCGTGTGGATATCCATTGATAAGCTGTTATCTAACTTACCTCTGGTAAGCGTACATCTATTAAAGGTGGAGGATTTTTCACTGGGTGCTGAGTGTTTAATCGTAGGATCACCTATTCTATCTGCTTTGGCTCCAAGGACTTATTTCCTTTGAACATTTCCACTATACCTTTGGATATATTTTTGCCATTTGACACATTTATTTTCAATATTACTATTTTGTGTTATATTTGGTTCATTATATTATCAATTTATTCTCACTGTATTGTTTATACTCATAACATTTATTTTTGATTACCTGATTGATTGAATTTCTCAATATTCACATAATCATATATGTTGTCAAATATGTGTTCTAGTTTTAGCGCAGTCTTTTTTTGATTTTCTATAGTCATTTCTAGGCAGTTGAGTTTGGAGGTATTTTTTGGAAAAAAAAAATGCGTTCCGAACGGATGTTCAGAGGCATTTGAAACTGCCAAATGCCTGTAACAGCGGATAAATGCGGTGACTCACGTTTATCCGCGTTTCATTTACAGGCATGTGGCCTGGTATGGTTTTCTGGCTTGCTGGGCTGCATGATCAGATAAGGGTCTAGTATGGATTTTATGTTTGACACCATTTTTTAAAAAAGTTTTGGCGTGGGGTTCCCCTGTATTGGAGGGTAGGGGAGACATTGTGGGTCTAATAAACCCCCAGTGTTTCCATAAAGAGTACCTTTCACCTGCCCCATGATATCACCTAGGGGGCTTGCTATGATAGCAATAAAGTTAAAAGAAAAAAAATTGTAAATTTAAAGCATCTCTTCACTGATAACCTGTAAAAGGTTTAACATTTGCTTATGGAGAATTTTGAGTACCATGATTTTTTGCAAATGTCATGCCTGTGCTTGACATGCTTGTTACCTACCTACTCAACGCAACTTCATCTTTTTTTATATTTTACCAAAAAATTGGGTATAATATTGTATTTGTTTACACTAAAATTAATTTTAGTGTATTTTTTTCCTGAAAATATGTATCTGATAAACAGCTGTACAAATAGTGTGCTACATTAAAAGAATGGCAACAACCACAATTTATTTCTTCACGGTCTCTGCTTTGAAAAATATATATACTTATTTTTTTGGGTGGGGGGGGGTTTACAATAATTTGTAGCAAAATATGCAGATTTTAACGTGTGCAAAAAAAAAAAAAAAGTCTCCGTAATTTCTGCTGCACTTAAGGTTCCTAAGAGCACAGTGGCCTCCATAATCCTTAAGTGGAAGACATTTGGGACGACCAGAACCCTTCCTAGAGCTGGCCATGCGGCCAAACTGAGTTATTAGGGGAGAAGAGCCTTGGTGAAAGAGGTAAAGAAGAACCCAAAAATCACTGTGGTTGAGCTCCAGAGATGCAGTCGGGAGATGGGAGAAAGTTGTAGAAAGTCAACAATCGCTGCAGCCCTCCACCAGTCAGGGCTTTTTGGCAGAGTGGTCCAACGGAAGCCTCTCCTCAGTGCAAGACACATGAAAGCCCGCATGGAGTTTGCTAAAAAACACCTGAAGGACTCGAAGATGGTGAGAAATAAGATTCTCTGGTCTGATGAGACCAAGATAGAACTTGTTGGCTTTAATTCTAAGCGGTATGTATGGAGAAAACCAGGCACTGCTCATCACCTGTCCAACACAGTCCCAACAGTGAAGCATGGTGGTGGCAGCATCATGCTGTGGGGGTGTTTTTCAGCTGCAGGGACAGGACGACTGGTTGCATTCAAGGGAAAGATGAATGCGGCCAAGTACAGGGATATCCTGGACGAAAACCTTCTCCAGAGTGCTCGGGACCTCAGACTGGGCCAAAGGTTTACCTTCCAACAAGACAAAGACCCTAAGCACACAGCTAAAATAATGAGGGAGTGGCTTCACAACAACTCTGTGACTGTTCTTGAATGGCCCAGCCAGAGTCCTGACTTAAACCCAATTGAGCATCTTTGGAGAGACCTAAAAATGGCCGTCCACCAACGTTTACCATCCAACCTGACAAAACTGGAGAGGATCTGCAAGGAGGAATGGCAGAGGATCCCCAAATCCAGCTGTGAAAAACTTGCCGCATCTTTCCCAAAAAGACTCATGGCTGTATTAGATCAAAAGGGTGCTTCTACTAAATACTGAGCAAAGGGTCTGAATACTTAGGACCATGTGATATTTCAGTTTTTCTTTTTTAATAAATCTGCAAAAATGTCAACAATTCTGTGTTTTTCTGTCAATATGGGGTGCTGTGTGTACATTAATGAGGAAAAAAAATTAACTTAAATGATTTTAGCAAATGGCTGCAATATAACAAAGAGTGAAAAATTTAAGGGGGTCTGAATACTTTCCGTCCCCGCTGTGTATATATATATATATATACATATATATATATATATATATATACACACATATATATATATATATATATATATATATACACACATATATATATATATATATATATATATATATATATATATATATATATAAAAAGTCCACACCCCCTGTCAGGTTTCTGTGATGTAAAAAAATTAGAAAAATATAGATAATTTCAGAACTTTTTACACCTTTAATGTGACCTATAAACTGTACAACTCAGTTGAACAACAAACTGAAATATTTTAGGTGGAGGGAAGTAAAAAAATGTATATATATTATGGTTGCATAATATGTGGTCTGATGAAAACAAGATAAACTTATTTGGTTCAGATGGTGTCAAGCGTGTGGCGGCAACCAGGTGAGGAGTACAAAGACAAGTGTGTCTTGCCTACAGTCAAGCATGGTGGTGGGAGTGTCATGGTCTGGGGCTGCATGAGTGCTGCCGGCACTGGGGAGCTACAGTTCATTGAGGGAACCATGAATGCCAATATGTATTGCGACATACTGAAGCGGAGCATGATCCCCTCCCTTCGGGTACTGGGCCTCGGGGCAGTATTCCAACAAGGTAACGACCCTAAACACACCTCCAAGACGACCACTGCCTTGCTAAAGAAGCTGAGGGTAAAGGTGATGGACTGGCCAAGCATGTCTCCAGATCTAAACCCTATTGAGCATCTGTGGGACATCCTCAAACGGAAGCTGGAGGAGCACAAGGTCTCTAACATCCACCAGCTCCGTGATGTCGTCATGGAGGAGTGGAAGAGGACTCCAGTGGCAACCTGTGGCCACACAAAATATTGATGCTTTGGGCCCAATTTGAAGATTTTCACTTAGGGGTGTACTCACTTTTGTTGCCAGCGGTTTAGAAATGAATGGTGGTGTGTTGAGTTATTTTGAGGGGACAGCAAATTTACACTGTTATACAAGCTGTACACTCACTACTTTACATTGTAGCAAATTGTCTTTTCTTCAGTGTTGTCACATGAAAAGATAAATTAAAATATTTACAAAAATGTGAGGGGTGTACTCTTTTTTGTGAGATACTGTATATACATATACACAGACACACATACATACATGCACCGTGTGTGTATGTATATATATATATATATATATATATATATATATATATATATTTTTTTTTTTTTTTCTCCTATGTAATGAAAAGTTATACATAGAAAGGTGCAACAACCACGTTCATTGACAGCATGCCCCCATTTAACTTAAGGGTTGTGTTGACGGCGGTACTGCCTGCCAAGCGTGATGGGGGTTTAATTTTAAGCACAATGACGACAGAGACTGGGGTGTTCCATCATAAGACGCACGTTTCATTGTGTATCATGGAACACGCCACTTCCAGTGTTTTTCAATCCTCTCCATAACATGAGTTGAAAGCTGGAGCTAGAATTCCCTCAACCAACCTTCAAACAAACACAAGTCTTTCACTTTCAGTCAATAATAAAACCGTGTTTTCCTTTCTCACTTTCTGTAGAATTTAGGAGGAAGCTCCAACCGTTCTCATCTCTTTTATTTGCTCAGTCTAAAGTTCGCTAGACTAGCTGGCTTGTGTGTAAACTGATTTAAACAGATTTTAAGTAGCTGTAACTTAAGATAAACTTAAGTTCTAAAAAAAAAAACGGCCTTGATTTTTTTAAACCAGTTTTTTAAAATAAAATACTTATTTTCCAATTTTTGTGATCCTTTGTTACATCACCCTGCTGCTGATCTCCTATAGCCTCTCTGCAACAATTTCCTGTCTACATGCAGTCCAGAAAAATCTGCATGGCATGTTTCAGGGTGACAACAGTGGCCCACGCCTGCATAGTGTGTTAAGGAACGCCTAAGACAAAAGTTCATATCACTCAGAGGTCTTTTTAAAATGTTTGTTGGTTAAGAGCATTAAATACAGCAAACATGTTTCGGGGAAAGGCCTCTCCCTTTCTCAGGGCTCCAGACAGGGCCGATTCATATCCTTCAAGCTGAGTGATATCAGATGTGACAGCAGCTGTAGATACCACAGTATAGGAGGTGAAGATCTTGGACAATGATAGATAGACAAGCCCGGGGCTGGGGGGAAGTGTTCAAAGAGACAGTGGCTTTGTGAACATTTTCTCTAGCCTCAAACTTGTCTATCATTGCCTGGGTTCCCCACCTCCTAAACTACAGGATGTACAGCCATGGTCACATCTGACATTGTCGCTAAGGCTGAAGGATCTGAACCAACCGTGTCCGAAGCCTTGAGAAAAAGGCCTTTCCCCGAAACATGTTGGCTGTATTTGATGCTCTTAACCAATAAACATTTCAAAAAGACCTCTGATTGATATGAACTTTTGTTTTAGGTGCTCCTCAATATCCATCCCAGAGTTTACCTGCTGAGCACTCGATTTGTCATGACCAGAGAGGTAGCAACCTAGAAGCAGAATACTACACCTTCATTATGTATCAGCTCCCTTAAAGCAATATGCAATCAACTGAAAATCTGAAAATTGTCTATATGGCTATTGGTCCAGATTGTAAGGGGTAGGGTGATAGGATGCTTGTCATGTCCTCCATGTTTTCCCTCCTCGTTGGGCACCAAGCAAGGGTCACATGAGAGGCCTACCCCGAGTGGCTTATTTTGACTATGCCAGACGTTGAAAGGGGTCACTAACCCTTGCACGAAGGGGTAACACTTTGACCAAAGGCATGCTCAGCAACTCCCAGAATCAGGAGTGAGTAACGGGCATATGAAGAGTCAAACATTATGGCAGCCTTACAACTCAGGGATGAGCCACATGTGTGCAGTACCCAAAGTATGGAGTTCCTGCTGCTTGGCTGATGTCCTACACATTTGTACTTATATATGTGTTGCATTCAGAGGGACAGGATGAGCCTCTGTCAATGCTACTAGTCATCGTACCTCTGTTACCTCACTCCCAGTAAAAGAATAGGGGCTCTGTCGAGCAGATAGTGTGAACCTCATGCATGCTCTCACTTAACTCTTCTCTTCCCGTACCCAGTGACCAGACCATAGATTTCTGTAACGCTAGTCCACTCCTGGAGTCCAGCAGAGATGGACAGCTGGGGAGGAAGTCAAAGCACAGACTTCCTCGCTAACAGGGAACCTGTCACCTAACCAGGTACCATGTCAATGACTGGTTGCCTTTTCTCCTTGTAATTACTCATGGCAACTACCTTTTCCTTCTTGTCTTGTTGAATGAACCGATGTCATAATGATGTTACACATTCCGCACTTGGTGGTTATGGTTATGGACCCAAGTTTTCGAAAAAAATGCCAAGATCTCACATGCACCCCTTAAGAAATGTTACTACAGGCACTGAGCAGTTGAATCAACTTTTACTGTAAATTGGCACAACATGTATAACATGCAATAACAACATTCTGCTAACTAAACCTAATTGTGGCTGTCCCAGGTTACCTGCACAGGTGAATTCTCTTTGGGAAAAGTCCATTCTGGGCAGTGCTCTAACAGAGAAGTCGATGTTCTTGGGGTCATCCGATGAATAGGTGTTACAGAAAGTCTTGAGTTGTGTATATTCTCCATGCGTTTCTCCAAGCAATCCCCAGAGCCCCTTAGGATCCCTTAGTGGAAGTAGTAGTGCCCCCTCATTCGTGTCAGTGGGAGGATTAGTGTCCCAACACTGGCTTCAGTGGGAGGAATAGTCCCTCATCATTGGTGTTAGTTGGAGAAACAGTGCCCAATGATTGGTGTCAGTGGAAGGAACAGTGCCCAATTATAGGCATCAGTAGGAGGTATAGTGTCCCATTGTTTGTATTAGTGGAGGGAATAGTCCCTCATTGTTGGCATCAGTGGAAGAAATAGTGCCCCATCATTAGTGTCAGGGGAAATAATAGTGTCCCATCATTGGTGTCAGTGGGAGGAATAGTGCTCCATCATTGGTATTAGTAAAAGGAATAATGCCCCATCATTGATATTAGTGGGGGGGAATAGTGCCCCATCATTGGTATCAGTGGGAGGAATAGTGCCACGTCATTGGGATCAGTGGGAGGAATAGTACGCCATCATTGGTATCAGTGGGAGGAAAAGTGCCCCATCATTGGTATCAGTGGTATCAGTGGGAGGAACAGTGCCTCCTCAATGGTATTAGTGGGAGGAATAGTGCCCCATCATTGGTATCAGTGGGAGGAATAGTGCCCCATCATTGGTATCAGTGGGAGGGATAGTGCCCCATCATTGGTATCAGTGGGAGGAATAGTGCCCCATCTCTGGTGTCAGTGGGAGGAATAGTGCCCCTTTATTGGTGTTAGTGGAAGGAATAGTGCCCCATCATGTGTGTCAGTGGGAGGAATAGTCCCCCATCATTGGTCTCAGTGGGTGTCCCATCATTGGTGTCAATAGGAGGAATAGTGCCCAAAGGGCTGTATAAAAGCAATGGGATGCTAGATTACAGGACCAGCTTTATACACAAAAGTTGAGCATTACTATTAACATTTTTTGAACCTTTCTAACCCTACAAGTTCAATAGAAACATAGAAAAGATTAAAGGAGATATACCAAGCAAAGTTATAACTGTTAAAACGAATCTGTTGGAACTACTGGCAAAGATGCCAATGTAACAGATTTTATTGCTATGGGGTTGGTCCCAAAATCAAAGATTTTTTTTTAACGAAGAGGTAAATAAACAAATCCTTGATATTTGTCCCCCGCTCCCCCCCATTGCTCCAGTGTAAAAGCAATCATATATACACAAAGAAACTGCTCAGCCCCATCCATGTTACTGCACGGATAACAAAATTAAGTGTATCCCATGACTATACTTACTGGATTACGTTGTAAATGGCGCTGGTTTATATAGGATTTCATATGGAGATTCTCTTTCATCTTTCATAAAAAACAATGTGAACTGTTGAAAAGGGAATTCAAGCCTAACTGGAAAAATCCCAAAAATATGCTACAGGCCCAAACCAAAAAGTAAAAAAAAAAAAGCTACGTATCGATCAAACACGTGTACCGATTGAAAGGTTAAGCCAAAACTTGCCCTTGAAGTCAACAGGATTACTTTTATTATTACTAGCGAGCCTTAGGCATCCAATGTCTCAGCTGCTGCTAAAATGGGGCAACTTGTAAAGCCTTTATACGTTGACCTCTGGAAAAAGAATTTATTGGTGTTTATGCATAGGCTAAAAATGCCAGGCGGCTTCCATTACTGTGGAATGCCTTGCCTCCAAAACGCACTTATCTAGGTGCCAGATAACAATTTAAGCGGCTCTGCTACATACGCCTTTCAAAGGGGCATTGCAAGTTTGAGATTGTGAGAGAATACCAAACTAAGCTTTGGGAAACATAATAGTTTAGGGTTAGTCAAGTTATTTCATATTAAAATGTTTTCAGCTACAATTGGTAATGCAGAGATCTGTACAGGGAATACTTACTGTACTTGGGAATATAAAATAAAATATATTACTCTGTTTTACTCTCTCTCTCTTTTTTTGCAATTTTGGTTCGGGGTTCCCCTGTGGGGGAATCCCATGCCGTTTTTATCAATGAACTTCTATGTGTATTGCCGGACCGACAATTCATTATAGCCGCGGGTAGTTTTAAATGACTTTTTTTTCCTTTAGAAATGTCATTTTGCTGTCAGACTGTTCTAAACACAGGAAACATGCGCCCCTTTACAGGCATACTATAGACACCCCCCAGGAACGAAATTTAAAGGAATATTACACTTTTATTGTTTCACTTTAAGCATTATTTTTTTTTTCTTTTTTGTTTTTTTTTTGGTTTTTTTTCCACATCAGTGAGCACCGCCGACTGGCCTAATCAGCGTAATAATCATTTATTGTCGCCAACTTAGATTCACATCATTGTGGTTTTCTTTGTTTATTTATTTATTTATTTTTCCCCTACTTGCTTTTAACAAATATAAAACAAGAAATTATATACAGCGTTATTAAGTACCCTATTAAAGGATTTCTTAGTCCGCTTATTCTCAACTACTTAGAATAACCAGGTTATATAAATCTTATTTCTCCCTGGATAACATCTACCCTCGCGACCCAGCGCAGAGCAAAGCAGACGACAAAAAAATAGAATATAGAAAAAAAAGAAAAAAGAAAATACGCTACCTATTAATGAGATCTGGGAGAATCACATGTATGAGCTGGGCTAATGGGGTCCCTATATCCGTAGCCCCCTATTCAAACCACTAGTGAACTATTACATATTTGTGGAAAACCCCCACCCCTTCCCCTACTCCCACCCCCCTCTACTCCCATACCCCTTCTATACAAGATCCAACCCTAAACACAGTTTACTATTTACTATTATTACCTAATGTTTCCTACTTAAATCAAAAACACCAATAACCCTACATTGCTTGTGTAATACACCGGTTCTGTATTTCTCTAATGAATATATATCTTGGCTATTAACCTAATCCCTTACACTCCAAGCTTTCCCCTTATGCAGGCCGCCTTATCCCTCCATGGCTTCCATATTTTGTCAAATTCCTGGAGATTCCCCCTTTTTATATACTCCAATCTCTCCCTGTCAATGGAGGCACCGAGTGTATCTAACCAATCATACACTGTCGGGGGCTCCTTTGATTGCCACCTTAGCATTATCATTTTTCGGGCCTGAAATAACCCTCTCAGGATTGCCAGAGTAGCACTCCTCCTCTCCCCCTCTATCCTTCTGTATCCCAGGATGCATTCCAGCGCCTCCCTTTTTACTAACGTATGGTAAGTCTCACCCAGACAGCTAGTCACTCCCTCCCAGTATCGATGCAGCTTGGGGCATCTCCAGAGCAGATGGATGAGGTCCCCAGACTCCTGGCACCTAGGGCAATTATCATTAGGCCTTCTATCGAACCTAAAGAGCCGTTTTGGAGTATAATAGGCCCTATTGAGCAGCATCAGGTGAGAAATCTTCTGCGAAGGGGTTACTGACACCTGGGGTGCCATCTCTAAAATTCTCCTCCATTGTTCCTCAGAAATTGCCCCTAGTTCCTCTTCCCATTTAACTCTTACCTTCTGAAGTATTTCCCATCTGTTCTCTGAGTTACTTAGTTGGTCATAGATTTTAGTTATTAGGCCCCTAGTGGGTTCTACTTGAAGTAACTGACGAGTAAAGGGCATTTCTACCCACCTTGGAGGCTGATCACCAAATTGAGCCCTGAGAGCATGTTCTATCTGCCGGTATAGGAACGAGGAGCTCTGAGGGATCTTAAATTCCCTGATCAGCTCGGGAAATTTTTTAAGGGTGTTACCTGAGTATAGCTGTCTTAGCTTTTTAATACCACCAGCCTCCCACCCCCTACTCTTTCCAATTTTTAGAATTTCCTGTAGATTCCGGTTGTTCCAAATAGGGGTGTGATCTGTAAATCCCTCATACCCCATTAGTTTCTTAACAGATTTCCATATCTTAATTAGCAACCTGATTGTCGGAAATTCATGATAAAACATATCTGCCTCTAATGCCTCGATAAGCGTATTATGCCGAGCGCTTAACAAAATTAACCTGCCATTCGGAGTGCCCCTTCTGGGATTCCACAACCCGTTAAGTGCTGTAGTTGTGATGCAAGGAAATAACGCTCCGGGTGGGGAAGAGCAAACCCCCCCTCCTTAATAGGAAGCTGGAGGACTTGCAACCGCAACCTAGCTTGCCCACCTTTCCATATCAAATCCCTAAATAGGGCCTCTATTTTCCTAAACCAGCACTTGTTGATCCATACTGGGGAGTTATGCAAGATGTAAAGCAATTGAGGCACCCAGATCATTTTTATCAGACTACATCTTCCTGCTACTGATAGGGGGAGGCGTCTCCAAATACTTGTTTTTTGTTTAAATTTAGCCAGGAGAGGTACTAAGTTCTTACTAATATATTGGTTGGGATCTTTAGTTAAGACAATCCCCAAGTATTTTAGTGCTTCCACAATTGCCACCTGGGGGAGCCCGGGTACAGTTGGTACTCCTAGGGGGTCAAGCGGTAAGAGTTCGGATTTAT
Organism: Lithobates septentrionalis; assembly: GCA_037952835.1. Lineage (NCBI taxonomy): Eukaryota > Metazoa > Chordata > Amphibia > Anura > Ranidae > Lithobates > Lithobates septentrionalis. The sequence continues at coordinate 994,057 of JBBDGP010002364.1, read as the reverse complement.
CCCAGTTTATTTCCAGACCGGAGAATTTACCGAATTTCTCCACTATTCTCATTGCACCTACCATTGATCCCTTACAATCATCTAAAAATAACAGGATGTCGTCTGCGTATAGGGCAATTCTTTCCTCAATTGGCCCCCTCTGGAACCCTTTAATCTCATGGCTCGCTCTAATAGCCATAGCCAGTGGCTCCATAACCAGAGCAAAAAGCAAAGGAGACAATGGACACCCCTGTCTTGTCCCCCTCTCAAGCATGAACCAGTCTGAAAAATCATTATTTATTTTGACTCTTGCCTTAGGATTATTATAAAGCATCTTAATCCATTCAATAAATGATGGACCAAAGCCAAACTTTCCCAGCACATACCACATGTAGTCCCACTCCACACTATCAAAAGCTTTGGAAATATCTAGGGTCAACAGGGCTCTTGGGCTCTCGTTTTCCATAGGAGACTGTAGGTTCAGGAAAGCCCTTCTGATGTTTAGGCTTGTAGATCTATTAGCCATAAAGCCCGCCTGGTCCTCATGAATTAGTTTATGTATGACTCTGCTCAATCTGGCAGCCAAAACCTTAGCCAGGATCTTAGCATCTGTACAGATTAGAGAAATTGGCCTATAGGCAGCCACATCGAAGGGATCTTTCCCCTCTTTCTGCAGGACTATGACTGTTGCTTCTAGCATTGATGCAGGGAGACGCCCCCCCTCCTTCGCTTCCCCCAGAGCCTTCATTAGTTCAGGGACTAGCACCTCCCCTAGATGCCTATAGGCTTCGATTGGTAATCCATCGGGGCCAGGCGATTTAAGACACGCCATGCTTCTAATCGCTTGGTGTAGTTCTGTAATTGTTATTGGGGATTCCAACAGATCACGCTCCTCTTGTGATAAGAGCGGGACTGACAGCTTCCCCAAGAAGTCCTCCATCACCCTTTCTTTATTTTTTTTCTGAGAAGTATACAGCTTTTTATAATAGTCTCTAAAGGTTTGCACTATTTTTAGGGAGCTTGAAAGGATTTCTCCATTCTGCGCTCTAATGGCAAGGACCGTTGATGGAGCCTTATTAGATTTCACCAACTGTGCTAACACTCTTCCCGCTCTCTCACCCTCGACCAAAGATACCTGGCGCTGGAGAAGCCGTCTGGTCTCAGCCTTCTGAAGAGTAGTCTGTTTATACTCCCGTTGTTTCTCTTGCCAGATCTTTTCCTTTTCAGGGGTTGGGTCTCCGATGAAATTACTTTCAGCCTCTATTACGTCCTTCCATAGGTTCTCTACCTCTCGCCTATCTTCTTTATTATATTTGGCCATCTGCTGTATTAACACCCCTCTGAGGAACGCTTTGCAAGCGTCCCAGAATACGACTGATGTCACTGTTCCCTGGTTGAAACTTACAAATTCCCTCAGTGCGGATAGAATTTCCTTCTCCTTCCTGATTACCTCAAACCAGTGCGGGCTTATTCTCCATTCCTTCCGGGGGCTATATTCCCCTACCTTCAGTGAGACTACCATAGGAGAATGGTCTGAAACCCCTCTTGGCCCATACACTATTTTGCCTACTAGCTGGAGAGTCCTATCATTCCCCAGGGCCATGTCTATCCTCGAAAGGGTCGAGTGTGACACTGAGTTGCATGAGTATTGAAGCACCCCCGGGTTCTGTACCCGCCATAGGTCTACCAGCCCCACCTCGTCCATAAACTGGCTTAAACGGCTTTTGGCGGTATACTCCAAAGAGGTTCTCCTCGGGAAACGGTCCAACTTTCTGTCTAAAACCTCATTAAAGTCCCCCACTACTATGATAGGAACTCCTTTTTTGTCTATCAGGAATTCATTGAGTTTAAGCATGACATCTAGCTTAAAAGGGGGTGGGATATATACGTTTGCCAGTACATACATAGCATTATTAATAGAGCAAAGTAAAAAAATATATCGACCCATTTCGTCAATCTTGGTCTGTCTGCAGGAGAATTTAACTCCCGTTCTCACCAGGATACTCACCCCCCTACTATAAGAGGAGTGAACCGCATGATATTGATGTTGGAATATCTGTAAAGATTGTATTGTATCCCTGGTGAGATGGGTTTCCTGCAGACAGACCAAGTCTACCCCGTAGTTCTCCAGCACAGAGAACACTGCCAACCTTTTGAGAGGGGTCCCCAGTCCTCTAACATTCCAGGATCCAACTTTCAACATTTCAGCCTGCATCCCACATTATTTTTAAAAAAAAAACCCAGTGAGAAAACAGCAAATAACCCCTACAATACCTCCTATCGGGGCTTAATTTGGTTCTATTGAATATGTTTGCACTGTACTTATCACACGTGGAGACCCAAAAAGCCAAAATAATACTAACTTAATATAGACGTGAACTTTAAACACATGTCTTTTACCCAAATAATTTTAAGAGCCAGTTTCCTGTCATTGTGTCTATCTGTGTATCTAGATGTGAGTCCCTGGTTCCAGCCCAGGTGTTTTCCGCAAATGTGTACATTTTCTGTGTTAAATTTTTCAATCGAACTACCCCTTCCATCCCCCCTACCTCCCCATCCCACTCCCATCCCCCCTCCACCCCTCCCAACCCCCCTATCCCCCCACCCTCCTCCCCTCTCTCCTCCAACCCCCCTCCCACCTCCCCACCACCTACCTAGGTGAACCCCCTGGGAGTTAACCGTGACCATTTTCCATCTAGCTCCAGCTACTACCATCCGCTTCTTCCCATGCACCTTCCCCATTCACCTCTTCACTCCACCGCCTGTGCGACTCTTCTCCCCCCCCCCATTGCCCCCCCCCCCCACCTACCAGAGAAATTTCCTAAACCATCTATGGCTCTCAAACCTCTTACACTGGATTTATGAATTTTTCTCTGTTCTCCTCCAGCCACTTCTCCACCCCTAGAGGGGAGTCAAAGAATAAAGTTCCCCCCAAAGCTGATACACGTAATTTTGCCGGGTACAAAAGGGCGTACGGAATATTGAATTTTTGTAAGGTACGTTTTGTTTGGATGAATTCTGCCCTTCTTTTCTGCAGGTCTGGTGAAAAATCAGCATAGAAAGAAACTCTGGCCTCCTTGAAAAAAACTGACCCTGCCTCTCTAATTTTTCTGAGCAGCACTACTTTGTCTCTATAATTGAGAAACCTTATGAGCAAGGGTCTGGGAAATCCCCCTGCCGGGGGAGCTCTGAAAGGCACCCTATGGGCCCTTATAACTGAAAAAGAGGCAGAAAATGATTCTCTTCCAAACAAATCCACCAGCCACCTTTCAATAAATTCAGGCGGGTCAGAGCCCTCGCTTTTTTCCGGAAGTCCCACTAATCTGACATTATCCCTCCGGCTCCTGTTCTCCATTTCATCTAATTTGAAAGCTTGTCTGGATAGCTGCTCCTTCAGTAATTTCATTTCTTTAATCAGGGGGGATACATCGTCCTCCAGCAGGCCTACTCTTTCCTCCAAGGCTGTTGTTCTCTCGGCGGTTTTCTGGAGGTCTTGCCTGACCAATGATAGATCCGCTTTTACTCCCCTCATCTGGTCACAGAGTTCCTTAAGCGAGGAGTTGCACACCCCTACTGCCATAAAAACGTCCTTAATTATTGGTTCTTTCTCTGAGGGTAAAGTTACATCAGAACAGGCCTCCACATTTATATTTTGATCATTTGACCCCAATCCTTTTGGATTATGGGTTTTAGATGATTGGGTCGCCTGTACCCCACCTGTTGGCATAACTGGTTGCTGACCCAAGCTTTTCCTATCGGGGTTCCCCCCCTGGTGTGTTTTTGCTTGTGTCCCCTTCTTTGGAGGGGTCACAGCTGAGGCATGAGCGTACTGCTCTAGCTTTGCAGCTGCTGACGCTGCTACTGACAGTAGCGGGTTTTTGTCCTTGGCAGATCGCAGATTCTGCATTGTGCGTTTCTTCGCCGTTGTACCAGGGCACCCACCTCGCGTTTATTTAAAGCAGGAAATAAAACAGAAACACCCGTGCTATCTGTATTGTATGTTATATGTTATATGTTGTTTCCTCAATATGCTCCGCTAAATACACCAGATGGGGGCACACACAGTATGCCCTCTACACAGTGAGACAGTGTCTCCAATGAAGGAACCGCCGAGCAGTTTACTCCCCAGTTAGCATAGATACTAGGGGATTGCAAAGGTTTGAAAAGGTATCTTTTGCCTGCTAGATAAGGTACCCTGTTGATACCATTAGTACTGAGCCACTAAGCAGCACGTCATATCAGTCCACTGACCCACAAACTACCGACTTTATTAAGCTTTATAGATTTGATGTAGATTTGATGTGGATAAGTCCCCTAAAGGGAGTCTATAGGGTCCATAGGGATACAGAGCTTCCCAATCAACTCAGGCTCAAGATATCAAAGTGGGGGGTACTTTCACCCTGATGGACAGGGCCGACTTGCATGCCAGTATTGCTGAACACCCCTCCAATCGACCTCCAAGAATATCCCCAACCTCACAGTCCGCCGTGCCCCTCACTAGGCCATATATCTTAGTGCATAGTCCTTTTCCCCTCCTGAGAGCAAAGCAAAGTAATAATATCCACTTAAATTGGCTTTTTATGGAGTATAGTGTGGAACATATAAATCAGTGCCGCTAGCATTCACTTCCGGGTTTCCCCTATTAGCCTAAAAGTTACCTGCCATGCAGCATACAGCTTGTACTCATGTGTTCAGTCCACTTACTGTACCCCTCCACCTGCGATTCACGATGATCAGTTGGTGTAGCTTTGCGTGGCCCCGCAGCTCGGGTAGTCCGGGTGATCCAGAGCTTCCCACTTGTGTCTGGAGGAGAAACGTCCCCTCCCCCCCCCCCCGCACCGCCCGTCGGCAGAGCGGAGACTTTAGGGAGAGTTGAGGAGAGAGAAGGAGACCGCCAGGTGCCCGAGGACTCCGCTGATCTTCATCCAAGCCTGGGCGCACTGACACGGCTAGCACAAAGCCATGCAGCTATACGGAGAAGCGAGGCAGGGGGTGGAGAGAGCAACACAGCGTCCGTGCTCACTCCATCACATCATTCCATCACACAGCGCCGCACCCGCACCCGCCCATCCATCTGGTCACGCCCACTTTAAGCATTATTAAATCACTGCTCCCAAAAAAAACGTCCGTTTTTAAAACTTTTTTTTTGCATTGATCCATGTCCCCTGGACCCGGGTCCCCAAACACTTTTTATGACAATAACTTGCATATTAACCTTTAAAATTAGCACTTTTGATTTCTCCCATAGACTTTTAAAGGGAGTTCCGCAGCTTTCAAATTTGCCACAAACACCCCAAATTGTTGGCTGTTCGGCGAACGGGCGAACAGCCAATGTTCGAGTCGAACATAAAGCCCATCCCTATTGCCAACACAGAGCTCTGGGCTGTGATTGCACGATCAGCAGGTCCCGGCCATGAATCATTGGCCAGGACTTGCTGACAGACTCCTGCTGTGTTCACTCACAGCGGGTGTTGGCAGGGGGGCACGCATGCATGCACCAACGTATGGGTATGTTGCTTTGCCTCCACAGGCCACTCGTCCGCAGGACATTGCGTGCGGGTGGTACAGAAGTGGCTAATGTTAATAATAATAATAATAGCATTGCACTTTGGTCCCCTATGTGATAAAAATAAAATAATAATATTCTATTAATATGATTATTAATATTATAATTATTAATAGTAGTACTTGTAGTAGTAGTAGCAGTTCTAGTTAAAGTAGTAGTATTTATTTGATTATTTTTTCTTAAAACTATGTCATTTATGTGATTTGTTTATTTCAGTCATCATTAGTGAAATAGGGTATGGTCAACATTGCCAAAAAAATAAAATAAAAACTATCCACAAATTTTAGGAATACCCAGGATCAAAGAATAAAAATCAGGTGGTAGAGAAGCAAGGCCTGAAAGCGAACCAAACGCAATCCAGGCAAACAAACTGGAATTAAAAGGAAACCAGGCTTCACAGATATCCCCAGCCACATGTCCACTGTTCCTAGTGCTAGATAATCCTTAATTTTATCCTGGACTGGATCCAGGTTTTAGGATATCAGCGGGTAGTTTACAGCACTTTGAGAACCTTTCTAATTGGCCCTCAATAACAATAAATCACATGCAGCAAAGCCTGTTATTTTCCTACTTGGGTTTCTGGTGAATTTTGTTATTGCACCATTTATGGACCACAACGTCCTAACTAAGCAGTTGCTCACAACAAGCCTATCTCTCCATTCACACCTTCAGCCTTCTGGTGTTGCGGTAAAGGTGAGTGGGATATTTCTTTACCCCCTTACATGCACATTGGTGTAAACAGCTAAGGCTTGTTTTCCCCTGCTGTGGTGTCGATCAGAAACCCCCACGCTGTCTCAGTGGTTCACTCGGATGGATGACATCAAAAGGATGGAAGATATTACAGCCATAATTAAAAGAAAGGAGGAAACCTTTCAAGGTAAGTGGTTTTATTGGAATACCTTGAGCGACTCTGCTGACAATATTTCTATTCTTGTCAATCCTTGAGTCCTGACTCCTGACATATAGGTCTGATATGCATATAGAAGGAATGGGATGCTGACATGTGAGGAACCTTATGCAGGTCATACATTATGAAATTTCTTTTCCTTCAACCACAGATTGAAGGAAAGCAAATTGCTTGATTCCCCCATCAACACAGTCAGTGTTGATAGGGAGAATCCCTCTTGCAGTGCTATTGTGTTCTGCTGGCAGCAGCATGGGAAACCTTCCCCACCGGTAGAATACAATGATTACTGTTGGCAGCTATAGCTGCCGGTAGTGATTGGGCAAAAAAAAAAAAACCGACAGGTTGGTTGTGCTGAAGTTGATTGATGGGTTGATTTCAGTGCAACCAGCCATTTCCTAGGCAGTTTGAAATTCAACTGGGAACTGGCAGAATTTTGATCCGTCTATGGCCTACCTTAGATCCCTCTCGTCCCCCCTTTTATTTTTCTCTCCCCTCTTTTTCTGCATTCTTTCCCTGTTTTACTCCTTTCCACCTTCCCTTTTGCTATCCCCCCCCCATACTCCCCTCTTAGGCTGGCCATAGACTAAGCAAATTTCTTTCCTGCAGCCAGACAGGGTTGACAGGGAAAGCCCTCCTGCCGAGCCATTGTATTCTCCCGGTGGTGGGGGGGGGGGGGGGGGCAGAGAAAGCCATCCCCACCGGGAAAATACAGTGATTTTTGTTAGTGGCTATAACAGCCACTTACAGTATTCACATGTAAAATCCAGCAGGCTGGTTGTACCCGTGTTGATCCATCGATTAGCTTGGGTACATTCAGCCTGCCCATATACGGTTCGACCGAGATTCGAACCATTTATGGCCAGCAATACTTTACAGGTTCAAGTTAAGTCCTGCAAGGGTTAGGCTTAAACCATAGATGTGGATTCATTTACTTGGGGGAGGACTACCTTGCATTAACCTCTTTTTATTTGTGTTTGTTTTCATTTTTTTTGTATAAAAATCTGAAGCAGGGAAGTTAAAGCAGATCTTCAGCTTCCCACTATTATTTTTTTTACCCCTTACGTAACTTTTGCTGGTTTCTCCACAATTTGGATCCTCACCCATCCAATGGATGCAGTATTTTCCAGCTGAGATCCTCTTCTCGGCAACTGCTGCTTGGGTCCCATGCCATATTTTGTGTGTGACATCATTGGCAGGGGCAGTCCGTCCATTAAAGGTGCACGAGCGTCCCTTGTAAGACGCCGGATGTATGGATTCTAATGGGGGGGATGCCAGACCTTAAGTCCTTCCTATTATGCTGGTCAAGTGGAGACTCTCCATCTACTTCCTGGTAAGCCCGCCAACTCAACAGGGGATACGATCATGGCGTCCGGGTGGAAAATACATCAACGTGTTTCACAATGCTATTGCGTAGCTTTGTCTGGACTTAAGGTCTGGCATCCTTAGACCCATATGGATTGCATGGATCCCCGTTTATAAAAAACGGCAACATGAAGGTATACCAATACCGTTTCATCGGATGACTCCTTGCCATCACCAGGATAGACAGATGCTCCGTTTTATGAGGAAGATACCACATGCAGCTATGGATTGAATAAATCACAGGATTGGTAACGTATGATTAACCGCTTCAGCCCCGGAAGATTTTACCCTCTTCTTGACCAGAGCACTTTTTGCGATTTCGGCCCTGCATCGCTTTGACTGACTATTGCGCAGCCAAGCGACGTTACACCCAAACAAAATTGACGGCCTTTCTTTCCCACAAATAGAGCTTTCTTTTGGTGGTATTTGATCACCTCTGCGGTTTTTATTTTTTGCGCTATAAACAAAAACTGAGCGACTATTTTGAAAACAACACAATATTTTGTACTTTTTGCTATAAAAAACCCGTACCCTTTAAAGCCCCACCAATTAAAAGGGAAGCCCATTTGCCCGCCGCTGCCATTGTGCCAACATATATCGGCGTGCATCGGTCGGCAAGTGGTTAACAAAAGGATTTTATTCTCATACATTAAAAATCAATACTGCAAGTCCTCTGGCTAGACTGATTTTCTATAAAAGACACAGTGAAAGGACACATTGACATTATACCAGAGGTGAACTTAAAAGGATCATGCGGTTGTGTGTGTTTTTTCTAATGGACCATAAGTCCTAATGACATCATTTTAGCTACAGCCTCATCTTTGGAGCTCTGACTGGATGTCACCCTGGCCTTCCTTTTGCCCATTCCCTCTCCTCCTTCCCCTTAATGTCTCGAGCCTCCAGGGGCTTGGTACTTGATTGGTCCACAGAGTCACAACAATAGCTGACACACTGGCAAGGACCAAGTGGATACTATCAGTCCCAATTAATCTGGCCTCCAGATGTCTTTGTGAATATAGTTGCATGTTTTGTGTTGTATTTGTCCCACATATGTGGGACTTTTGGCTTGCCCTATTGTGTCTAGCTAAATGATATGTTCATAAGTTCTTTTTTTTCTTTTAAATTCTTTATTTAAGGAATGCGGATCATACAAGCAAGGAATACAACATGGCAATCATCTGGTTAAGTTCTTAAATCAAGACCATAGTCAACCACCATGTTTTACATTTTTGTTATCAGAATAAAGTGATTATACCTGATGACCTGTGATGTGTATATCTATCATTCAATTAGCCCTCCTTTATCTTTTTTTCTTTCTTTTTTCCCCCCCTTCTGCTGGGATACCTTTTTTTCAAAATAGGGTGGGCTCGGGGCGCAGAGAATGCGAACCGAGCCCACGCAGGTGTGTTATAATAGAGAATGAATATTCGCTATTGTAACACTGATCCTCTTCCCGGCCAATCAGGAAGCAGGTCTTGAGACACATCACCTGATTGGCTGAAAAGACAGGAGATCCTATTGGAAGTCTATGAGGAGGGGAGGAGCCGCACAACGAAAGCCGCCGTGATGGAGGAGAGGACACAGGCGCCGCTGCCCGCCACCTAGATGGGGTAAGTGCCGGATAGACTGGCAGACAGTGAGGGGGGGTGTCACCACCGACTCGGGAGGAGGTGATTTTTTGCCCCTCATAAAAGACACTAGCCGCCACTGATCATTGGGAAATCCCGACAGGTTTACCCGATGACACTCTGCTAGGCCCGCCCCCCCTACTCATCTGTAAATAAAACACTAAAGGCATCCTGGGATGACTTGTGACGTACATATCCCAGGAGGCACAGCGGGCACAGTTTTAGAGGCAGGACTGAACCCCTTTTTTTGAAAAAAAGGGTAAAAAAAAAACCCCAAAAAACTCTATACAGACAGCAGAGCGGAGGAGCGGTGGACCGGAGGCACTTTCTATTTATGGGGGAAGATCCGCTTTATTATGGATTGTTATTTTCTCTGTTCACGCTCCTGATTTCTACATACTGTAAAGGACAGAATAGTTTGGGCGTGGACATGGACCGTTTATGGTTACCAGTGTCCAGCAATGTGATGCTCTGTAGGTTTACGCTGATAATAATTTTAATGTACAGTTTGACATACTGGGGTTGATTCACTAAAACTGGAGAGTGAAAAATCTGGTGCAGGCTCTGCATGGTAGCCAATCAGCTTCTAACTCCAGCTTGTTCAATTAAGCTTTCCCAAAAAAACCTGGAAACTGATTGGTTTCTATGCAGAGCTGCACCAGATTTTCTACTCTCCGGTTTAAGTAAATCAATGCCTTTCTTTATTTCATGAAAAGAAATACAATAAAATATATTTTAAAGAAAGCAAACCAGGAATATATTTATTAATTTTATGAAAAGAAAGTCCTTAAAGTTTAGAGAGTCCACCTATACATTTTTTTTTTCACGTAAATTTTACATAACTTTCACCCAGGATTCTCATTCTTTTTAATTGAATTCAATTAGAAAAATCACCAAATATTGGAGTTGGGTTGTGTGAATCTTAAATAAAAGCAAATATACTGTAAATAAACCCCTAGATGTTTAATACAAATTTAGCAGTGTCAGTATGCAGTTGGTAATCATCTATGGCCTATGGTTAATTTGCCTACCTATATAAAATTACATTTTTATTTTAGGCTTTTATTGGTATCTACCCCACAGTAAGATACTGTTGTCTGTTGTACTTTCCAGTAGCGCCTAATATTAGCAAAGGGAATTATTTCATAATGTTGTGCAAAGAGCAATAATATATAGTAATTACCGTAATAACAATCATAATCTAATCTGGTCATTAAGTAGTTTATTCTGTTCATTATTTAAAGGACAATGCTAATTTCTTAAGCAAAAAAATTGTCACAAATAAAAATTTGTGTGTATAATCAACATGCAAAAGGAAACTGATGTGCTTGGAAATATTGTTTTTTTCCCCCCAATAATACAATACATATAAATAGTTGTGTGTTTGTATTACAGATTTATGTGACGGAAGATACTATACTCAGAGTTAAGAAAAAGAAAACATTACAGGATGCGTATGTATATATATATATATATATATATATATATATACACATTTTTATATATATATATATATATATATATATATATATATAGATAGATATATATATCTATATATATATCTATCTATCTATATATATATATATATATAGATAAATATATATATATATATATATATATATATATATATATATATATATATATACACACACACACTGTTCGAACCGAAGGACCTTAATCCTATAGAAAATTTATTGAGGGAGCTAAAACTTCGAGTTGCCAAGCGACAGCCAAGAAACCTTAAGGATTTAGAGAAAATTTGTAAAGAAGAGTGGACCAAAATCCCTCCTGAGATGTGTGCAAACCTGGTCACCAACTACAAGAAATGTCTGACCTCTGTGCTTGCCAACAAGAGTTTCTCTACCAAGTACTAAGCCATGTTTTTCTTGGGGATCGAATACTTATTTTACTCACTGAACAGCAACATTATTTATAGCATTTGTTTTATGTGTTTTTTTCTGGATTTTTGGTTGATATTCTGTCTCTATCATTTAAAATACACCTTTGATAAAAATGATAGACCCTTCATTTCTTTGTAAGTGGGCAAACTTACAAGATCTGCAGGGGATCAAATTATTTTCTTCTCAACTGTATGTAGCGCTGGTAGATTTGCAATCTACCGCATGTTAGGTAAATTTAGTAATTTGTGCGTTAGGAAGGTTAAGTTTGCCTCTGTTCCAGCTTGGCTGACGTTGTGTGTGTTTCCGTACTGACCGGTGGGTGTCGCTGTTACCACTGGCTAGTGTTGGAAAGGCAACGTGTTGAAGCGTATGGATGCTCTTCTGTCCCGGAGACAACTCGGTGGAGGTGGTCCTCCGAGTTGCATTCTGGGCGAGGGTATTTATGGGACAGACGCCATATTTTGAGGTTAGTTTTTCAGCCACCTGCTGGCCCTCCTGGCTGACAGGTATGCATTAAGGAGCGACCTTGTGGTCCTCCGTTACGGAGGCCCACGATACTACGGCGCAGGGGTGGGTCCAGAGGCTTGTCTGGGGCCTACCACCGCAGCCGAGGAATGGTCCTGAGCTGTCGGTCCTGTGTGACGAAGCTTGACAACCGAGGAGATCCCAGGGGAGGACCCGTCTTGGAGGGATCACGCAGCGTGCTGGTCTATAGAGGGGCCTGGTGACTCGGTTGGAGAACGTATCCAAAAGTAACTATACAGCATAGTGTTGCCGGGTTGGCTTAAAGGTTCAAGCACTGTGACTGACATTCACTACAGAAAATCTGATACATCCTGTGGCAGAGGATCGTACGGGTTTTGTTCCCAAACAAGTCTGTGGCAGAGACTTTAATTCGTGCTGCGTGCTGGCTGCTAGACCGGTGAGAGAGGCCTATCCAGACGAGCAAGGAGTGTGTCCCACGAGGGGAGCGCATTCCATATAGTATCTGAATTCTACCAGGACATTTGTCAAAAGAACCCTACAAGAGGATATTTGAGTTTCTTCTGCAAGTTTCCTTTCCACCTCTTTCCTGCTATTTCCTAAGTCGTTTGTTTAATAAAGCATTGAAAACGTACTCCAGTGTTGGTGCGTGTGTCGTCCAGAAGTAAACTCAACGGAACCCCTAGACCCTGTGCCGGTGAAACCGAGGGAAGCAGAGTGAAGGTAACAGACCCGCTTAAACCAGCAGCTCCACCGTGAGTTATTGCTACATGTATATATACTGCTCAGGGCAAAGGACTAAAGATTTACAAGATGAGACAAATAAATAAAATATTATATATATATATATATATATATATATATATATATATATATATATATATACATACAGGGGTCCCCGACTTACGAACATCCGATTTTCGAACGACCCCTACTTACGAACGGGGCCCGAGTGACGTCACTGCCTGCCCGTCCACAGGCCTGGTACGGTCCGGTGGCCTGCCGGTGGCCTGCCAGGCCGCTAAAACCGCCCGTTTTGGCCACGGCCTTGTCCGGCCTAGTGAAGCCTCCAGGATCCCCGGTCTTTCCTACGAGCGCTGCCCCGCGGAGGTGCACCACGGCCGGCCTGCCTGGACACACCATCTATCCATCTCCCTGCAGTTCCATCAGGTGAGCAGCCCGACAGTACTGTAATATGCTTAATATATGCTTAATATGCAGTTTACTGTTCCTCCTGTCCCTGCCGCCATGTAAAGAGTGAGAGGGGAGAGCTGTGCTCCTCCCCTCAGCTATGACAGAAAATCTAGCAGTGCTAGGAGGTGACAGGGTCAATAAAGGGAACCTGTCACCTCCAATTGCTATCACACAGGGAATTGTTTTCTCCTGTGTGATAGCAATAAAGTTAAGTGAAAAAAAATTGATAAAAAAAAAATATATAAAAAAAAATAAGAAATACAGTATTAATTAAATTTAAAAAAAAATAACAAAGTAATTAAAAAAAGTAAAGAATAATTAAAATAAAAACAATTATACTGTCTGTATCCTCATTAGATGGATTTAATCTCACTTCCTGACTCTGAGACTGGATTTGCACTTAAAAAAGGTACTGTTCCGACTTACAAACAAATTCGACTTAAGAACAAACCTACAGTCCCTATCTCGTTCGTAACCCGGGGTCCCCCTGTATATATATATATATATATATACACACATACACACACTACTACTGCTACATGTCTTCGGTAAAAAAAAATCCCAATAAGTATATAAGTATAAGGTTTACGTGAAAGTTATAGTGTCTACAAACTATGGTATGTGTGTATATACATATATATATATATGCACAGTGGGGACGGAAAGTATTCAGACCCCCTTAAATTTTTCACTCTTTGTTATATTGCAGCCATTTGCTAAAATCATTTAAGTTCATTTTCTCCTCATTAATGTACACACAGCACCCCATATTGACAGAAAAACACAGAATTGATCACATTTTTGCAGATTAATTAAAAAAGAAAAAATATCACATGGTCCTAAGTGTTTAGACCCTTTGCTCAGTATTTAGTAGAAGCACCCTTTTGATCTAATACAGCCATTAGACTTTTTGGGAAAGATGCAACAGGTTTTTCACACCTGGATTTGGGGATCCTCTGCCATTCCTCCTCGCAGATCCTCTCCAGTTCTGTCAGGTTGGATGGTAATCGTTGGTGGACAGCCATTTTTAGGGCTCTCCAGAGATGCTCAATTGGGTTTAAGTCAGGGCTCTGGCTGGGCCATTCAAGAACAGTCACGGAGTTGTTGTGAAGCCACTCCGTTATTTTAGCTGTGTGCTTAGGGTCATTGTCTTGTTGGAAGGTAAACCTTCGGCCCAGTCTGAGGTCCTGAGCACTCTGGAGAAGGTTTTTCGTCCAGGATATCCCTGTACTTGGCGGCATTCATCTTTCCCTCTATTTCAATCAGTCATCCTGTCCCTGCAGCTGAAAAACACCCCCACAGCATGAAGCTGCCACCACCATGCTTCACTGTTGGGACTGTATTGGACAGGTGATGAGCAGTGCCTGGTTTTCTCCACACATACCGCTTAGAAGGCCAAAAAGTTCTATCTTGGTCTCATCAGACCAAAGAATATTATTTCTCACCATCTTGGAGTCCTTCGGTGTTTTTTAGGAAACTCCATGCGGGATTTCATGTGTCTTCACTGAGGAGAGACTTCCGTCGGGCCACTCTGCCATAAAGCCCCGACTGGTGGAGGGCTGCAGTGATGGTTGACTTTCTACAACTTTCTCCCATCTCCCGACTGCATCTCTGGAGCTCAGCCACAGTGATCTTTGGGTTCTTCTTTACCTCTCTCACCAAGGTTCTTCTCCCCCGATAGATCAGTTTGGCCGGACGGCCAGCTCTAGGAAGGGTTCTGGTCGTCCCAAACGTCTTCCATTTAAGGATTATGGAGGCCACTGTGCTCTTAGGAACCTTAAGTGCAGCAGAAATTTTTTGTAACCTTGGCCAGATCTGTGCCTTGCCACAATTCTGTCTCTGAGCTCTTCAGGCAGTTCATTTGACCTCATGATTCTCATTTGCTCTGACATGCACTGCGAGCTGCAAGGTCTTATATAGACAGTTGTGCGGCTTTCCTAACCAAGTCCAATCAGTATAACCAAACACAGTTGGACTCAAATGAAGGTGTAGAACCATCTCAAGGATGATCAGAAGAAATGGACAGCACCTGAGTTAAATATATGAGTGTCACAGCAAAGGGTCTCAATACTTAGGACCATGTGATATTTCAGTTTTTCTTTTTTAATAAATCTGCAAAAATGTCAACAATTCTGTGTTTTTCTGTCAATATGGGGTGCTGTGTGTACATTAATGAGGAAAAAAAATGAACTTAAATGATTTTAGCAAATGGCTGCAATATAACAAAGAGTGAAAAATTTAAGGGGGTCTGAATACTTTCCGTCCACACTGTATATATATATATATATATATATATATATATATATATATATACACATACACACGTATATATATATATATATATATATATATATATATATAAAAACAATGGCAATTTAAAAAAGTCCAAAATAGTTGTGACTTCAAACTATCATAGCAGCGCTCATGTTATTGCTTAGACTATAAGTTATACTATTGACTTTTTCCTTAGAAACGTTTTTTTTTTTCCTGGGCGCTGAGCGGTGCTATTAGGCCATATTTTATGCACCTTGGGATATAGATATATAGATATATAGATATATATATATAGATATATATCTATATATCTATATATATATATATATATATATGTATATATATATAAAATATGTTTTATTTATTTGTCTCATCTTCTGTAAATCTTCTGTAAGACTCAATTGACCACTTGATCTTTTTTTTTCTGCCGCCACTCTTGTATGTTTCTATATTTTTTTTATGATACTAAATATGAAGGGGTCCATTAAGAAGAATAGGGAAAAAAATAAAAAATAAACAAGTCTTATAACCTTTTTACACATACATTCAGTTCAACATTAAAATCCTATAAAAGACTACAAAATTAAGATAAAAAAAAATTAACAAGAATTAAACAAAAAAAAAAAATGAAACAATGAATTTTAATAAAAAAAAACAAAAAAAAAACAAACCTGTACTTACCCTTAAAAAGTTCTCAAGAGCAACCATTTGAAGGATATGGGATTTTTTTTTTTACCACCAGTTTCGATCACGATGAACCTGATTAATGATATAAAAAGTTAATATTACACAACATTTTTAATATATATATATATATATATATATATATATATATTTATTGATTGGTTTACTAAAACTGGAGAGTGCAAAATCTGGTGAAGCTCTGCACAGAAACCAATCAGCTTCCAGTATTCTTTTTATTTATTTTGCTCGTCAAAGCTTAATTGAACAATCTGAAGTTAGAAGCTGATTGGCTACCATGCACAGCTGCTCCAGATTTTGCACTCTCCAGTTTTAGTAAATCAACCCCATTGCATATACACATGCACTGTATACACACACACACATACGTAATGTTGATATTTTTGCAAAAAAAAACTCACAGTAATTTCATAGTAGGTATCAGAGGAGTTGTTTTCACATGCAAATAAAGTCCCTCGTATCTTGCAAGATTTCTTGAGTGGAAACAGGGAACTTTCCCCTGGCCGAGCATGAGAGTGGCTGCAGCTGCTAACAGATGGCCAAGATCTGGACACGATCCCAGTAAATCTGTCCTGGGATTGGCTGTAAGTGGAAAAGTAGAGGAGAGCGGCCTCTAGGGAAGCACTCTGATCTGCGATGCTTGGAAATACATACGATATGTGACATGATCTCTCTGTGAGCTGAGTGGACATGGGTTGTGTGAATTGGAGTACAGTAATTCCAAAATGACACCTGCTCCCAGCAAGGACATACAGGGAGCGAGTTCTTCCAGCCAGGGGGACACATTGATACACCTAGGCTTAGCACACCAGTGTTTTCTACTCACTACTGTTATCATTCATGGGATTAAACATGTCAGCTCCTTGTCTGTCTCCGTGTCACGCAACATAGCTTTCATTCTGGGTGGGTCATTTATTATTCAGTACAGCAAAAAACACATGATCAGAATTACTGTGACATAACATTTTTCTATAGTATACCCAATGATTTAATCACTCATTACCTCCCCACTTGTAAGGGGAAACAGGCTCAGCATCTACCGGTAGCATTAACCACGCACGAGACAGGGACACCCAGTAACAGTCCAGCAGCTTTGTCCTGCACTTTTTTTTGGCAAGGAAGCAAACAACCAAAAATAAGAACGCATTTATAAAATCTACCCATATGCACAAAGGTGCCTAAAAACAGAGTGTATCAAATATCCAAGCAGTGCCACCCTTAGTGCACCAGATACAGATACCCAACTGCGAGACCCGTTCAGCAATCAACTGCTGTCACCCAACTAGTGCATAGTGTTGACACGTTTTGAGGGCAAGATTCCTCAGAGCTAAGCTCTGCTGATGCATTTAGAGGACAAGACCCTCTTCTTCACTGCTGTGCTCTACACAATTCGAGAGGGAGACTCTTTTCTTCACAGTTAAACTTTTAATTAGTTTAAGGGCAAGACCCTCTTCTTCAGGGCTAAACTCTGCTGATGCATTTTGAGGCAATACTGCCTTCTTCAGTGCTGAGCTCACTGACACATTTCAAGGACAAGATCCTCTTCGGAGCTGGGCTCACTGACACATTTCGAGGGCAAGAACCTCTTCTTCAGAGCTGAGTTCTCCAACACATTTCAAGGGCAAGACCCTCTTCTTCAGAGCTGAGCTCCTCTAAGGTTTTTCAAGGGCAAAATGCTCTTCTTCAGAGATGAGCTCACAGATACATTTCCAGGGCAAGACTATTTTTCAGAGCTGAGTTCTCCAACATATTTTAAGGGTAAGACAACCTTCTCCAGAGTGGGGCTCAACTAATGCATTTTGAGGGCAAGACCCTCTTCTTTAGAGCTGTGCTTTACACAATTTGAGAGGGAGACCATTCTCTTCACAATTGAAAAAAAAAAACATCCTCTTCTTCATAGCTGAGCTCTCTGACACATTTCAAGGGCAAGACCATCTTCTTTAGAGCTGAGCTCCTTTAATGCATTTTGAGGCAAGATCCTCTTCTTCAGAGCTGCGCTCACAGACAAATTTCAAGGGCAAGACAAGATATCAGCTCCTCTAATATGTTTTGAGACAAGACCCTCTTCTTTGGGGCTAGGCTCTTCTGGCAGTTTTGAGGGCAAGACCCTCTTATTCTGAGCTAAGCTCTGCTGATGCATTTAGAGGGCAATGCCCTCTTTCTCACAGCTTACTCTACACCAGCCTTTTTAAACCAGGGTGCCCAAGCACCCTGGAATGCCTTGAGGTTTCTTCAGGGGTGCCTTGGCAAAATGCCTAAAAATGTATCAAAAATTTTATAAAAGCCAGCATGTGGATCAAGCCTGCCTTTTAGTTACACAAAGCCACAGGTTTTCATTATACACCATTACGACTTTCTAGACACTGGCATCCTAACAACCAATGATATCATCGGTTTATAAGGAGGATGTCTGTTGCCTCCACAGTATCCTAGTTTTACCCCCCTGTGCCCTTTTCCCTCAGCACTGGGGTGATATTAGCTAACTGATTGAGAGAAATTGAGGAAGAAGAGAAACATTGGAATACTAGTCAGTACCAATGTGCAAAAGTGTATTTGCTTTGGAAGAACAAAACACCTCTAACGTTGGGAGTCCTGCGTGTGGATGTTGCTGCATTATGTAAAACTATTAGAATAAATTTTACATTTTAGAATAGGGTGCCTCAAGACTATCCATAATTTTAAAGGGTGCCTTGAATGAAAAAAGGTTGAGAAACACTGTTCTACACAATTCAAGAGGGAGACCCTTCTCTTCACAGTTGAGCTTTTAATCACATTTCGAGGGCAATAACCTCTTTTTCAGAGCTGACCTCTGCTGCTGTATTTTAAAGGCAAGACCCATCCTTGGACCTGAGTTTTTCTATGCATTTTCAGGGGAAGACCCTCTTCTTCATAGCTGAGCTCTCTAACACATTGCAAGGGCAAGACCAGCTCCTTCAGAGCTGAGTTCTTCTAATGCATTTTGAGGCAATACCCTCTTCTTCAGAGCTGATCTCCAATGGCATGTATAAAGGAAAGTCCATCTTCTTTATAGTTTAGCTTCTCTAATGCATTGAAAGACCCTCTTCTTTAGAGCTGAGCTCCTCTGATACATTTCAAGCTGAGGCTGAGGAAGACGGTCTTGCACTCAAAATGCATTAGCTTTTATGATTCCACAGGGACTGCTCCAAGGGGCCCCAAGACCAAAGAGCTGCGTACCAATCTCCACACATTTTACAACATAATTTCCAGGGTTCTTCACTTTGATCATGATACAGCTTTTTATTGTTCTTTTTCCCTGGTGGGAAGATTCGCCATCTGCCTCTAATACTTTCTACCCATCTACTTTGCTGCCATGCACCCAGGCATATACTCCCTGGACAATGTGCAGTGACTTCCAATGAATTTTTGGTATGTTGTATATACAGCCTACCTGACAACCCCCCCATACGAAAATATCAAAATCAAATGATATTTTCACGAAATAGCCATTAACACGATGTTATGCTTCACAGCCATGGCAGAAATTATAGCCCCATCAAACAAGACTCATACAGGTGAAGAGCACTGCTGTTGTGGTACACTAGTGCAGGATTAAAGCAGGCAGTGAGGCGGCAATGTGTCTCCTCACCGCCTGCCAAATGCTCTCTGTAGAGCAATCCAAATGCTAACTGCTCCTCAGAGAGCAAAGCACAAGTCCCTAATTTTTTAGAAATCTCAATTTTTGTTAATTTTTTTTTGAAATGTAATTATTTATCCTTACCTGCACTACTGGGCAGGGGGCTGGTGAAATATCAGAGGTCTAATAAAAACCCTGATGTCTCACTTTTATGACAGAAAAGAGGACCGAGGACAGAGATTGCCTGCCTCAGCTTCACTGGGCATTGAGCGAATGGGAAGTGCTCTGTGCTGAGTGGCTCCCTGTTCACTCACAAACTGTGATAAATGGACACGGGATTGATCAGTACTGATCACCCACTGTGCTCATTCAGGAAAAGACAGTAAATAGGACGTATTTACTACCCCCCCCCCCCACCCCCACCTCCCCGCTCTCCATCCTAAAAAAAATCCCCCTGCGTGCCCGCAGCAGCTGCCTGCAGAAGAGGAGGAATCTGATCCCACTGCAGTGCAACTTGAGGGAGAAAAAGGAGGAGAAGCCAGCAGCACTGCAGGGAGATCCACAAGAGTTGGCAATAAGACAGTACAGATGACCCTCCTGCTTGGCAGGTGCCCGGGCCCCCTTTTGAACTGATGGGGCCCAGGCCCACTACAGCAGGGCTGGCTCTACTGACTTATTAGTGGTCCTGTGTATATGAAAAGGTAAGCTGTACATAATATTATTAAACACACAGCTGTCAAAAAAGAAAAGGAAAACCACTTATATATTCATATTGTATCATTACCCACCTGACCCAAGGTATGTGTCAGGGCTGGGCTCAGCCCTTCCTGCTCTGAGCTGGCCAATCAGCTGTCGGCTAATTGCCAGCTCCTATCTCTCCACAGTGACTCACCTCACCTGTTGATGATATCCTGCTCGTCAGTCCTGCCTACTTAAGCCGTCCAGCCCAGGTGATCTCTGCCTTCGCCTTGGTCACATCTCTAGAGATGCTCTCCTGTGTTCCTGTTAAAGACTTGCTTGGCTGACATTCCTTCTGGCTCCAGATCCTGCTTGCTGTTCTACTACACTCATCTCTGGCTTCCTGACGTTTTGGCTTGTCTGACTATCTGTTCCGATTCTTGAACTCTGGCTATGTTTTGACTACGTTTACTTTGTTTACCTTGTTTTTACTATTAAACAAGTGAGATTTAACTCTACGTCTGTCTCAGTCTGATTCATGGTTTCTGACAGTATGCGAATTATGGTTCAGATACCTGTCTTCTGAACAGCCTGAGCTATTTGAGCCTTGAAGAGTAAAGTGGCATTGAACATCTTTTGTATCTCACTCAATTTGTTAGTTTCTGATTGATTTTTCTATTAAACAACAAGGGACTAAGGAGATAAAGGTGATGTACTTTTGTTGATGTGTTAGCTATTGTTGTTCTTTTTTTATTCTATAATTGTATTTTCTTTCGCGCACAGCTG
Source organism: Lithobates septentrionalis (assembly GCA_037952835.1). Lineage (NCBI taxonomy): Eukaryota > Metazoa > Chordata > Amphibia > Anura > Ranidae > Lithobates > Lithobates septentrionalis. The sequence goes on along the minus strand of JBBDGP010002364.1, from coordinate 973,002 downwards.
CAGGCAACTTTCATTGAACATCTTGGCTTTTCCAAAGAGAAAACTTGGCTTTCCGCCATATCAGACCAGGTGGTGAAAATGTTAAAATAACCCCGTTCTCTCTCTGACTGTTCTGAAAAAGCTAATTGGCACAAAAATTCTCCCGTCAGACCAGGGGTCTTCAAAGTTTTCGGTGCAAGGGCTACATCGTATATTTTCCAAAAAAAAAGAATAAGTAAAAATGTAAATGAGTGAAAAAGTTTTACTTGGATCTTCTTTTTTGTAATCAGCATCATACGATCCGGAACAAGAGAGAAGGAACTGCAGTAAAACAAACCAAAATAAGCTTGAGCCATAAAGGTTGAATAAAAATAAATTCAGTCTGGGTCTTTCTACACAAATATGGCAATTGGGGTTTTCAATCGTAAACCAGACAGGAAGAACAAGAGTTGTGTGCTTCATGTTTTGCGACAAGATTAATGCGAATGATGGAAATTATTTTTTTAATTTCAAATATCACTGAACTGAGGCTTCAAGCTTGAGGAGCCAATAATTAGAAGAGATTTCAAATGCTCATCAGATACATTTGCTCAATATTTGGACTTGACATATTTCATTTGTTAAAATGTTTGCTCACACAGGAATGTTGTACTGAACGCTGAACACCCTTCAGATGTCTAAATTAAAATGTTAGAATTAAAATGTCAACAAAATTGAACATATACAGTATCTCACAAAAGTGAGTACACCCCTCACATTTTTGTAAATATTTTATTACATCTTTTCATGCGACAACACTGAGGAAATGACACTTTGCTACAATGTAAAGTAGTGAGTGTACAGCTTGTATAACAGCCATTAATGTCTAAACCGCTGGCAACAAAAGTGAGTACACCCCTAAGTGAAAATGTCCAAATTGGGCCCAATTAGCCATTTTTCCTCTCCAGTGTCATGTGACTCGTTCGTGTTACAAGGTCTCATGTGTGAATGGGGAGCAGGTGTGTTAAATTTGATGTTATCGCTCTCACTCTCTCATACTGGTCACTGGAAGTTCAACAGGGTATCTCATGCCAAAGAACTCTCTGAAGATCTGAAAAAAAAAATTGTTTCTCTACATAAAGATGGCCTAGGCTATAAGAAGATTGCCTGTGGAAAGTGAGCTGCAGCAAGACCATACAGCGGTTTAACAGGACAGGTTCCACTCAGAACAGGCCTCGTCAAGGTCGACCAAAGAGGTTGAGTGCACGTGCTCAACGTCATATCCAGAGGTTGTCTTTGGGAAATAGACGTGTGAGTGCTACCAGCATTGCTGCAGAGGATGAAGGGGTGGGGGGGTCAGTCAGTGCTCAGATCTCCAAGACGACCACTGCCTTGCTAAAGAAGCTGAGGGTAAAGGTGATGGACTGGTCAAGCATGTCTCCAGACCTAAACCCTATTGAGCATCTGTGGGGCATCCTCAAAAGTAGGGTGGAGGAGCGCAAGGTCTCTAACATCCACCAGCTCCGTGATGTCATCATGGAGGAGTGGAAGAGGACTCCAGTGGCAACCTGTGAAGCTCTGGTGAACTCCATGCCCAAGAGGGTTTAGGCAGTGCTGGAAAATAATGGTGGCCACACAAAATATTGACACTTTGGGCCCAATTTGAATATTCACTTGGGGGTGTACTCACTCACTTTTGTTGCCAGCGGTTTAGACATTAATAGCTGTGTGTTGAGTTATTTTGAGGGGACAGCAAATTTACACTGTTATACAATCTGTACACTCACTACTTTACATTGTAGTAAAGTGTAATTTCTTCAGTGTTGTCACATGAAAAGATTTAATAAAATATTTACAAAATTGTGAGGGGTGTACTCAATTTTGTGAGATACTGTAGATAGTCTTATATGGGGATTTTATTAAAAAAGATAATTCCCAACTACTTAGTTTCCAGGCAGGAAGGCAGTGGAAAACAGACGGCCACAGACGGTTCAGCAGAAACCAGCCGAGATTCGAACCGTGTATGGGCAGGCTGAATGTACCAAGTTGGTCAATCGATCAACCTAGGTACTATCCGCCTGCCGGATTTTACATGCGATTAATGCCAGCGACTGTTACAGCCACTAGCAGTAATCACTGTGTTCTCCTGGTGGAGAGAAAGAAATTCGCTCTGTCTATGACCGACCTCAGAAAGCCCTATCAGCCCCCTGTTCACATTAGAGTCTTCTCTTACATCAGGGGTCCCCATTATAGCTTACTTTTACATCAGGGTGCCCATGAGAGTCCACCCTTACTTCTTGGTCCCCATCAGAGTCTGCCCTTATATCAGGGTCACCATCAGAGCCCCCCTTAAATCAGGGTGCCCATTAGAGAACCCTTATACATCAGGGTCCACATCTGAGTCTTCCATCATATCAGAGTAACCATCAGAATCTGCCCTTACATCAGAGTCCTCATCAGAAACTACCCTTACATCAGAGCTCCCCTTACACCAGGGTGCCCGTCAGAGCACCCCCTTACAACAGGGTCCCCATTAGAGTCTGTCCTATCAGAGTTTCAATCAGAATCTGCCCTTACATCAGGGTCCCCATCAGAGTTCCCCTTACATCAAAGTCCCCATCAGAATCTGCCCTTACATCAGAGTCCCCATCAAAATCTGCCCTTAAATCAAAGTCCCCCCTTACATCATGGCCCCCATCAGAGGCCGCTTTTACATAAGAATCCCCATCAGTGTCTGCTCTTATATCAGAGTCTTCATTAGAATCTGATCTTACAACAAGGACCCCATCAGAGTCTGGCCTTCATTTAGAGTCCTCATCAAAATCTGCCCTTACATCAAAGTCCCAGGGTGACCTTCAGAGCCCCCCTTACATCAGGGTCCCCGTCAGTGTCTGCCCTTACATCAGAGTCCCCCCTTACACCACCGTGCCCATCAGAGCACCCCCTTACAACAGGGTCCCCTTCAGAGTCTGCCCTTATATCAGAGTTTTCATCAGAATCTGGCTTCTATCAGGGTACCTGTCAGAATCTGCTCTTACATCAGACTTCCCCCCACAACAGGGTCCCCAGAGTTTGCCCTTACATCAAGGTCCCCATCAGAGTCTTCCCTTATATCAGAGTCCCCATCAGAATGTGTCCATACATCAAACTTCCAGTCAGGGTTTGGCCTTATATCAGAGGCCACATCAGACTCCATTATTCCCACACAGCATGGATGTGGCAGTAGGTCAGGAGCTAAGAGGCTGAGTGGGTTTTAACTGAGGAAGTTATATCCTTCAATGAATGTTGTGGAAAGGGCCAGCCCTACCATGGGTCCCGGTGGAACCATGGGACCCAGGCAGCACTTAAGAAAGGCAGCAGAGGCGGCTCTTCATTTAGCTCTGAAATACTGCCTGCATCCATGCCTTAGGGCGCCAAGATGGGGCAGTGGAGCAGCAACCTGCACCATCACTTGTACAGGATCCCCTGCACACCTGACCAACGGCACAGCAAGCAGGGGGGAGGACAGTCCCAGATAGGAGCAGAGCGCTCCTAGTTTGTGCAATGGGAAGCCCAGCCCCCAGGTGGATGAATGATACATTTAGAGGGGCCGCCCTGCCACCTAGACGAAGCGACCAAGTCAGATAGGAGTCAGATAGGAGGCAGTGGAGAAGGAGGGGGGGGGGCCTGGCATCGGAGGTGAGCAGAGGACACAGGGCTCATCCTTTTAAGTGGCATGATGTGGCTCAGCTTTCTCACTGAGAGAAGATAGGCAGGAGGAGCTCAGCAGCTGTCAGAGATAAACACCTGCCTGAAACCCTCTGCCTCTAGACCAGTGTTTCTCAACTCCAGTCCTCAAGGCGCACCAACAGGTCATGTTTTCAGGATTTCCACTATTTTGCACATGTGACTTGATCAGTTTCACTGCCTTAGTAATTACCACAGCTGTTTCATCTGAGGGAAATCCTGAAAACATGACCTGTTGGTGCGCCTTGAGGACTGGAGTTGAGAAGCACTGCTCTAGACCACTGTACCCCCTGGCCTATGAGTACCTCTTCACCCCCCCCCCCCCCCACGCTCACCTCCCTAACTGGGACTGCATGGGCCCCACCACCCGATGCTTGAGAGGTTCTCCTCTGTTGTGTCCCTCTGACCCCCACCTGTTCCTCTGCTCTCCTCCTGTGATGCATGCCCCCTCCTGTCCCTCTGCCCCCCTCTTGTGGTGCTGCTCCCCTCCTGTCCCTCTGCCCCCTCCTATGGCGCTGCTCCCCACCTGTCCCTCTTCCCCCTCCTGTGACGCATGTCCCTCTCATGTCCCTCTACCCTCCTCCTGTCCCTTTGCTCCCCACCTTTCCCTCTGCCCCCTCCTGTCCCTCTTCCCCCTCCTGTGGCGCATGTCCCTCTACCCTCCTCCTGTACCTTTGCTCCCCACCTTTCCCTCTGCCCACCTTCTGTGATGCATGCCCCCTCCTGTCCCTCTACCCACCTCCTGTCCCTTTGCTCCCCACCTGTCCCTCTGCCCCCTCCTGTGATGCATGCCCCACTCCTGTGGTGCTGCCCCCACCTGTCCCTCTGTCTCCCACCTGTGACACAAACCTCCCTCCTGTGGCGCTGCCCTCCTCCTTTGACGCATTCCCCCTCAAGTCATGTGCCATTTTTTTTTCTCTATATTTAGATGTTGTGTTTTTCATGGGGAGGTCAATTTAGAGAGGTTTAATTAATTTAATCCAGTGCCTCTTATTATTTTTATTTTCTTTTATAGTGTGTGATTGATCGTCAATTGTTTACTGTCATTATAACAGTTTTTTTTACCATTTTTTTTCTTCCTGTAGAAAAAAACCCATAAAATAAAAGGGCTAATAAGGAGTTGTCTTTTGGCACAAAAACAGGTCCGGAGGAGTTGGAAGGAGCATTCATAACCCCCATGGGCAATATAAAGTCCATTCCAGCATACAAACACTTTAATTTCACCTTCCCTAATGACTCCACTGCCTTTAAAAAAAATGTCTAGTGGAAATTTCATGAAAAAGAAAATCTCAATATCACTCATCCCTCCTCCCCAGTACGGACACAGAAAAAAAACTGACAGGAGTTCTAGCCCTTCCATAATCAAGGAGCCACTTCCTATCTACATGCACTCCAACAATGGCATTGGGCTTGTTCTGAACTGGGTTGGTTGTATTTCGGGGTCAGTGAGCTGCAGGCAGGAGATTTCCCACCATGCAGCTGCCTTTAAGGGTGGAGATGATCAGGACATCAATGGCCCAATAGGGCCACATAGCCACTGACATTGTCCAAATATGACCATGTGTCAAAATTAGGTCAATGATGTCATTATCATCCCTGTCCCTTTTTTACCTGCAGCTGCAGGTTGAGGAATCTCCTGCCTGCAGTTCATTGGCCTAGTGGGGATGCGATTATGTGACAGCTTCCCGAGGCGCAAGTGTAAAGGGATCCCCCACCATGCACAGCAAGGCATACCGCGTCTTCACAGAACACTTGAGTCAGAAGAACAGTCCAGTGCTTTGTTTTTATGTTTTATGTAGGGGAATAAACTTGGCTAGGGATGGTGATATTATGGGATGCCCACTTGACATTCATCAAAAAAAGGTTCTTCAGGGACACAACTATATACAGTCCGTATATACACTTGATTGCAGAACTACAACTCCCAGGACCAGCTGGCACTGTTTGATGATCTGACAAAAGGCTCAGTCAGATAAATAGCAAATGCCCTTTACAGGCAGGGACTGCGGGCCCCTTGTTTGTGTAGCACAGTCATAGTGCCCAGCTGTCCTCCTCTTGTCGCTACTGATCCCAGTCCCACCTCTTCGGGCACTGCCAGCCCACCTGGCTGCAACTGCCCCTTTCACTAGCCCCCCTGGCTAAGACTCCACAGTCCTCCCAGTCTGACACTGCATCCATCTCAGACTTCTTTCTCCCAGTCCTCAGGCATGCCCCTCAGTCCTCTCCAACTGTAACACTCTCCAGCCCACCTGGCTGTCTTCTTCCCTGGAGATTTGCCCAGCAGTGTTCTGCTGTCCTCCACTTGCTCCCGCGCCTCTGGACAGGACACCTCTGTGTGTCTTGAAGAGGGTCCCTTCCACACCCCTGGGCACCCACAAGGACCATCAACAGCCTAACACTACATCTCCAGCTTCTACCCGAACTCCACTCCCCAGCATGGCTGATCCTGAGTATTTGAGGGGGCCTACTGACCCATTTGTTAGGGGTCAGGGCCCTAAGAATACTCCAGACAGCACCTCCACAACCATTCTTCTGGAAGTTTTCAGCAAGTTCCAGAAGTAAGGGGAGGTCTCAGAGATGCTGCCTGTGAGTCATCTAGTCCACCCTGAGTCACTCAAACCCTGACCCAGAAAAACACAGTCTTGACTGCCAGCCAAGCCTGAACAATTTACCTACTCTAACAAAGAGGGTGCTACAAATAGTAACAGGGAGCATTAGAGCACAGAATGGGCACAAGTCCCTGACTGGTCTTTCGTTGACAGACTGATGAGTAGGCTGTGTGTCCGGGGACAGCAGGGAAGACAGACAGACCAGATGCTCACTGGCAGAAGGACTGGAGCAGGAGACTGGCTCAAAACAGCAGATTCAGATGCAGGAAGCCCAAAAACAGGGTCAGGCAGTCCGGGCCAGCAACAAGCGGGCAGATCAGGTACAGACAGCAGGCAGGAGGATAGTCAGGCATCATGCCAGAGTTGGTAACAGCGAGCAGATGAGCAGATAAGCAGATGGAGCAGGGAGAGACGTAATGCAAAGACAGGCCAGGGGTCGGTGCAGGCAGGGTTGGTGCAAGGATTTTTGACACCCTAGGCGTAACCTCATTTTGTCGCCCCCCCTTGGCTCCACCCCTGACTCCACCCTCTTTGCCCCACTCATGTATAATCCAACTTTTTTTGAAGTGCCCATCAAATGCAGCCTCACCAGCGCCCATCAACGGCAGCCTCACCAGCGCCCATCAATGCAGCATACCGGCGCCCATCAATGCAACCTACCAGCACCCATCAATGCGGCCTACTAGTGCCCATCAATGAATGTTTCCTTGCTTCCATTCATTCGGGAGTCGGGACACAGACACAGTCCTCTGCCCCCGCTACGCCTCTGACACTATGTGCGAACGGACTGCCTGCTGATGCTGAGACTTAGTTGCTTGCTGCAGAGAGAAGAGAGTAGGTACACCAGTGGCGGGGCGCCCTAGGCAGCAGTGCGCCCTAGGTGGCTGACTAGTTTGCCTAGTCGTAGCACCGGCGTGCAGGCAGCGTTCAGGCAGGATCAGGAGTAGATCAAATCGGTAACAGAATCAACACAGGAACAGGTAGCGGGTTCACAAGAAATGCAATACACCGAACGGCAATGACTCAATACCTTAGTGCAGCTCAAATAGCACGTCTGGCACCTGTGCGCACCCGTGCACGTACGTGCACGTGCACCTGAAAATTGGCTACGGACTTATTCTGCTCCTGCGCACAAGAAGTCAGCTTTCCTGACATTATGTTAAGGCGGATATGAGAGTTCAGTGATTAAGTTTACATCTACTTTAAGCTTCATAAATTAATTTATCATGCAGAAAAAACATGTAAATCATAAAAATGTACACAATGTATCAACATATGTAAGATAGGGAACTTAGATTGTAAGCTCCTTTAGGGCAGCGACTGATGTGATTGTACAATATGTAACACATTGTTGGTGCTGGATCAGTAAAAGTAATACAATCAAAATAAATACGCACCTCTTTGGGTTTTGCCTATCACATAGACATTACTGTGGGAAAATACTTTGTGTGTTATCTAGCTTGGTGTTAATGCATCAGGGGTGCAATGAATAAACACTCGTTAACATTTGCATTTGTTCTCACCCGGGGCAAATGTCTGACAGCAGGGAGTCAGATTAACAGTTCCTACAAAGTTAAGCTTTTTTATCTCCTAGAACATTTTACATGTCATTATATATTGCTAGTAAAGATTCATCAAGGCGGACGTCTTCTGCTAACTCTCCCTCGGACAGTGTTTGACAAAACAACATTTGCAAATCTACCAAGACGGGAATTTGAAAAGGAAAAATGTCTGAATATTCCTATGAATAATTCATCGCGGAGAAGAGTTTCAACTGAGAAAGTTAATGCTCATAAAAATATATATTAGAAATTTAGATGTCTTTACTCCTATCCAAATAGTGTATATAAACTGAAATAAATAATATAAAATAATAATAATAATAAACTAGTAACACTTCTACATTTACGGCATTTTTTCACACCTGCCTAAAAGTTTTGCACAGTAGTAATTTAAATCTACATAAAATGTATGTAGTGTAGATATTCACGTATGTTCTGTATATTATATGTAGATTTGTATAACCATTTTATTTATAATATACATATATATATATATATATATATATATATATATATATATATGAAATAGTTGTAAATAAGGATCTACATAAAACCTACCTAATATACAGTGCCTTGAAAAAGTATTCATACCCCTTAAAATTTTCCACATTTTGTCATGTTACAACCAAAAACGTAAATGTATTTTATTGGTATTTTATGTGATAGACCAACACAAAGTGGCACATAATTGTGAGGTGGAAGTAAAATGATAAATGGTTTTCAGTTTTTTTACAAATAAATAAATGAACAGTGTGGGGTACATTTGTATAGCGCCCCTGAGTCAATACTTTGTAGGACCGCCTTTCTCTGCAATTACAGCTGCAAGTCTTTTTGGGGATGTCTCTACCAGCTTTGCACATCTAGAGAGTAATATTTTTGCTTATTCTTCGTTCCAAAATAGCTCAAGCTCTGTCAGATTGGATGGAGAGGGTCTGAACAGCAATTTTCAAGTCTTGCCACAGATTCTCAATTGGATTTAGGTCTGGACTTTTACTGAGCCATTCTAACACATGAATATGCTTTGATCTAAACCATTCCATTGTAGCTCTGGCTGTATGTTTAGGGTCGTTGTCCTGCTGGAAGGTGAACCTCCGCCCCAGTCTCAAGTCTTTTGCAGACTCTAATAGGTTTTCTTCTAAGATTGCCCTGTATTTGGCTCCATCCACCTTCCCATCAACTCTGAACAGCTTCCCTGTCCCTGCTGAATAAAAGCACCCCCACAACATGATGCTACCACCACCATGTTTCACAGTGGGGATGGTGTTTTCAGGGTGATGTGCAGTGTTAGTTTTCCGCCACACTCAGCGTTTTTCTTTGGTCAAAAAGCAAGGGCCATAAAGACCCAGATGAGCGAGTTTGGGGTGGAGGAACTTGACTGGCCTGCAGAGAGTTCTGACCTCAACCAAATAAAACACCTTTTGCATGAATTTGAGAGAAGACTGCAAGCCAGACCTTCTCGTCCAACATCAGTGCTTCACCTCACAAATGCGCCTCTGGAGGAATGGTCAAACATTCCCATAGACACATTCCTAAACCTTGTGGTGGACAGCCTTCCCAGAAGAGTTGAAGCGGGATGCCATTAAAGTTCATGTGTGTAAAGGCAGGTGTTCCAATATTTTTGACAATATAGTATGTGTATATATATATATATATATATATATATATATATATATATATATATATATATATATATATACACTACCGTTCAAAAGTTTGGGGTCACCCAAACAATTTTGTGTTTTCCATGAAAAGTCACACTTATTCACCACCATACGTTGTGAAATGAATAGAAAATAGAGTCAAGACATTGACAAGGTTAGAAATAATGATTTGTATTTGAAATAACATTGTTTTTACATCAAACTTTGCTTTCATCAAAGAATCCTCCTTTTGCAGCAATTACAGCATTGCACACCTTTGGCATTCTAGCTGTTAATTTATTGAGGTAAGCTGGAGAAATTGCACCCCACGCTTCTAGAAGCAGCTCCCACAAGTTGGATTGGTTGGATGGGCACTTCTGGCGTACCATACGGTCAAGCTGCTCCCACAACAGCTCAATGGGGTTCAGATCTGGTGACTGTGCTGGCCACTCCATTACCGATAGAATACCAGCTGCCTGCTTCTGCTGTAAATAGTTCTTGCACAATTTGGAGGTGTGTTTAGGGTCATTGTCCGGTTGTAGGATGAAATTGGCTCCAATCAAGCGCTGTCCACTGGGTATGGCATGGCGTTGCAAAATGGAGTGATAGCCTTCCTTAGCTTTTACCCTGTACAAAGCTCCCACCTTACCAGCACCAAAGCAACCCCAGACCATCACATTACCTCCACCATGCTTAACAGATGGCGTCAGGCATTCTTCCAGCATCTTTTCATTTGTTCTGCGTCTCACAAACGTTCTTCTTTGTGATCCAAACACCTCAAACTTGGATTCATCTGTCCACAACACTTTTTTCCAGTCTTCCTCTGTCCAATGTCTGTGTTCTTTTGCCCATCTTAATCTTTTTCTTTTATTGGCCAGTCTCAGATATGGCTTTTTCTTTGCCACTCTGCCCTGAAGCCCAAAATCCCGCAGCCGCCTCTTCACTGTAGATGTTGACACTGGTGTTTTGCGGGTACTATTTAATGAAGATGCCAGTTGGGGACCTGT